>LYUA01000176.1:754204-764458 GCA_002093875.1 Calopteryx splendens
GGGGGGGGGGGGGGGGGGGGGGGTACTGATGGGTTTACGTGACAAAGAGGTAGCAAGGGGTTTTTACAAGAACAGGTAACCCACCTATATGGGAACAGTCAGCAATGCTCTCATTCTCAGCTTCTGAGTAAACATCTAAGTCAAGAGGTTCATACATTCAGATGGGTAGCCATCAAACTAATCCATCCAAGGATGGGATGCAACACAACTGAGCCAAAAATTAAAATAAAATTGAAACGAAAAACATTGAAAATGGTGCAGCCATACTAGGTTGCGCAGTGTCAGCCACATGTAAGTCACGCCAAACATTTCTGATTTTTTTTTTTTTACCTTCTACCAGAGGGGCCCTGTTGCTTCAGAGAGAGAGACAGAGATATCACAGATAACATTTAAATATAGAGCTTCCCTAACTACTTTCTGCTAATTCTGAGATAGCGTGGTTCCGATCTGAGGTACCATCCTTCTTACCTGGGGTACCATACTCTTAAAGGATTCCATGATTGCAGAAGATTTAGCCTCTTGGTAATATGAGAAGCACCCAGTGATGATCACTACGGCTGACAATACTACACCCAAATACAACTAGAAGAGTTAGCAAGAGTGTTGGATTAGTAACCTAACAGGGAGTCAATTCTTAAGCTTCTCATCTCTCTTTAATAACAGCCTCTGGAACAAGCTCCTGCTTTTCAAGATAATGCAGTCTGGTTAAGATGACTTCAACAATGTTAACAAGAAAGTTAAAAATTTTTGTTCAAAATTTACATGTACAGGTTCTGAAATTCATCTTTCTCACATGAAATGACAAAATTTAAGCTTGAGAGGCGCAGAGAATAACAAAATCAAGGGAATTTAAAAAAGGTTAACAGGTATTTTCATTGAGAAGTGGGGCTCATTCATTAAATACAACAGGGATATCACAACAAAGTCATCAATTAAGGGCTGCCACACCTAGGAAACAATCCATTTATCACACATTTTTAACAGCAGTTTTCCACAATGCATAAAGGCAACATATTAAAGGACTATTGTGACTGTATACTATTATTTGACAGCAAATATTGCGATTTAACCCTTTCACTGCCAGCCCCCTGCAGGTAGACTGTGAAAACTGCCAAGCCCATGCCATGAAGTTAGGAAA
The DNA here is from genome assembly GCA_002093875.1 of Calopteryx splendens. Taxonomy (NCBI): domain Eukaryota; kingdom Metazoa; phylum Arthropoda; class Insecta; order Odonata; family Calopterygidae; genus Calopteryx; species Calopteryx splendens. Next base: position 755,343 of record LYUA01000176.1, read on the forward strand.
AATGTTGTTTATGCATTAATTTAAGTACTTGGTACTTAATCTTAATTACCTATATTTCACATTTATGTAAATTTTGATGACATTTTTAAGCAAATTGCCTATTTTGCATATTGGCTATTGCTTATTACATCCTTTTTATTGCTTATTTACTATTCTAACAATTAGGCACATTACTGCAAGTAAATATAGTGGGCTGATAAATCGGCCCATGGCAATAAAAGGGTTAAATTACTAGAAATTCTTTCACTTGAATCAAAGAGAGAAAATTTAGAAAGTTGAGTACTTACTACAGAAATTCAAAAACTTCAGATTTTAAATTATAAATTGTAAAAATTTGATTCAAATGTCAATAGTCCCATTTATGAAATACAAATAAACTTGATAGGCGGATTCCATTCACTACTCACATTATCATCAGCAGGTTCTTCAACTGTGCTCGCCTGAATGGAATAGGCAATGAAGCAAAGGATTGCACCAATCCATAAAAGTAAGGCAAAGCCTCCAAAGAGGTTCTTGCAGAATTTGACCCATTCTGGAGTTTGCTTAGGGGGCGTAAGGGCATTGGGGCCATCCCGCTCCAAGTTCTCCTTGGCCTTGGCATGTGAAAGACCCTGAAAGCGGAAATTTTTGTTACTCTCCCACAATTGTAGAAAATTTAACCAAGAGAAAAATACTAGTTAATAAATCGAAACATGTAGTAGGCAACAGAGGAATTGCCTGCAGTTTTTGGAAGCACATCTTAGAGAACTCACATTTTCAATCAATGGTGATCAACACAGCTTCATTCAAATTTTAATTGGAAAACACTTCAACACCCATTTCAAATGACCACTTAATTTTAGTTTCTTCGATATATTAACTCCAATTTTGCAGTGAAATCTTAACAGAGATTTCCCATGGGACTTGCTATATGATATTCCTTTAGTTACACATAAAATAACCTCAAGTCTGCTCCAAATATTTTAATGCTCATAATAACAGTTTAAAGAAAAAGCATCGCCTACAATTTGTACTCACAATACTTGAATTCCAATCACCCTGGGAGTATGGAAAATATGCCCGAAGCATTAAAGTGATTTGACACAACCCAATAATTTTACTCAGGCAAATGATTCAACTAGGCTTATTTCTTTTTTACAGCTCAGGGTAAGAGTGACTACTGAATTATGAAATCTCAACATTCAGAATGAATTTTATTTTTTTATGACAACTTTGATGAGTTTTAATGAATAAAAGTTTTAGCATTTTTATTTTCCAAAGTAATGTTCACACTTTTCTGTATAAGCAAATGCATTTATCTTGAATTTTTAGCTTTTACACCTTGATTTTTACACAGAGAGGTTCTTTCAAGAATTTCTTTTCCTAATGACTTTAGAGAGTCACACATTTTACAAAATGACTGGCAAATGAAATATTGTGTTGCATGGCTCTTTTCCTGCATTATTTTATATTTCTACTTTTCCAAGATGTAGTAACCACTACAAGTCAGATAAATGAAGTTGTTTCAAAGTTAGTTTTCTATTGCAAGCATAAAGAAGTGGATTTTGCCATAATGATTGTTAAAACTTACTGCATTAATACTTAGAAATTTATACTACATGAGAGTTAAAAGCTTTGAAATATACCTCTCCCAGTAAAAATGGCATGTAATAATTCACCTTGCCTAACAGCAGAGTACAAAATGCTTTCAGCCATGTTTACACAGCTACACATTCCCATGGAAGTAATGCTTATTAAGAATATTTAAATGGGAATTGATTTCTCATTCAACAACTTTTGTTGTACTGTCCAAATAAAATGGAACTATGAAAATTTAAAAAGATCAACTTTCAACACAACTGGGACATTCGTTCTTCAAAGCTAAGGAGGGAGGAATTACATCTACACATCTACCACATATAGGTTAACAGTATATAAACTAATCAAATTTGATGACACTTTCATTTTTATTGAACAACCATATTTCCTACAGAAAAAAGATCCCATGAAAAATTACAATTTCTCAATAAAATGGCCAAGATCACCAACAATTTACACCTGAAACTGCAGTTTACAAATTCATTAATTTTATATCCAAAATAAGGATATTTAGGGCTCACTTGACTCACTAATGATCATAACTTAAAACAGGAGTGGTGGATACAGATATTAACATGGTTTAAATTGCATTTGTGGGCTATGAATTTTCAATCTGATCCTCAACCACATTTCCTGTACCGAAAATACAATAGAAAACAGATGCACAAAAATACTCATAAGAGCATAAAATTCAGGTAACTTGAAATTGACTTCTAATGGATACATTTCCCTTACGATTGAGTTTTATTTCACTGGTGATAAGTCTTGGGTGAAAGATGGATGTGGAGATAGAAAACATTTTATTGCTCAAGAGTATGTAATTAGTGGAACCCAGTCACCATCCATTAATCATCTCATCACAGATGATCCAATCTTTCATCTTAGCATGAAGAGGCTCAACCACATATCAATTAATATATAATATTGTTTAATAGCCAAAATATAAATGTGCAACTATTTCTATTAAATAATTTGAGGACAAGTAAGAATTTTAGTTACAATTAATGGAAAATTTTTAATAAACAAATTATAGTGGATTTAATCTTTGTATGTACTTGCTTTAAGGCTAAGCCCTATCTCTGGTTTTCTTACTTTCAGAGCAAAGACAATACACTTGCAGTGTTTAAAATTTTCTTTCTGCTTCTATCACACACAGAACAAGAAAGAATCATTGTTTTCCTGACTGTTACTGAGTGAAATGAGGCATGCCCTAATTTCAGGATAAAGAAAAATTCCATGGAAATACACTGTGCAAACATCCACCACAAGGACAAAACAAATCATAGCCCACTCATTTAATTTCTCTTTAACAAAAATGATTCAGTCATTGACTTTATTTTGGACCTTTGTTTCAGGGCATAAACTACATGTTCCCCAGTAATAAAAAGTAACAGAAATATATCATGCTCATGACAACTGTGTACAGAAAAATTGTTTCAACATTTCAAACAGGATCACCTAAATGCAGGTAAAATTTCTGGTGACCACTTGTTCTATATCATAAAAGTATAAAAATTTTGAAAAGCTGATGAAAGTTTTCCATATCACTGACATTTTCCCCTTCGGAAGGCACTATGCTTTAATGTATTTGAGTCTTGTTTTTGAGCCTCACTTAAAATGCATATGACATTTTTATTAGACAAACATGAATATACATTTGATACTATGCACATTAATAAGCCTATTTTTAATTCTGTCAGATGCTTACAAATGACTGATAGATTATCAAAATGTAAATGCTATTAGATTCAAGACCAATAGCCATAATAAATTGGAAGGGACAATATAACCCACTTTACATGCAACTAATATCATTTAAAATTTGTGAGGTTTTAAACTTACAGTGTCAGGGTTTGATTGGAGGCGTTGGTATAGTTCTTCGATAGTGATTTTATGATGGTCGATGTCTAACTCCTGTTTCAAATCATCTAAATCATCAGCTTTTTCAGATTTGGTCTTCTTAGGGTGTTTCCTCCTCGACTGTAAATAGAATTAGAAATTACAGTTAAAAAACTCAAAGAGAACTCTCATTTCACAGCAAGCAATGAATCACAAAGGACACATTACACATACCTACACAAATGTACCTTTTACAGCAGGCGTCTTTGATTACATAATAAATACAGTGCATCATATGGGAACTCCATTGAGAAACAATAAGTTGAAAAGGGTAAAGTAATGCACTTCATTAAAGTTCTACAATGATTTGGTGGTAATTACTAGACCAGGATTGAAAGGAGACTGGGAATGATTTGACATATCTCAATTATAAAAGAAATCTTTAAAAATAACATTATTGTAATTTCATTCTTATGTGAAAGGCTAAAGTGAATTGGGAATCATGTTATTAAAGTAAAAAAAGGAAGCCTACTTAGGTACTTCAAATGTTACTAGCAATGGAACTTCAGATCATGAAAAAGTTCATCACTAGAATCATAGTGCATAAGAAACAACAGCATTTAAGGCTCCATTTGGACCAAATTCATCAAGTATTTAACAATTAAATACCACAGCATGCATTAAGAAACGACAAAGACTATAGTAGAACGGGTTTACCCAAATTAGGAAAAAGCACCGTCCTCCACCAACATTCCAACAAAATTAAACCTTTTACTAACTAGTAAGAGCTAAGGTAGGTTTGAGAACACAGGAAATAGCATTATACCATAATTAGCAATGTAATCTTTAAGAAAAGAAAAGCGAAAAACTACATAAACACACTTTGCAGCACAGATGGCACATTCTTCGTCTTAGGGACACTTAGCGGTCAAAACGAAATTCACAATCATTATTCATCATTTGTGCAGTTTCAGGCATTACAAACAGCGGATATTTTGTCCATTAGCTTATGTTCATGCATTTCACAAGACAAACATAACAACGCCATTTTAACAAGGGGAAATTAGTGGTTTGCTTCTAGGTTACACGATGAGCATCAACTTCGTACTGGTACGGTACATCGTTGTCTTAGAACATAATCAACAAGATATGATCTACGCTCTAAACAAAATGAAAAAATTGAAGTGGAACGGGCGTTAGATATCAAGGAAAAGTCGACAAAAATCATTAAACAACTTATTCAACAAATAATGAACGGTACATATGGGAATGTTTATCCAGAAAAAGGTTTATTTATTTCCCCACAAGACACGGATACGGAACTGGTTATCAATACACTTCGGAAAAAATTAATACACCTTATTTGATAGAGAAAACTTTGAAATCATTTGGGGAAATAAAACGTTAGGTGACTGATGAACGCAGTTAAAATGTCAACTTATCTATTGATTAAAAAAAAGCTAGGATCTTAAAAATACATATGTACATGAATTTGGCTCATTTGAAACGATAACCAGTAACGGCGACATCAAGGCGTTATTTCAAACTTGCAAATCGATAGGCGAAAGAATGCAGAGTGGCGATATAATGCGAAGCCATAGGGGCTAACCTCCGTGATATCAGGGCTAGCAGAGCTGGACGAAACCTCCCCGTGAAAGAGAGACTGAAAGGTGGTGTTTGAAGACTTTTTAAATGTCAAAATGAAAATCGACGGTTGGGGCGAGCACACCTTTAACAAACGAGAGGACATCACTTACTTCGCCAAATTTTCTCAAATATGGCCGTTATTTTATCCATAATTTTCATTCTTTCCTACTCCTAGCCCAAATTAATATCAAGTTATTGATTTGCAATCAAGCAATTAATGTAGTCCATTTTTCGTTTCTCCGAATCGCAACTGAAAAAAATGCCATCCGAAGTTGCAAAAGGTGGAGCAGATGGAAGGAGGTTCGCCGGTTTAGCGCTGCTGATTTAGGCAGACGATGCGAAAGCGAAATTTACGTTTTAGGAAATGAATGACCGGAGTTTGGAAGACCTAACTGAATATGATAATGAATTAATAATAGCAGGCAAACAACGCTCTAATTTTGCAATGAATGTAGGGAAAAAATCCGATTTACGGAGCAAAATAGGGCACAGTGGAGCAAATAAAATTCAGGCAAAATAGCGTAAAACATTGTAATGGGCAAAGTTGGAGGCAAAGCTGTGATAGCATTATCAATTACAGGAACTACAATTGGTAAAAATATCATCAATGTCATTACAGATAAAAAAACACAACCCACGAAAGAAGACTACAATTATTACACTACAGTTTAAGAACTCAGTTCCTGGAAGACAGTTACATCAATTACGCTCTATTTTCTTGAACTTTAGCAATTACTGTATAATTTACTCCAAAAGACAGAGCATATACTTAATTTTCAATATTACTCATCCCATGTAAGACAATGACTGCAGCTAATTAGCAAAGTTACCACATCAAAGGGAAGAGTCGTTTATTAATTCAGAATGAAATGTAATAAATGTGTACCTGAAGAATCAAGGACAATGATATTATAAAATTCTGACAAAAACTATTGCGCTTTCAACACCCAAGCATTCTGCTATTGAACTTATTTTCGCCTACGACTCAGCCGTGGTCTTCACGATTGATTAACCGAAGGCGCTCAACCACATTGACTTGCAAAAACCTCGCCATAAATATAACATAATGCACCAAGAAACAATGCTGTGATAGGCGAGCGATGATGCCTACTCGAAGTTTATAACGATCACTGCCAGCAGGTCTTGTTACTGAACATAACAAATACGTCCGATTAAGTTTAGAGATTGGCCAATCTGTTAACCAGCAAAGAAAGCATGTAATATCCATAATTACGGTAAGGTCCTAATAGGCTACTCATACAATCTTTCCTCCAACACTCAATTCGCTGTCAGCAACGAGCGACTAGACGTAGTTCTGTTTTGAGGATAAGTGTCCGTCCCGACAATCCCAAATACTGCAAGCATTGATGATGTGAAAGCAATTGCCAGCAATACAACTGGTAATTCAGCGGGGATACAAAATTAGGTGATTTAAGAACATGCATCATGAATACCCAAATAGTTAGATATAAGTAAAATATTAAATATTCTTAAGCAACAGAAAATGTTAGTATGGTAGTAAAAACACCAAGTTGTAACTACATAGCGAAGAAGCATGAAACTTGGCCCCAGGAACCTGAAATACAAAATTAATTCTGTTTTTGGAGGAAAAGCCCTCGGCAATCCGCAGAATATACGAGAATGCCAAATATAAGACCCACAAAGACAGCGATGCAGTGCACGTCCGTCGGGAAGACGTTTCATATTCATTATCCCGCCACCGCACAACGTACATATAAGATTAGGAAATAGAGAAAGAAGGAATAAAAGTGCGTGTTATTAGACCCAGCGGACGCCTGAACCAGATAAGATTTGAGTCTACCGGTACCTTCAGCATTCCATCAGCAGTCTTGTTGTCATCTCGTATGCTCGGGACCGTCGCAACGCGATATGAATCTGTACGTCCATGCTGAAAAATAATAGTTATGTAGCTAACCAGCAACAAAAATCAACAGCAGCTGTAATCTTCCAACACACACACACATGAGGTAAGTAAAAAATTACCTTAAAAATGCAAACACAAAACACTCGCACAAAATCAGCGTTTTCTAAAACTAAAAGAGCACAAAGAAACACAAAGAACGTTAAGAATATCGACGGTGTACGCGCCAACGCTCTGGAATTCCAAGCGTTGCCCCTACGCCAGCTAGTATAACGCCCAGGTATACTTGCACATCCTGCAATAAAGCCTGGGGCTATAAGCCAAGCAACTGAATTAATCGCATCCGGAAAAATTGAGTGCAATCCAAATACGTTAGGCATTTAAAAAAGTCTAAACATATGCCATGATACACAAGTAATGCGTACGATAGGTAGGCGAAGTAGCTCAATTTAGGACAGGACACGGGTCGCTATTAGCATATGGTAGAGAACTAAATAGAGTCCCTGCAAAACGACAATAAATAGTGAATTAACGGAAAACCACACATTAAACATAATAGATGCTACTTACTTCAGCTGCAGGAAAGATAATGGATAGCAACGAAAATCTTTCGTGAAAAAGCACTAACTGCTATCAATTGCAAAACACATCCAAAATTTCTCGTGGCTATCCAGAACATTCAAGCGAAGTAGCAGCAGCACACATGGGAGAGAAAATAAACGATAATCCATTTTTCTCTACCAGTGCAGTGCAAAATAAAAGCCTCCACCATAATAACACAATTCACACAACAGCAGCAGCAACGTCCGGGGAAATAATCCAGCGATCTATTATATTGAAAAGACTCCCAAATGGTCTGGGCAACTAACCTCGTCAGGCATGGCGAAGGAATTCTTTCCGTTTCAGTCTACGTATGTACAAAGGCGTAGAAATCCGTAGATACCGGATTCGGAGAGATTTTTTTCACTTTTTGGCGTGTGTTTTGGGGAAGGGAGGGCTTGGCGAACAAGCAGAAGTCGACACACCAAGGCGGAAGATCTAGAAGAGAAGCGAGTCGTCGACGACGAAGGGGCGTGCCTCCGGTGTTGGTGGAGTGATAACGGTGATTATATATATATATCGAAGTTTCTCGACCCTTTCCTTTTTTCCCGACGAGGCTGACACGAAGGGAAAGGGGTGAGCAGGGGGGGGAGGGGGAAGAGGATTAACAAAGACTCTTAAGATGGGGAAAGGATAACTTTTTCACCCAAAGAAATTAGGCTCTTATCCCGGGCTCCCCAACAATCACCAAAGCACGCACTGTTTGAGCTACAGACTCGACACACTGGAGGCCGGACACCAAAAGAACTGCTAGGTCTATTCCACCGCTGGGCGGCAGGCAGGTCGGTAGGGGTATGGAAAAGAGAGATAGAGAAAGGGAGAGAATGCCGAGTGAGGATGAGAAGAGAGGGGAAGGACGTGCCGGGTAGAGAGAGAGGCAAGGAAAGAGAGAGGCGAGGAGGGGGAATGAGGGGGAGGCTAGGAGGAAAAAGGCAAGGCTGACGAGTGTACGGGCGGGCAGGGGAGACGCGACTGACCGCCTAGATGGCCGTCGTGACCGGGCGGCGGGAAATGTTCGAGCTTCCGTGGGACAGCGTGGACGGGCGCTCCCCCTCTTCGACGAGCAGCAGAGGTTATCCTTGACCCACGGAGGAGCAAATCCCCTTTTCTTCCTTGGGATGATTACAGAATCACACAGCACACTCACTCTCCCTCGAGTGGAGTGGAAGACGCTTAGTGTAAACCGTCTCAAATTTTCATCGGAGACGTTTGAAAAAGGGGTGCGTGGGAGAGGTAAGGGGATTTCTTCTGTCACCGCACGAGAGACACTTCCGACGGAACGAAAATTCACGGCCCCCCCCTTTCTTTTCCGGACAACAGAACACCTCCCACCCAGGCGGGTGTGCACACAAACACACGAAACCGACACAAGTCTTGATGTTAGCCACACCTATCTCTCGCGCGTGGAACACGACCTTTAACGCTGGTCCCCGACAACTGAGAAACGGTCGAGGGGTCTCGCTCGCTGGCCGATGGGAGGAACTTATCGAACCTCCCCTCCCTACCTCCCTCCCTTCCCCAACCCCCTCTAGTATTGCCGCGGGGGGAGGGAGGGGAAACGCGAACCGAC
>LYUA01000176.1:829554-840215 GCA_002093875.1 Calopteryx splendens
GTAAATAAGACTTAAGCACGGAAATAGGAAAATAAGACTTAAGTATGTATCGTGCATATCACTCACGGCGTTGGCACAAGCGAGAGAGCAAGAGTGTCTGTTTTCAGGTTGTGCAGACAATCTTCCTCCCCTTTACGAATTTCCTCCACCACCACACTTCTCCCCTTCCCTTGCATTCCGTACATTTGTGTGCGTATATGTGCGCGTATGTACACACACACGTCGGGTACACTCACACTACATTGTACGGCCACGTAATTCACGACCCCACTGGCGCGAGTCGCGATAGAATACGGTAGGGTACGTTGCGGATATATTTTGTTGTATTCGCACAAAAAATAGCCGCTTGTTCATCTTTTTCACGAACAGGAGAATCAATCTTGGTTAAATAGGAAGTGAAGAGTGAAGTGAGGGAGTGCTCGCTCGAAAGGGGGTCTACTCTCCCGAACTTCAGCTGTGTTCTTAATTGAGAACTCACACTAACAACCTTTGCCTCGACTGCAAACTGCCCCTCCCACCCATTGCGTCTCCCTTTCAAGGACAAAGTGTTTCCATTCGGCAGTGCTGCCGTGGGGTTCCACGAGGCTCTCTTATATTTATATCCTGAATTCCATAATTATAACTAATATTGTCTCCAACGCGCAAATATGTAAATTCATAATGGTCGCATGTGATTCTTCGTCGCATGCCTTCTATAATTTTGTGGTCGCGAGTAGAAAAAGGGTAGGAAACCCATGTGCTGCTGAGAGTACGTTTGGGTACGAGAGCACACTTGGGTGCGGTACATGCACCTTGCTTTCCTCCGAAGTGAAAATATGAAGTGATTTTTCTTTTGTATTTTTATTATCTAATTATTATATTTAATTTCATTTGCGGGAGCGGACGATCCTATATATGGGTGTCTTCCCGCACCCCACGCTAAAATAACATATCCTTCAATTCCGCACACTCCCTTCTGCCCCTCCCTTCATTCCGTCCAACACGTCTGATCTTCGCTTACCCAACATTCTCCCCTCTACCACAGTCTTTAACAAGACACTACCGCTCAATAATCCCAGCATCTGATTTTCCTGTCTAATTTGGATATCTCCGAAGAACCTTCATTCCTCAACCACCACGCCCAAGACTTATTCGTTTTGTTTTTCATTCCGTCCATTAAATTTTTCCATCCATCTCCACACCCACACCTAAAAAAGACTTCAACCTCTGCTTGTTCTTGCTGCCTCAACGAAAATGTTTTCGAGCCATACAAAACCATGTTCCATAGTATCATCTTTACTTATCACTTAAATTCCATTAAAAAGAAATGAACTTGAATGATTATCGATCGGCGATCGCGTATTTACAGTTTCCACTCCTGAGAGGTCTTTTGTTCTACACTGCCGCCGGGGAATTATTAACTTTCCTTTACTGTGTGATATCCGCTTTGGGAGGTTTCACTGCATTTCTTGCTGAAGAACAATAGATTCGACCACAAAGAACTGACGCATAAAGCGATTGGTCGAACACGGTTTATACATGGACTCGGTCACTCATACCTTCACTCGAGAACCATAATGACACACTTAAGGCGATATGGACATTATGGACTCAAAGGAGTCTTTCGGATTCACCCTGACCACTGGGGAGTCCCGCTCCTTCCTGTGGGATGACTAAATGTTAATCGGTTACAATCAATTGTCGCGGAAGATGATAAATCTATGAGAAAAGAAAACCTTTTAACTAAAGGACGATGACACAAAGTGCTGAAACCATCGTCGTGTAATAACTTGTGGAATTAAAAAAAATTATTTCATTTCCTTTCATAAAGGAAAGCAATCCTGAACTTAAATCAGGGCATATATAATGCAATGGCCAGGATTGCTATCGGAGTGCTTGAGCAAATTTCCGCCTTTTTGGGGTGGGATCCACAGGGTTGATTGTATTACCGTCATAATCTTGCATTCCGCTGAATTTTATCCCCAGGACACCAGCGTAACCAAAGAGTTGCGCGACATAAAGTCATTGAAGTAATCAGTTCGCCTCTTCCCCAAAATGTCGTACCAGTAAACAAATACCACAATTATTTTCGCCCTCGCGTAACTTACGCATTCCAAACTCCCTCCTTACTTTTGTTTGCAAACGAAACGGGAAAACAACACCCATTTGGGCACATTCCAATCCGGCGCCATTAAATTTCTTGCACTGGTGACTCAAACATTAGGTACTTACGGGGCTAATATCGGTGACCTCACATTTGGCAACGCACTGTTCAAGCAAGCATCACGAAACGCACACCACGGAATGCCGGAATTTAGCGTTTAGGTGATACATTTACATAAGAAATAAGTTCACTCTTAGTAGACACGCCCACTTTTTTCCCCGAATTCCCGACTACTTTCGAAAGTCTGGAATATTCCCGGTCTTTCCACGTCAACGATTTCAAGACTTTGTTCAAGTTGGATTTAAAAGAAGTTGGATTAAAAAAAACACTATAGGAGTCGCAAATAAAACTATTAGAGGAGAAAAAGCGATGAAATCAAAATGATAGAATGCTCGGTGGGAAGTAGGAAGGCGGATTTCAACAGCGACGAAAGGAGGAGCGATTGTTCAGCGCTCATTGGTCGCGTCCGCGAATTGGACCTGAAGTGATCGACTGGATTGGGGCGAGGAGGAGTGACGTCAAACGGCACAGGGGGAGGTCGACGACTCTTTGCCTGGGTTCCTCCGTGGATGAATGGCAAGTGAAAGAAAACCTCGCCGGGGAAGGAGCGAGACGCGGGGCTAGGAAACGGCCAAGGACATCCCGAACCCACAATTGATGGAGAGTGCCTCCGAGACCGAGGATTGCTCGAGCGAGTCACATTCGACGCCCGTAAACAATTTTACATTCCGCTTTATTACATCCAAGGAGTGCAACAACAAATTAAAATCACCTGGATAAATAATTTAAGGCGAATCGGGGCCGAATCAAAAAATGACATGGAAACAAAGATGAATTTTTTATGCATTTATTTTTTGCACTACCGCAAGAATCTTTGAAACAAACTATTAACCTTTCATGAACATGAAACAAAAAAGACAGGGAATCGCTAACCAGTAAAGCAACATTGACAGTCCTGCATTTATTTATTTAACAAAAACGTAACTATTTTTCTCATAAATTCTTACTCCTCCCATCATTTGAGGTTTCACAAGTTGAGACCTGGCTATATAGCTTTCTTTCACTCTTAAGATCCATTCCATTTCATCACAATCCTATTAGCTCGTTCCAAAGGGAAAATTAAAAAGAATTTTTCGCTTTTGGAGCACACGGATCATAAGAATCGAGGGGAAAAGCGATTTTAATTCCGAGAGAGGGAGGTATACCTAGCAGTACTCGGGATGGTGATATGCCTTCCAAAGATAGATAATCTTGTTTGGAGGGTGAAATTCTATATGGTGCGTAGAAAGTGAATAATAAATAGTGAGTCGAGGAGATGCCGAGATGAAGATCCTGGAAGACGACGGAGTGGCGGGGAAGGGAACGACGAAGACGGCTGAATTACGTCACGTGCCGAAGAAGGCAGGTCGTCAAAGAGGAAAACTTGCTGGATTTTCAGAATAATATATTATTATACATTCCGCCGGTTTCAAGGGCGTCGCAGCGGCTGTATCCACCGATTGTTTCAAAATCGTACGTTGGAATATTCGGATTTACTGGTCAAAACATTCGTACTTGGGCTAATAAAATATTAAAATACCACCCCATACCTTGCAAAAAAAGATAGTAGATAAATATTTGAACGAACAGAAAACGTCAAATTATTATTCTATTGCCTGGGTTCATGCTCACGAAGAGCATGTATGTAAGAGAAACTACTGAATAAATGCAAGTCATTCGAGTTTCACGCTGGCATGGAATGGAAGTTTTTCAAGTCCGCATTAGATTGGTAGGCGAGACCATATTGAGAAAAATTAGGAGGGAGAGAGGTGGATGCCGAAGAGACCGAAATGAATCCTTTGTCCATCGCAACCATTCGTGAGCACGACAATACCTCGTACGGAAACTCATATTTCTCAAAAACATAAAACATACACACACTACTACACAATTTTCGATAGACCATATAGAGTGAAAATGGAAGGTGGAATTGATGTGTGTATAAACGGGAGACAATTCGACGCGCAAGCGAGGCGGTAAGGTTGGATTGAACGGAGGTAGAAATGTGGAGCTGACAAATGATTTACTTCATTGCAGGGCGTCACGTTGTTTTTTTTCGAATTAGGACTTTGTCGTTAGATTCATAGCAATGGTTTAGCCTCCCCCTGTCCGTCGAAAATACACCTCGACCGGTGGACTAATATTCAGAATAATAATAATAATAATCCGAATTCGGTAAAAAAAAGTGAACTAGTTTCCTACACTTTGGGCCGGCATGAAATGAAAACAACGGCAAAAGTGAAGAAAAACATTTAATTTCACGCCATGGCAACGCTGGAGGAATCCTTCCAACTGGTGACCGCTGGCCCTTGACTAGGGCCCCGGGTGAAAGTCGCATCGATCCCTTCCTCCACTTGATAATATTCCAGACTCGACCACCTGGTCGGATTCTAGATGGGCCAGTCCGGCGAGGGAGAAACTACGGTAGGAGGAGGGGAAGAAGACAGGACCGGGGCTAACGCACGTCAGATGCAGATGTCACACTTTGGGAAAGGCTTTTCATTCAAAGTCACCCTGCACGCGCCAAGGAGAGCGTGGAAAGTTCCACGGGGACGCAGAGCGGAACGAAAGGATTCAATTCCACACAAAAAAATATCTGATGAGGTGAGCAAATTATTTTCTCCGCACTTCTAATCTCGTACTTAAGATTAAATTATATAGGCATTCAGTTTAAATGTAATTAACACACGAAGTAATATCCACACGATGCAGAGGACAGAAAATTATTATTAACTAGCTGAATACAATGGTATTCAGCTAGTTAATAATAATTCTTTCTCTAAAAGGGTTCTTCGTCAGGTCCAAAAAGTGTTAACATTGCACAATGATGCTCCTATTCCTTCATTAAAATCTAGCCTAACCCATTGTGACGTGGAAACATTCGCCGGCAGCTGAAATGGTGGTTGCTATGGTGACCGCATTCCGAAGATCGATAAAAGACTTCAAAATTCGCACATGAACGAAGTTTTCTCAATTTTTCGAGCGACACATGGTAAACGGTTAAAGGATGAAGAAAATGTGATTCCCATTCAGTATTTTGCTACAGGTCCCACGCCAGTATCACATTTTTTCATATTTAAAGGAGCAAAGGAAAAATGGCCCTACCACCTAAGTTCCCATACCTTCTTTAAAATGGAAAGCATAGTCGTGAAGTGTCGTACATGGGACTTCCCGAATCGCCCACTCTGTTCCAATGTTTTTTTTTTAGCGATGCTACTGTCGCGAGTAGGGAAACAATCGAAAAGGTCATTGCCGGGGGTTCAATCTTTCCCAAAATCTGATGACTTCTTTCGGCTCTCAAATAAATTACTATGCATGGAATTTCGCGTGGCTCGGATTAACACTTTTATGAGTTATCACATTCTCCCAAAAAAAGCCTTTCGCTAAAACACACAAACATTCCGAAAATTATGAAAACGCGTTTAGGGGACCTCGAACGTATTTCCGTTGAAATCCGAAAAAAAAACAGTTTTATACACCATCACAGCCGTTTCTCATAATCTGAAATGCCTACATCTTATACAGATTCACTTCCGTGCACGGAAAAATTAAAAATGGCTGTCTTAATTAATATAAAAATGGTCGCTACTCCCTTTAGGGTTAGGCAAAGTTAAAAAAAAGCTTCATTTTAAGTAATTTCAGGGGACATACTACGTTTTATTTATTTCCTCCACGCTGTCCTACAAAACTTTAACTTGAGAGACTAAAAAAAAACATTTTTTTAAAAGAGGAATAACAGCCAAGGGTTATGAGAACTTTAAAAGAGTTTGAATTGAAGGATATGTTTTCTACCAACAAGAGGAATTAGTTTTCGTTCTAGAAATAAATTAACACAACTAAATATTATGTTAACAGGTTATGTAGCTATAAAAACTCTTGCTGAGACACCCGAAGTATGGCTTATTCTAAAGTTGCCATCACTGTAATGGAATGCCTTGTTAAATTTTTTTAAATGTAACCGCTTTGTCACCTGACTTGTCGCCGATTGCCAGTTGACATATATAATGAAAAAGCTGAAGAGATAAAAACGAAATAAGAATAAAAACGAAATTAAATCACATAGTTCCCCCGACTTTTTTCAGTTTTGTCCATAGAAAATTTCGTCACTTCAAAAATCTTCAAGAAATCCTTGCAAATGCTATTTCTTTATCAGGCTCACTTGAATACGACGAAATTTAAGGTCCTTCGGTTGTGCTTTTTGCCGACATTGACATACCTTGCTCAAAGGCAAATCCAAAGGTATCTGACCGAAATAGCAAATGGACCTGAAGAAGGAATATCTCGGAAAATTTAAACCACTCCCAAAGGTAATTTTTCTTTGCTCGCTTTTTTAAACTAATACAAAAATGTCCTGCAAAAATAAATTTGGAATTTTAATGAAGATAAATTATAAAATGTATCTGTCATGTATAAACTCAGTATCATTATAAATAACATTTAAAGACCGCGAATTATTCATTAAATATCATCAATTCAGGATATTGTCATTAATTACAATGTAAAAATACTGAAATGAATTAATAATTATTTATTTTAGTTCCCTTTAAAAAATACCCGAATCATCAAATTCTCCAGATTTTCCCCGATTTTTGCCTCTTTTTTCCATCGCCGGTCACCCCGCATTAGCTTCTTCTCATTCTACGAGCATTCGCCCATCCTCAATTTTCAATAGAGCTGCTCGTCACGAAAACCTTAAAACATTTCTCATCAACATTCTCAAAGATAACGTCCTGCTGAAGCCCCTTCGGACTCTTGAAATGCAATGGGATGGGATTAATTAAATTTCGAGGAGCGATTAAATGAAGAAGGCGCTTATCACTTCTCCTCGTTGACCTTAATGAATTATTTCGCCAATTACCGATATGCAAATGATCGCGCTCCCATCAACAAAACCCAACCATACGCATGTTTAAAGAGGGTCGACGAACGAATTCGGAGAAAGAATTTCGAGAAAAAAACCCATCAAACTGACCACACGTCTGTGTGTCGTGAGGTCATGAATATGGCCACTTCATTTTATACGACTCATTTCCGTTAGCAAGAATTTCCAGGGCTGCTGTTCAACAATCAGGGGGTTGCTCCTGGGGAAAGAAAACTTGACACTTTGTTAACACAGAACGTCGGGTTAAAGTTCGTAATATTTACCATGGATGGAATTAACGTGAACTGTTTCGGCCGAACTTTTAAGTGACCACTAATCTTCCAGAATCGTAGGTTCTCCACCGAATCCAAACATGCTCACGGACGCCTCCCGCGACTCAACTGTCGAACTCTCTCCCATCCCATGAAGACGAGTAAACGCTGCAAGAGTCACTCCGTGCATCCATCACACATCCTTCGAGATGGACTAAATAATTGCACGGTAGAGTAGCGAGGTCTTAGGTAGCGAGCACTACCTCGGATTATTTCCCTAGGTACTGATGCCCTTGTGCCGGTGGCTTAGGTTTGAACCCATAAAACACGTTATCATGTCAATAAATAACGGGGGTTCGTGCCAGTATAAAGGTACTGAGAGATAACCAGGAATCTTGCCCTACTAGTTACATGTAAAGAGGTACCGATACCTAGTTTTCCTGCCTTAGGTTCATATTAGCAAACGCCAATTGTGTACGTAACATCTCGTGCATTTATTCCGTGGGTCTCCATCACGTGCATTTACCCCATCAAAGTATAATGAGCTTCTTTACTTAATTTGGGTGAAATGTTTTAAGCATTGGATGTAAACTCAATGCGTCGCCTAGGACACGACCCACCAACACTAGAAATGCCTCGAGGAAAGACGCCGCCGCTACCGCCAGTGGAAAATTTGTGGGCGTCGATGTTACGGCGTATTTGCCAAAGCCCCTGACGGAAAAACCCTCCCCCCCCTTCCCCCAACCCCCGCACCGATATCGGCCCGGGGCGCCCGGCAAAACACCCACGCCCCCCCTCCCCCCCGAGCAACCCCAATGCGGGACCACGCCCACCTCGGGACCCGGCGGAGGGAATCGTTGGAGAGGGATGAAACCACCCTCTGCCCCCGCCAAGGGGGTAGTCGGTAGGGGGAGCACTCGCCCCGTTAATACGGCGGCGCCTCTCACCCCCCTCCCCCCCTTCCGGTCACTAAAGCCACCCTGCCCGGTGTCGGGAGTGGGGTCTCAAGTTTATTCTGAAAAATTGTGCAGTTATATATTCCTGGGAAAATAAATCCATACACCCCTACGCACCTAGGGGCTCGGGAGGGATAGACGTAAGGGCAGCGGGCCGTGTGGAGCATTGGCACCACGGGAGTCGCTCTCTAAAATCGGATCCTACACAGGGACACTCTTTAAGAAAATCTGCGGAGCTTAATTAAGGAAACTATGGTTCATCGAACGGAATAGAGTGAGGAAATGTTCAAAGGAAACAACATTTAAGGGGGAGAGGTACTATTTCGCGTAGGTTAGACCTCAACGTAAGTGAAGGTCGAGAATTAGGGTCTCAGGGCAGAAGGTCCTTGAATTGAGAATCGAACAGAATACGGAGGGAAAAGCTGTTCGTTTCGTGAAAAGTCATTTAATGGACGAACAGAAAGCGCCACGATGTTATTGGATAGTCTGCGTTTGGCCTCCACAGGAAAAAAGTAACATTACGTGTACACGAACGACCAAAAAAATTATTAGATAAGTTATTGGAAATTAACGTTAACAGAGAGGGAATAATCGCAGGCCCACGGCATAATGTTGGCATGCAAGATAACAGAACGAGAGAAGTTGTAAGGGAGGTCGACCGCCTGACAAACCGATATACAATTGAACCCTTCCCTCGCTAAAATCGTAGACACAACTGTAGGAAACTGACGACGATTAGAACTTAGCGAAATTAAAACCTGTACTCGATGCCCAATATACACAAATTACTGCGATGGCTGGTGACTTAACACACCCTTCACACCCCAATCGACCTCGTGGCGGCCTGCAGTGTGTCAACCCCCCCGAACCAGCTAGCTCCCTCTTCGAATAATTCCCCCGGGAGGACCACAGAGACGGGAGTGTGGGAGGGAGACACATCGACGAAATAAAAATGGCTCCCCCCAAATTGCCGGAGATGCAAATGTGCGTCGGCCGCTCCACAAGGTGCGCTTCCGAGATAGCGTCAGGAGGGTCTAGCTGACGTCAGCCCGCGAGTGAGAGGGCGCGCGCCGGATAACGACGCGCGCAGACAAGTGACTGCTACGACGCGCGCATAGGCCGGGAGCGGAGACGTGGGCGGGAAAGGACTGTCGGAAGTATATTTTTCCACACGGAAAGCCATTGTTAAACGAATCAACTGCCTTGTCTCGCAAGTGGTACCGCAGAGTGCCTTGCATTTCAACATTTTTGTACTGAACCACAACATTTGGACCAAGACCGTCTTATGATTTAAAGTTGACCAGACTTTATCTACATATTCAACGACATCTTACAATTGAAGTCGTCACGATGGCATGTGAACGGGGGTTTCAGGTCACCTGCCAATAGTAATTGGTGATTTTCGGCATTCAGTGCAATTTTATTTTCAGGAAGTTCGAATTGATGCACGTGGCGATTCTTACCGCTATACCTATTCGCCATTTTGTGCGAATGGGACGAAAGATTGTCCCCTCTCGCCGACCAATGACATATTGAGTGGGTTAAAATTATTCGTCCAATAATTAATTACAAGTCGTTCTCAAAAATGGATATCGTCCGTTTTGGTTCATACATTTAAATTTCCGCTATGGGACAGGTGAAAGCCACAGAAATCGTGGGGGGGGGGAGGAAACTGTAATATGACTTTTGTACTTTTTAGCAAGTAATTTGCGGACAACTAATCATTTACATATTTCCATGGTAAAAATCAGTGGGGGCTGATGTCTCCCCTGAAACCTTGAGATCAGATCGGCACATGAAGGCAATCTGCTGATATTAGCCTCAGATGACTTGTTTTCAAAGACTTATGGTGAGCACATACACTAAATACCGTATTTATTGGCGTAGGTATAACACGCACCCAATTTCTATGAAGGAAGTTCAACTGTGAAGATAACAATACTTTTTGTCCTCTGATCGGCTGATGCTGAATATTAACTTTAAAGTATGTTATTTTAGGAGGGCGAGGTACTATCCGAGCGAAACACCTAAAAATAACTGGATTAAAAATCAATATGTTCCTACATATTTAATTAAGACTTAATGAAAAAGTACCATGCGCGTATAACACGCAGGTACAAGGTCAGGCCTAAATTTACGGAAAAAAGAACGTGTTGTGCGCCGATTAGAAGACTGTAACTGTTTTTCGCCATTCACTACGTTCGCCGAACAATGGCAAGAAGAATTCCTCTCAGCTGCATTGTCGCACCTTAGTTGTCCGCCCACGAAGCGACTTCGCCCCGTGTCGGGCGATTATCGACGGAGCGCTAGTCTTCGGCCCACGGTTCGAAGATCACCCACCGTTCCCACCCCACCATTATATCCCATTCGACCCGAGATGCATTGGGGAG
>LYUA01000177.1:5074-16451 GCA_002093875.1 Calopteryx splendens
GGCGTGAGGGTGGGGGTGAGAGAGAGAGAGAGAGAGGTGGCGGCTCGGATTGCACGTGGAGAGCATGAGATGCACACAGATTTCAGGGGATGCCTTGAGACAGACCTATAATTACTGGGGAGCGGGAAAGTCTAGTGATAAAGCAGCTGCAGCGGGGAGGATGACAAAAACGAGTTAGAGGAGAGCGTTTGGAGCGCTTTCTGAGTGACTCGGATGACGTTCCTTCATTTAAAACCCTTCGCCGAATTTGGCGCCGACGACGAGACAAGAACTCCCTCCTTGAGAGAAATGTATTCTGCGGGGAGGAAATGAGAAAGAAAATTGTCAAAGGAGCGTTTGAAATATCATGGGAAAGAGAGATAGGACGCGCTTAGACATCATATTCAATCCTACTCTGGGTCGCTTCATGGCACAGGAAAGCGTAAGGCGCGGCACGTATTTTTTAGAGTTATTTTTAAGCAAGATGGGAAAAGCACTTATGTGATCATATGGCGAGTTAAGGATCTTAATGTTAGAATATGCTGGGTATAGACAATCTACTTATTGCAGATTCATGTATGAGATAAGGCATACAAAGGAAGATGGGAAATTATGAGATATTCGTTTGGTTTAAATGCACGAAGAAGGTCAAAATCTCTAATAATCCCTCGCTTTGCACAAAAAAGGGCATCTGCCAGCATGCATACCCACTAATGGAAAGTAATACCGGCTTCGAACCAGAGAAATACCATAAAAAATCAAAAGGAGAGATATAATTGTTGAAGATTGCTGAAGAGAGTAGTTATGGATTATCGAAAAAAGTAGTCTGTTTAAATATGGCGAATGAATTGCCACGAAATTAAGTGGCAAGTTTGTAAACGAAAGACCGACTCTGGACTTAAAGCTAGAACAGTTACTTAATAGATGTTGCCTTTTTATTTTGGAGAAAGAAGAAGCAGGTATAAGTTTGGTCTTAAGTCATATCTGTACAGTTATAAAACTACTTTAATCTTCATATGGATACGATATCACAATGGAGATGCTGAAATAGTGCAAATTATAAATAAATCCGTGCAATATGGCACGGAAGGAACATTATTGTCACTTTCGGTGGCCGTCAAAGAGTGTTCATGGTGAATATATATAAGAGGTGATTGGTTTTAGGCAGGGTTACTTAGCATCGAGAAATATTTCTTGTCTGGATATTGTCAGTATAAGCATTTCCTATGTGAAAAACGAATGGACACGAAAATCGAGTTTCTAATCTCCGCCAGAGCAATAATTTTACTCTCCTGTTTGCGGCGACTATACTTATTCTGAACCCCGAACTTTCTAGCTGAAAGCTGACCAAGAGTTAAAAGTGTTTTTTTTGTGACTGTATTTTAAAACTTCGCATAATCTTTCCCTAATAATTGGTGCACATGATACTGGCGAGTTTCCTTGTCACTGTTCTTAAATGGGAAAATCAGTGATGGGTACACACCTAAATTTTGCAAAAAAATTACAATCAATTTTCTCTGAAAATATTCAGTCAACACAATGCAGGCCAAGTAATGGAAAGAGCAACTATGCGGCCTCTTGGCAACGACAAGAAATCAAACGTTTGGTGCTCGGTTTTATGCTCTTTCCCCAACTCGGTGGGAGGACACCATTGAGCAAGTAATCGATGGAAGGATTATCCTTTCACGTCTCAGTTTTTAGTTTCGGGAAAGTTCTTTTTTGAACCGGGGTTTCCGACGGCCACTGGCTTTTCTAAAAATATTTTATTTAGAACTTCCATTAATGATTTCGTGATTTCCAATTTACTTACATTCATGAATTATATTCCGTCATTGGCGGAGGAAAACTGCAATTCTCCCTGAACTTAAGCATGCGGAGAGAAGCTAGTTTCTCAAGAAGCGTTAGAGATCCGACGAAAACACAATGCAAATGACACACGGTAATATGCATCAGCAGCAGTTGACAGCAGAGTCAAGAGGCGAGTGAAGTGAACCTCGCGGCAGTCAGAGAGGTTTCCCTCTCCATGTATTGCTTGGCACTCTTCTGAGATTGGTTCGAAAAGTGAAAGTATAACTAACATGTTGAAAGCCATCCGCCATGATTTCGGAGAAAAATCCATAGTTTATGTCATTCTTATATAATAAATGGGCGTGGTAGACAGTGAATAGAGCGCTCAGGTACTAAGTGAAGGGCCCGGGTTCTTTTCCGGGGGACACCTCTGGGCACCCTCAGCTTCACCCAAGCTGGGTGATTTTTTGGGTACCAGGCCATCCTGGGAAATCACAGGCCGTACAGGGAAAGAAATTGGCTCCCCTACCCTAAATTTCACACGCCGTTCGCTAGAGTATTGGTCGAGCTCTACCATCCCTTAACAAACTAACTTTCGGGTTGATTACTGTGGTTTTTTATTATGTATCAAAATTGAGATGGCTAATTTTCGTAACATATTTGTATAAAGTAGTACAAATCATAGGTTCCCTCCCTGCAAACTTGCGCAAAGTGAACTACCGCAAAATATTTTCTGAAACTTCATGGATGTGAATTTAAAGAGAAACGATGCGACCGTCTGCGATCCTGAAAATTTGAAATCCCGTATTGACCTTTCCCTCGCGCGGCGGAGCCCGACTATGTGTGCGGGAAACTGGTAATACGAGTAAGGAGACTCGCGAAGCTTGATGATGTAGTTTAGACTAGTACGTTTCGTGATGGTGATCACTAAAATATGCATTGGCACGGATTACCAGAGACATTATGATGGAAAATTATTATTTATGCGGCATCCCAATAAGCAATACTCAAGCCAGGTGGAATTAATGTCTGAAAAGCATTCCAGAAATTAACTGTTAAATTTTACATATTCATTATGATTTTTGAACGGTTCAAATAGCTTTGGTTTGACCCTCGTATGGCTCATGAGGCACGAAAACCTTCTTCACCCGATGGTACAAGTCTATGAGTACGCTGGTTTGGTTACCAAGATAAGGTTGATGAGGCATTGAAACTACGCTGCAATCAAGTTGTAAAATAAACTTCTTTGCAGCAGATAACATTTAAACCTGCTGAACGTGGCTCGAGTTTCTACTACAAACAACTATCAATAAATCAGCGATGGAAAGGCATCACGTGAGTATGATATCTCGTGCATTTGTTTTCCAATGAAATGCGACTCTAGTGCTCATTATGTGGTCGTGAGTTGTCTGAAATAAATTATTTCCAAACCGTCCAGATCAGTCTAAACATCAAAATCCGAAAGCTATGCGATCGTATACGGATATTCCACTCGGACATTTAATTTTATTTCTACAAGCATTGAGAAACGTAAAAAATACGTTTCCTGTTCCTATTAAGTCTTCAACTTATGTCGACGTTTCATGTTAGTGTGTGTGCGAGTGTGGGGTTGTGTGTGTATGTGAGCTTGTGCTTTTTAGGCGATGCTAGAACTTATCCCCGATGAACGCTCTAGGGTGTAAGGAATTCATGCATTCAGGGTAGGGAAGAGGGTTCCTTTCCCTATGCCATTTTCCACGAAGTTCTTCATACCCTAAATTTTCTGTCTGAATTTTAGATGTCGTTGTCCTTATGCATCAACCTAATTTGAATCTGAGACCCTCAGGCTGGCAGCTGAACTCTCTAATCACTGGCATAAACGTAAAATTATAATGCAAAACAATGGATCGAAAACGACGCGTTTTCATTGCCCGCGAGATTTGTTATTCTTGCTTGTTTCGCGAGTACGATGGGGAAAGATTGTGAATGAGGAAGGACGTGCGAAAGGAAGGAGGGAGGCGGAGGGCATTAGAGCATAAAGGGGGTCGAGGAGTATTACTTGGAGCTGTAATCACCATTATCGAGCGAGATGAGAGTGCACTTATTTTAGGAAAGCAAAATAGAGCGCCCATTTTAGATCTATTTTTATTTATTTATTTTTTCGAAATGTTCACTGGCGATGACATTTCAAAACTTTACTAATGGGACATTTCTGCCTTCTGAATTAGGCAGCTATGGTCGTTTGAATGCAGTGGGTATGGGATACTTGAGCGATGTTATTGCTAACAAATAGGACGAAAGTATGTGGGTTGGATGCACCTGTAATAGACACATAAAAAGTGTGCTTAGGATAGTTCGGTCATTAGAGGAAATGGATGAGAGCCGAATCACTGATGATAGATATATGATAGCTGAGTTAATGGTGAAAGAGGAGGCGTTTTACCAAAAAAGTCAAGGGTAAATGCACTTGAAGAAGCACTAAAGAAAAGCAATATTCGGAGTCTCATGACCATAAGTACTTGTGTGAAACCATATATGTCTGTGCAGAGGTTAATGAAGATTGTGAAAGAAGGACAGTTACGTTAAAATTAGGCTCCTTTGACTCTGATGTACTTTTACTATTGTCTATTTGCTATATATGCTACAAAACATTATGCATGTCGTTTTTAGTAGAATGTGCTCAATGAATTTGACAGTGACTTTAACGGCGAGCTCCATTTAGACGGGTTTCTCTAGCAATGTTGTACCGGATTATAAAGATGCGTAGATACAGAACAATAAAAGAATTTATAAGAGTCTAAAGCAAACTAGAGGGCTGAAAATACTAGCTCTCACACAGAAGTGAAAAAACGACTAGTGTAGACCTCGGTTTAGACGTAAGAGAGAGAAAAGTACGGAATTGAAGGTAAAGTTGATTCAGTAGTTTTACAGCCTTTAAGCCGACGGTGATCAGCGTGCGGCCAGTACATTTAAGTAGGGTTTTTCCTCAATCCTTGTAGAATGTAACGTATTACCCCGAGAGAAAATAACAGTAGCCATTGTTGTCAAAATTAACCAGCAAATATCAAAATGTATCACAATTATCGTCATCTGAAGAGATTTAAGTTTGTAATTCGAGTTATTCCTATTGCTGTTACCATCACCACCGGGAAAATAAGTACTAGAAGTATACTGGCTGTTTCAGAATGTCAGATGTGCTTTTCAGCTGATGTGGCGGTGGAAATGTAGTTGAAAAATGAAAATATTCAGATAGTTTTAGGATAATGGCAAATGATAACAGAGAAATGAAGCATGGCTACTAAGAAACTTGAGCCTTGATGGATTTAGGCCTGGAGACTGGAGATCTTCTCGGATCCTACCATGATGGTGACCTAGGCTTCTGATTTCGGTCTTTTCCATTCCGTCTTTTAGGCTAGTGTGCGTTTTCTTTGAGTGAGCATTGTATGTAAGTCTCTCTACATTCTCACTCTGTACTAACTAATTTAGATAGTGAATTTCTTTTTCTAGTTCTCCTTTCAGGTTAATATATATCGTGGTGCTCCGAGTTGGCATGCTATAGGAATTGAATGAGGCCATGATACAGCCATAAAAAGATCTTAAGAGACAAGGTGAATGGACGGAACGGGAAAAATACTTTAAAAAATACACTGAAGTACAATTTTAAAGAAATAAAGTTTAATTTATTGCATATTTTACTCGTTAAAGTTCCTTTTTTATCCTTTCTGGCATCCCAAATCTCGGGATATCACCTTCCACGACTATCATGCGGAATCCAATCTTCAACTTTTGGTAACCTAATTTTCAGAACACGGTACTGAATTTCAACCCCTTGAAATGAGCATAGATGATAAATAGAGTTCTCATTTATTGTGTACATATTTTAGTGTTCTCACATCGTTTTATGAAATTCTCTGTTGTTATATTTAAGTCGTTTAACTTCGTTTAACTTAAGTTGTTTAATTTAATGATTTCCATTTTACATAATTGGGCTCTTAGTGTTCAAAGACATTAAGTGGATGCAGGTAATTGGTAATTTGAAATTGTGGTGCAAAGGTAACGAAATAAATGGGATTTATAAATCAAGCCCGATAATACCAATCTACTTTCAAATATATGATAGTGTAAATTAGAAAACCGTTTTCCAAGAAAAAAGGGTTTACAAAATGAATAATCATCACTTAGAGCCTTTAAAATGTCTATCATGATACCAGCACGTTTAATAAAACCTAAGTAAGCAAAGTGAGTGGAATAAAGTTACTGAATGGGTTCACTAATCGATAAGCTATCATTAATAAGCGTGCAGTGGTATTCAGGACGAACATGCCTTTATTTTCTTTCCATGGAAAAGTGTTTATGTGAGGGTGGCTTGTTGGAGCTCAAGCTCACTCTCGCTGGAAAATGCTTTCTGAAATCCCCCAAAAATTGATTCTATCAATAAATTTCTTTAACTCTGAAATTCTTTAACTTTTGCTCATTTTTGACTCGATCTTACTGAAACTTCAGATTTTTCAACGGTTTTGGTCAGAAGCATGGACATTAAAAACGCAATTTTAAATGTATAATTTCTCACGTTTTAAGCCGTGACAAGCAAGATTCCATGTTAAACAAGATGCATTAAACAGTCAGCAAACGTTTTATCAGGCGCCACGTCGATGACAGTCTACCCGCTACAACGTAAGGTGACGTTTGTGGTATTGGAAGATCGCCCTTTATGGAATTTCATGACAATCATCAGTGTGAAGCAGTATCACTTTGTAATATCTCAATTTAAGTATTGCTTTGCTTCTTCCTTTTATGACCATTCTTTTATAGGCTCACGTCCTTTCCTCTTTAATAAGTAGCCATCTCTAATCTTTTCTATGAAGTAGAATGTTTTAACTATGTCAAAGTAAGGTGATCCACCAGCTTAATTTTGTGCGTAAAAAAAGCGATTTCGCATTTTAAGTTTTTAAAATCATCAACAAACTAAATTAACCATCTTGAAGGCAGGTCTATTGACAGCGATGTTCATTTTAAAAAATTTTTTTGCGGCGTGTGAATTTGAACCACTCAGGGTTGGAGTGGGGGAGTTTTGTTTCCCCATGCCACCAGCAGTTACCCACGAAGTTTATTGCTCATAAAATCTCACACCATGGATTTCTGATGGAATTGTCTGAAGTATAAGTATTAGTTAGTTATTACATTAGTATAACCTGGGATTGGAGCACGAGATACTCTGGTAACTACATAATGGTATAATGTTATTTCAAATTAACACTTTGCTGAACAATCTTGCTGCTGACTAGAAAATATTCTAAAATTAAACATTTCAAATTACCTTTCCGTTACAAAAACATCCAAAATTAGTTCTCTACTTTTAGATGAGAGGGGAAACTCGGTCATGGGCCCACATCTTTTCCACTTGAATTGGCAGCCGACACTGAACTCTGACCTATGTTCTTTTCATCTACACTTTTCACTGAAAGTGAATGGTGATTATTTAACTTAGGTAGTGATTCATCATTTTATATATCCGAACACATCCTCATTTTTTCCCGATACGGCAATTGTAACCGCGTTAGAGATGATTGGATTTTTATGGTGCTGCGATAGATAAAACTATATCTCACTCTGTATTAAATCATATATATACCAATACTTCCAATTTAAACTCCACCCAGAACTTTAAATTTAGCCCTTATGGAAAAATTCGTCATGAAAATATCAAATAACAATCATTCTTGAATTTATGAAAAATCATTCTGATTTTTTCAGAAGCTACCATAAACTTTTATATCATATTAAACTCATTTTGAGAAAAAAAACTATATCCTTTTTCTTGAAGTATATCCTGATTCTAGTTTTCCAGCCTACAAAATGTATATTAGTTGGCCATCGAGTTGATGTTCCGGGGTCGAATATAGTTGTACTCTTCTATTTACCAGGTTAGCATGGCCGCATGTATCGATCCTTTAAAAAAAAACAATGTACCTAAAATCACATTTTTGTCTTAAACAGTGGCTTTGTATTTCACAAATAACAACAACTAAGCGTTACTCATATGCATTCGGTTGAAATGGCTTCGTTAGCTTAACAATGCATGCTGCTATAATAAATCTTTTAATCAATTCGAAAGGTCGTCATGGAGTTGTATATAAACAAAATGCATGCGAAAGTGAAAAATTATGATTTCATACTCCTGCTGCAGCGGCTTCAATTCAGAGTCACAAATAACGATGAAGCGGAGTAGGGAAAAGGGATTTTCATAGTTGGATTCGGTTAAATTCTATTTCAAAACGGAAATGGAATCTAGTTAGGAAAACCACGAGGGAGGGAATAAGTGTGGGACAAAACATGGAGAGCGTTGATTGTTCTCGGAATCCTAAACAATTTCCATCCTCTGGCCCGCGGATCCCTGCAAATTCCCCATTCCCCCTGATGGCCAGTCGAACGACTGTAAACGCTAGAGAATGGTCCACCTATGACCGTACATTTTCCGCGACCAACCAAGAATGAACCGTGCTTCCAAGCACCGTTGATTTTCGAGAGCGATGAAGTATTTCCCCAATGGTACGAGCGCCTCGTTGTGGCAATGGTTGGAGAGATGGTTCCTATTGTCTCCTGTGTTGAGTGCTTGATCGTTGAGTAAGAACCCCACCCCCTCCCCCGTCTCATCCCCGTGCTTAAACCATTCCCCTTCCCACGGGGCAATTTTCTCCGCAAGCGCTGACATTTTATTGCCTTTATACTTTGGTGTAGAAGTATTTTACTGCAGATGAGATCATTCAGTGCCTTTTTGCGCGCGCGTGAATTTTCTGGTCCTTCCCAAAGCCCTAAAGTACCTGGGTGACTGCACGGAACTCATTTGCCCTGTATCTCGGAATCAGAAAGCTTGTGCCTTGAATGATTCGGCTATGGGCATAACGTAGAAAGTCAGGGCTAAAATAAAGCAAAAATACATGAATGAACTCTCAGGTCTACAAAAAATGAAAATAATAAGGAAAAATAATGCATTGCGGTTGACTGCCATCATCACGACTGACCTCTTCTATGTATTTCTTGTTTCGTTAATTGCCCTATATGTATAAAAACACTGTCTTCTCTTTAAAATGAGCAAAGTAATACTGATTTCCTAACCGGAGAAAGTAAAATACTTTCCTTCCATGTTAAGAGAAGAGAAACGAGTTGACAAAAACCATGAAGGAATGAAAAGATGTGACATCATCATTCTTTGACCAGTCAGGGGCTTGTAGATAAAGTAAAAAAATTGATCCAGTTCCATACGAATTCCATTGATCGTATATTTGGTGAGAAGCCGTTCAGACATAATAAATATATGTAATATGGATAAAGATTGACTCCCTGTGGGAGAGTAAACGTATTTTTTTAACAACGTCACAAATTACTTGGATTCATTAAAAGAGACTTTCCTGCTCATCTTCTAATATTAAAAGTTATTCTCATTACTCGAGGGAATCGATTTTCTAAAGAAGGAGATATTAAGGTAGTTCGGTAATTTTTAAGTAGATGGTGCTAGTGGCAATACATTAAATCCATCTTTCACAAACCTTCACAGAATAAGAAATAGAGGAATTATATGAGAGAGAAGCATAGTAGTACAGTTTGGACTGGAAAAAAGAAACGCCAAAGGAGAAAGACGAGTGGAATTCTGTAAAGTGAAGGATAGGGTAGTAGCAAACACAATATTCGAGGAGCATATGTAGGTGGAGAAGATACACATGAATGTAGCCTTGGGACATTGAAAGTTAGCATGTCGACTACATTTTTGTAAGAAAAAGCTATTGGAGCCAATTGAAGCAGTGTAAGTGCTATCGGAGTGCAGATGTAAAAAGTGACCAC
This sequence comes from Calopteryx splendens, assembly GCA_002093875.1. Classification (NCBI taxonomy): domain Eukaryota; kingdom Metazoa; phylum Arthropoda; class Insecta; order Odonata; family Calopterygidae; genus Calopteryx; species Calopteryx splendens. Next base: position 14,660 of record LYUA01000177.1, read on the forward strand.
AAGAAAGCGGTTATGGTGGGCCATTTGCGATACAAGAAAATATAGAGGGAAAAACAGGAGTCCAGATGGAACAAATAATGGACGTTATACGAGTATCAAAGAAGGCCAAGGAAGAATGTATGGAGAGTGGCTGCGAAAAAATCGAAGAAAAGCTAAAGAAGAGAAACACCGAAACAGCAAACAAGCTAGTGAGAGCAAAAGAGAACATAATCATCACTGGTGACTGGAACGCGGTGGTTGGAGAGGGATTAGTAGGGAGCAGCGATGGACATTTTGGATTAGGAAACGAAACGCTAAAGAAGAAAGATTAGTGGAATTATGTAACGAAAAGAATATGTTAGTAGGAAACACACTCATTGAGGAGCATAGGCGAAGAAGATACACATGAGATATACCTGGAGGCAGAGCCAGATACCAAATAGGCTACATTATTGTCAGACAAAGGTATAGGAACCAAGTGAAGCAGTGTAAGATTTATCCGGATGCAGACATAAATAGTCATCACAACTTATTGATCAAAGAAGGCCATCTGCGATGCCAGAAAATATGGAGGGAAAATAAGGAATCCAGATCCAAAGAAGAAGTAGCAGAAGAGCAACTAGTAGATATGAGAAGGGAAACCAGGAAAGTAATCAGGACAGTAACCAGGAAAGATAACAGCAAAGATTTAAGACCTTATTGAGGAACGCAGAAGGTACAAGAATCCAAGAAGCGAAAGTGAGCCAACACTATACAAGAAGGTTAGGAACCAAGTTATACGAGAGTCAAAGAAGGCCAAGGAAGAATGGATGGGGAGTCGTTTCAAAGAAATCGAAGAAAATATGAGGAAGGGAAACACCGAAACTGCATACATGCTAGTGAAGAGGCATTTCGGAGAAATGATAATGAAACGCAGTTGCATCAAGGACACAAATAGGAAAACACTGATAGGAGATGAAGACATAGAAAACAGATCGAAGAATACATAGAGGAGCTATATGAAGGACCCTTGCCCGTGGAAGAAGAATTACTAAAAGTGGATAGCGAGGAAGAGGACGAAAGGTGCCCAAATATTCTGAGAAATGAGTTCAATAGGTCACTGAAGAAAAAAAGGAAAAACAAAACCTGAAGAAAAACAAGGCGCCCGGAGATGACAAAAACCAGCGGAGATTTAATCAAGGTGCTCGGAGGGTAATTCAAAGACATTTTGTGGGATATTATCCCGGCCATTTGCAACAGTGGAAGATTCTCGGAGGACTTCAAAGAAAGTATAATGATAAACAGAGTATAATGATTGCAACGGCGAAGAAAGAGAGAACCTACAAATGCAAGGAACACCGAACACCGAAGTCTAGTGACACACGCGTCGAAAATACTAGCACGGGTAATCAGCCGAAGGATCGAAGGAAAAAATTTATGACTACCTGATCGAGAACCATTTTGAATTCAGAAGAAATCAGAGGAACGAGGGCGCCATACTCAGCCTAAGGATACATTTGGATAAAATGATACACGTGAACAAGCCACTGCCATACAAATATGTGGCATTCATAGACCTGGAGAAGGCCTTTGACAGCGTTGAGTGGAACAAGATGTTCAAATTGCTGGAAAAACTTGGAGTGGGTTACTGCGACAGAAGGAAAATATACCAACTGTACAAGGACCAAGTCACTGCAATGAGAGTGAAGTACGAAAAAAATAGAAGCTAACATAACAAAGGTGATAGACAAGGATTCAACCTCTCACCAGCACCATTCAACATATACTTGGAAGAGTCAATAAAATAAGTAGAAGAAGCAGGGATCAAGGGGAT
>LYUA01000177.1:23205-37518 GCA_002093875.1 Calopteryx splendens
TGAAACACCTAATTGATTTTAATTAAATATTTAATTAACATACACCTGATCGTTGGGTAACCAAGGTGGGCAAATGAAAGCATTGGAACAGTGTGGAATAATGACTAATGCAAATAGTTTTTCGTAAGCCGTAATGAAAATATATATACCATGGGAAAATTAGCAAGGGTAAGATTCTACTGACCTGACGGATTGATGTACTAATGGATTCGTCTACTAATTATTCAAAACTAAGAAAAAAATGGTCTTCTAAATTGGTATACTTTTGATCACCATTTCTATATTGTAAACATTATTCTAGATACTCAATTATATACTGTATCGGTAAAGTACAGGAAAAAAATGTATATAACCAAATTTGGTTTGAATTGTTAAGGTAAAGATATTAGCAGAACCTAAATGAAGGGAAATGTATGGGTTCTGCCTAAAAGACTGTGAGCTATTTCAGCTATCAGCGTTATGTTTAACTTAATTCTACATAATGCAATGTCACCCAATTTCACTGTCTGGGACCGTTACGTCCATCCAGGCCACAATACACGGCGGTGTGGATGAAGAGGCAGGGGGAGTGTAGCCCGAATGCGAAAGGGCATACATTTTTTACGAAGGGAGGTGAGCCGCAGAGCATTTAAAACTGTCCCCCTAACCGCCTTCAGAGGAGGAAGCTTCCTGCCTACGGATTGGTACCGTGTTTTTTTTACCGTGAATGGCATTCTATGGGAGTATGGAACGGACGAATCTGAAGCATAAATTGTTGCTGATTGATTGATAATGAACTTGATTCTGCGCGGAACAAGCGCGAGGATTTTCACGGAAACGGGGATTGAATGAGGAAAACATGGATTTGAGTGCACAGTGGCCCGCGTTCGTCTGGCACGTGGGTAGTGCATTCGGAGAGGGAGGGGGTTGGAGGAAAGGGAGGTGAGATAGATGAGTCCACGTTTGAGGGGTCTGGTAGAAGTTGAGTAAGAAAGGGAAATTTCCCCATTTTTTTCTTATCTACGAATACCATGAAAGTGTAATTAATAGCCACAGGGTCGCAGATTCACGTAAACTTATTAAGAAATGTATTGCATGTTGATGCTTTCCCTGCAGGGAAATTGTTTATATATTGCTCCTGAATATACATACTTGCAGGCAAGAACGAGTGCTTTTGATGAAAAAAATATCAACAATATTTAAACGGTCGAAATGTAGATATGTCATAGAAGTTTAAACTCGCAACGATACTGAACCAAGCTTCTGTTTTTGGATCTCTCACTCTTTAAGATTTTAATTTAATTCGGTGTAATACATTAAACAATATGTTTTATGAATTAGATTCAATATTAATGAAATACGAAGGGGGAATATTTACGTATATTGGTCATTAAAAATGAATCATAACAACACTCGGAAGTGAAAGTATTGGCCTGTAAGCCGGCTATCGTGATATCCTTATTCGTGGCAGTGTAAATGAATTTACTGCATCACCACTTTGGTCAATTTTGTTGTTATACAATTGGATTATGAATAATTGCAAGGAAACCCAGAGAATCAGGGAAGTGAAAACATGGACACGAATTATTGTGCATAGAAGATTGCACCACTATAGATATAAACCCAAATATCACTTGAATTTTCGATAGGTAATAGTAACGAGCACCACAAGGTAAGCCCTATAGCGTGTTAAATTCACATGCTCAGGGGTTCGGAGCCAGCTTTTTTTTTGTTTTCTGCGATTTATCTTCAAGTTCAGGGCATAGGCAATCGATGATCGCTTGGTTTTTATTGGGGTTCTCTTATGACATTACCCAGAATTTGAAAGCGAGTTCCTATTACCTGTAGATCAAAGACTGCACTAGGTCTTCGTGTCCCTCAAGCTGGCTAGGGTACGTGGATTTAAAAAAAGAAACTAGTTTTGAAGTTAATCAAATAATGTATTAAGTAAAGACCATATTATCAGATGGATGAAAATGAGATGAATTAATAGACAAAATTTCATAGTTAAAAAATTAATTATAAATAAGGAAGGAAATTATTATGAAGGAACTTCAAAAACGGAAAAAAATGTGTTAGTCTTATGTCACAGCTGGACTCCAAATCAATGTAGTATACGTATCCCTTGTGTTAGCCTGAATATAAACTGCCAACTATTTCGCTGGATAGTACACTATTTATTAGCAAATACTTAAGAGTAAAAGAAACATACGATGGCTGTTCAACAAGAACTGAAAACACATTTATAAATCACTGCCGCTCAACTCAACATTATATTAAAAATTCCTAGGAAATACGATTTTAGTTATCTTTATCTATAAAAATGTATCAGGAAGAACCAAGGAATTAAGACATCGTTTTGAAGACGCTGTAGTTTGCTAAAATAAAAATGTCCAAAAATTTGGTAAGGATAGCTACTTTGAAAATTGTTCCCCCTTATCCTCTATAAATTGTATCTCCTAGGTGGAAAATAGAATATTAACTGAGAAAATAAAAGCATACATATTTCCTGAGTTATTAACAATTCCATTCATATTAATATTTTTTACCCTCGGATATATTTTAATGTTCTGATTTAATGAACCAAAGCGTTGAATAATTTATAAAATTCATTTTAAAGCATGGAGTAAAATTTGTAAATAATTGAGAGCGTAATAAAAAATGAACATCTGGACTTACTTCCTCGATATAAAATGGCATTCTGCAAATATAATGGATACCCAGATGAAAATATACTTTTAGTCGCCGAAAGTGTATGCATCAAATTTTCCTCATACGATTACTGAGGGTGAACATTCAATCGCAGTGGCCAAGTTTCTTGAGAACTTTTTAAATATTTCATAGAAAATTATGGCGGTGCAATTTATTGGATTAACATTTTTCTTACTTAAAAAATAATTTTTAATTAGGTGTTAATAGTATTTGAAACTTTGAAACCAGGAAGTAAGCGTTTCCATTTTTCATAGGCGTTTGATTCGTCTGAACCGTGAAATTTTAATCGCGTTCAAACCATAAAATTATTTTGTAATCTGGGCGGGGTGTCATTTGTAAAAAGTCAGGATCTAGTATTGCCCCATTAGGGTGATTGTTAAATAATAGAATGTTATTCTATATTTATCAGTAGTTTTTAAAAAAATATTTCGTACTGTAGTTTAAGGTCTTTTGCATATTTGTGTGCCATCATTGAGTAAAAATAGTAACATTATCTAGCATAGCATATTATTCAGCATTTAACATATAAGTGAAAAAGATGGAAAACGTGATATGTTATAAATAAAATTAGTTGCACGCTATAGTTTTTACATTCTCGGGAATATTAACAGACACACGGAAGACATTTATTCCAACCACTATTTTTCTAAAAATATAAAGTTAAATACATTGGACCAGGAGGAGAAAAAAATTGAGTAGTAGCCGGAAGGCTTATTCCAGTTAGGTTACCAGGCGGGAGAGAAGAGAGATCCCCTCTCGCGTTTGATTGGCATTGACGATTGGAACTTTCATCAACTGCCACCAAGGAATGAAGAGAATGGTGAGGCTAGGGTGAGTGCCAAGGAGGCGTTGCCACAAGGGAGGGTCTAAAGTGTGGGGGAGGCGAGTGGGTGGAAGTTGGTCAAAGGGGTGGCGTAAAAGGTGGAAATTCTCGACCATGGCCCATTCACGCGGCACTGACTACGGCTTTATCAGTGTGAGGTCGCAGTCATGTCACAGGCGGCGAAGCTGAACCCACAATATCTCCATTTATGTACCCTCATGTCATCCAGCGGGGCAAGGAATGGCTTTTTGGTGGGGTGCTGGAAAGTTAGCCAAGTGGGATATCAGAATTAAAAATATTGGATGGACAATAAATGGGGAGAGTATACATTTTCCTTATAAAATTGTAAATATGTATTTCCTAAACGACGCCATATGGATAAGATGAATTTTAATTAACCTTCCGTCACCATTCTTTCTTCCTGGCAATTTTGTAACCAATAAAACTGTGTAACTAAAGTTACGATTCGAAAATAAGAGTAACATATACGCCCGTGACCTAAACATTTTAGGTCCCCACAGTAATAATAATCCATGGTTTTCACGGTGTTGTTCGTCAAATAAAAATGAGGAAAGGATTGAACAACTGCACCATGAGTCATCATTCTGAGGTTCCACCAGAAATGCAGGACTCTCTGGCCAGATGCCCGCGCCCCAGACCAGAGCTGTCATCTCAAACATCAGTGCGAGCGGTCCCGTAAATCGTATCTGGATGCACATATATAGGGTCTCGCGTGACTCGTACCCTGGAAACTTCCCGTCGTATAATATGGGCGTGAAAGACATTTTCCTTTTTGACGTATCGTAAACACTACGGTGTCCACGAGATGCAGTACTTTTCACACAAAGACAACACGAGAGGGCCCTTAAGTAGAAATACTAATAAAAACGAGTAATATACACATAACCATTTATCTAAAATGGAGATAAATGAAGTGGAAAATGAATAAAAACATACCTAGCCTGGAGCAAAAGATGGTCCCGCAACAGAATACACAATTTGGTTTTAGTTAAGGAGGGAGACATAGCGGCGAATTTCTCTCAGAATTTTTCTCTGGAGGTGTTTGCACATGAGTGATTGTTATAAAGATATTAATTTGGTATAGATAATTATAAGTTATTCAAATTCTTATTATCTTTTATTGAATTTTTTCGGAGTAATATAAAATTAATCATGTATATTTTTAATTCTTAGGAAGAACATTGACTGGTTTTTCTGAAATGCTTGAGTTTGTAAAAAAACATTTCATTCATAAAACAGCATGTCCCAAAAACAAAATTTTTAATATGAGTTGCGAAAACTTCAACTACAACCTTATCGGCCAAGGGTTTCTCCCAAATAAAAACTTTGCGCCCATGTTTTTATAGACTCCCTCATTTAGGATAACATGTTCAAAAACAAAATGTGTATTATTATTTTAACTTATAAATTGAATTTTATGTGCAATCATTTCTTTGGGTACTAACTTTAAATATTACGTATCAAATCCTGTAAGATCATTTTTTCTCTACCTCTGACATTTTATAAATTCATTATTATTCCATAGGCTCATATTCTTACCCATTTCTTACAACTTAGCTATTGGTCTTCCTCTTAATTTTTTTCCTTTTATTTGTAACTGTGTTCTTCGAGATTTTCCAATCTTACGTTATGTATTTTCATCCTTCCTCTTCTTTTAGCAACAGTTTTCAATTTCAATTTGCATCTACTATTCAAAGACTAGATGCCCCTTCACCTATTAATCAATCATTTTAGGGTAAGAGGAATTTGAACGTCGTTCTCTTTACGGAGAATTTTTCCTGGATAGGAATCTTTTAATCTCGGGTGGGAATTCTCCTTAGCATTCACGGCGCGAAAGAATTCTTGAGTCCCTCGGTGGGCCGAATCTAAAGACGCGGAAGTTTAATCTGGCTGTTTTATACGCTTAAATGTAAGAAAAACGTTGAGCCGTATTCCGTGAAACGAAGCAGAAGAGGACCATTTCCAATAACCTCAGAAAATCGTTTTTCCTAGACCACAAATGACGGTATTGAATTCACATTAAGAGAGAAATCCTTATACCGTTTGGATTATCATTAGCTGCGTGAGTTACTTGAAATTGTATGAGGGGCCAGAGTTTCTACGATTTAAATATTGTTAGTAGTCATAGCATGGTTGTGGTTACATCAGGGGATTATTGAGTGGTATAATCTCATTTTACACCATATCGAGAAATTCCTGCCTCAGGATATGATCTTTGTCGAGTCGTTCGGTAGTTAATATCTTTTGAAATTCACCAGACGAAAATATTTATAACACTCGTATGAGTGAAACGGGTGAGGGCGGTGCGCCGCGACATGAAAAAAACAAAGGAAAGAAAAAGAAACTTTCCTCTTCCCCACAACGGCAAGCAAATAGTAAAACTTTATGGACGACTTTGTTCTCGGATGAGTTTAAAAAAAGACACACGCAAAGATTTCACCGCCCTGAGAAGGATGTCACCGCCAACTCTCATCGTGGCCACGAGTGCAGCACACTTTCCCTCTTGAAGAACACTCGCCGTTCCTCCCCGAAGTTGTTAAAATTGGAGAAAGATGGGCGCGATTCCTTGGACGCTCCCCCCTCCCACACGGGTCCCCTCACTCGCTTTTGTTCTGCATCCCCTCTCTCCTGCATGCCCCCTCGGCACCCCTCCCCCGGTCTCACCCTGCCCCCCCTCTGTCATTCTTCCACCCCAAAAACCGTCGGGGCGTCGTGGTGCCTCGGGCTCGCATCGACGAGGAGGGCGGGAGTCGTCGGGGTCTCGGGCGATTAATGGGAGCTCTGTCTCTCCTGCCTCCCACACGGGCGGTGGGGGAGGTAAGGGAGGACGGGGGCGCGGAGGGGGGCTAGCGCGGCGAGGGCGCGGGGTGGTCGGTGGGGCGGGTACGAGGGCACGCCGCTGTGTTTCGCTCACGTCGTGAGAGGGGGGAGGGAGGGAGGAGTAGGTATGGCGGGTGGGGGGCGAGGGCGATGTCATTAATGAAGGCGGGATCGGAGACGAGCGAGACAGAGGAAGATAGGGAGTGGCAAATACACACACACACATACTGAAACACACAACACACACACTCGTGGAGTCGCAAACGAGGACGGATGGGGACGCACTGGGGACTCGAAGAGAGAGAGAAACACACAGAGTAGGATAGAAGGAGATTTCATTTTCGCAGATGTTCCCTCTGAGCCGAGGCATGTATTTGCCACGCAGAAAAATAATATTATGCGCCGCCCGAGAGAGGGAAAGAGAGTGAGAGGGTGGGGGAGAGAAACAGTATGAGTATTGAATTGGTGGGGGGTTGGGTGGAGCGCGGTTGTTTTCGCCGAAGGCCGGGTTCCCCTTGGAGTTTGATTGCAAATCGAAACGGTCGCAGCGAGATCGAAAGTATTCTATTGATGATAGGGCGAAATTAAGAGTGCGTGTAGCAGAACGAAGCATTTTTGTTCCTTCCAGAGTTCTGGATTATGTCGGGGAGAGAGGAGTTTAAAATTGGGTCCCGATGTGCTAAAGCATTCTTAACGCTAGAATCATTTAGAGGAAAGGAAAATGAACGAATGGGAAACTTTCATTTTTGTTCAAAGATCTTATGACCTCGAAATCATACTGGAACAATGATGACTTTTGAATGATATGGCAACACTTTCCTGTAAAGTCATTCTAGAAAAGAGTCAACTGGGTCTGAATTTGGCATATTTTTCATCGGATTCATTTCATGTAATCAACTAATTTTTGCAAGTGGGACAATATAAATATTTTTTCAAAAAAAGGAGTTGAAATGGTGATGTATTTTCTATTTTCCTTCCAGATAACTTAGGGAGTAGGGGGATGCAGACTAACCTAGTTTTTTACTTGAACTTCAAGTTACGACTTTTCGACATTTAATTCATTTTTCTTCACAGCTTCGATAAAAATTAAAGGCGTAAAGTTACTATTTAATTTGAAAACGTGGCATATAGATATGTTTTTATCCTGGCCATAGTTCATGCAAATATGTAATTATTAATCAGGTTATAAATCGGGTTTTGCGTGTGGTCAAATTACGTTCAATCCATTGGGTGGAATCTGTCGGAGTTTTGCTTCCCAAGCACAATTTTAATGACAAAGGAGGACGGCCACAATCATGGAATAAAATTTATGAAGAAAAATAGACTTTAATATTATGTTAATGGTCTAAGATATGTTTTGATTTACCTTGCGCCAATTTTAACAAATCTAATGATGAATGGCTGATTTCGTTTCATCCTATATATTAATTTCTTATTTCAAACAAGATAAAAAAATTTGATAAAAAAATGTCTTATTGTGAATTATTCATATTCCAAAATTACTAGTTTGCCTTATTCTTTCTTCAATAATTCAGAAATTGTAACATAATTAAGACAGCTCTAATTTTTAAAGTTAACTAAAAATGTATACATTAAAAGTACGTTAAGTATCTCGGCCATATCGTCCGTAAAGACAAAATCATCTTTTAGAATTCCTATGGGTAAAAAAGGTGACCTGACGAAAGGAGAAACTTGAACATATTTTACTCTTAAACTTGAATTTATTACAAACACATTGTAATGCTATCGTGAAATAATACGATTAAATTAAAATTCAACTATCTAGAATCTACGTACTTCATTAAAAAAAAATTGATTCAGTACACGAAGGCCCATTTTCAATCATTTTATTGGGGTAGACCAAAGCGGAATTTATTTATTAACGTTCAAATAGTGGGTTCCTTTTCCGTTTGTTTCAATAAGATGATGCTCTTAATAGAAATGAAGCCTAAAACTCTAAGTAAGCGTTACTTCATGCAAAACGTTTTCCAAGTAGAGCATGGGTGTCTACGAAAAGAAGAGAGATTATTTTAATATCGAAATATAAAATAATCAGTACTGTATTAATTTTATGAAATCTCCCGGTACACTTATGGATTCAATATTTCTTCTATTGAAAGGAAGGATCCCTTGGAGCCATCTCGTATTGAGCTGCTGGGCTCATTAATTCGCCCACGGGCCTAAATATTTCTCGGTTTCGAGAAGAGCAATATTTTTTGATTGACTGCAAGCCCCATTTACCGATGTTCCAACCCCCGTAAGAGCCCCTCAATCAGTGAGAGCTTGGATATGTGCACTCATTTTTCTCTTTCATTTTTGCTACCAGAACGTTGAAATCAATAGGGAAATGTATCTTTCACTAATGCCCAGCAGTAGTTAATGTCGTTTCGATTCTATATAATGAAAAATTGAGTAAGGGAATTCATGTGATTAAGAGAGTACTACTATTGGAAAATTTCCTTGCTATTATTTGGCAGCGATAAAATGAATTTGCCACCCTTATTTTAATTAACTTTTAATGTGTACATGAAATATACATGAATTCACATTAGTGTTTGCGAAATAAGTAATTATGGGAGATTACTATTTTATTAGTGGAGTGCATTTTATGGGTCCATGATTAAATTAAGAGAGATTATTTAGCGATTGATACCACTTTCAATTGAGTGGATGTTAAATCAAAAGCAATTGAAAAAAAACCTTTTCGCTGAAGGGTCTACTAAGATAACCACACGATTTTTCACGGAATCGTATTATTCATGCTCTCTACGTCATGCTCTGGTCAGGATTAAATCTCTCAATCTATAATTTGGTCGAATACACTAAGCATTGGTAGGCCATGTCAAAAACGAGCCCATATGAAACTCATGAGTAATATTTAAAGAACATACGATTAATCGTAGTTTTCTCACAAATTTGCACTATTTTTGTCTATACTCTATTTTAAACATAATAATACTACCATTAAATCTATGTTTATGGCTTATACACCTTCTCATAAAATCATCAGGATTTAAAAGCATTGGGAGAGGTTATGGGAAATTCTGAGGGATGAGGCATCGTAGAAATCGTATGAAGGCCTTTACCAACATGTGGCAAAGATGACACGGTGTATATTTAGCTCTTGGCTCAGGAGTAACTCGGTGGGTTTAGGGCAAAGATAAAGAAGAGGTTTTCAGCTCTAGATTTTACCGGACTAAATCCGTTATGATAAAATGTTTTAAAATTGACTCAATACAGTGGTGGAAGAGTGGTGGGGGTTGATATTTTTTATAGCAAACAATATACATAATAGAGGTTCTGTTTTGTGATAAAACCACGTTATATAACTCATTGCGTGTAATACATATTTCGATGCACGTTCATGTTAGAGTCCCTTAAATTTTTATTACGCAATAAAATCTGTTAATATCTGTTTAAGAAGAGATCCTTGGCGGCATCCGACTGAGATTCAATTCAGTGATGCAATTTCCCCGTGAAAAATTTCATATTGGTTCTATTGATTTTAATATGTAATGAAACCGGTCGTGATTAAACATGTTTTAGTGAAAACTTGCAAATTATTATCCAAGTGTAAATATGAAGGAGTTCCACAGAGTAGAGGCAAGCACGATTTCTTATGCATAGGGATGTTATTGACATTAAAATAATTGATAAGAAGTTCCCGTTTCCTTTGATTTTATTGACACTAATCATAATTCATAATTTTTATGGTTATTATGGTGGAGAAAATTCAAGAGCGAATATTGAAAAATATTTTACAATTGATATACTGGTAGAGAATTCACTACCAGACGTGAGTAGCATATCAGGTGTTTGAAAAAGATAAAAATTTTATCACTGATTGCAAACCCCTTCCGGAGATACTGCACCACATTTCAAAATGGAAATCTGAATTTATAGAGAAAAGGTCTAAGATTGGGGTCTTTGGAGCATTGGAAAATTGAACAAAATGATGATTTTCACCTTTTAAATGTCCAAACTATTCGTAAATATTCCCCCTGCTTACCATCTCACTCTTTCAGAACCAGACATCACCACCACCCTAACATTCCCCTCGGCACCTTTAAAGAACGCCCTCTTTAGAGTGTTTTATTTTCCCTTTGTCGTACCCCACCCCGCTTTGCACTTCCTCAGGGATCACTACTCTAAACACCCCCCCCCCTCTTCTCCCCTTCCACCTTTTTTTATCCTCTTTTCCGTGTTATATATATGAATCGACATAGGCATACGTTTTATAAGTTATAAACCTGAAATTCGTGTTTTACTTAAGTTTTAATGTCTAACGTGGAATAGCGTCATTACATTTAATTTGCTGTTATGGATTCCTTCCATAATGTAATGAGACTGTGGACAGTATGATATAAATTTTTCATTAGTTAATAAACATGCTGAAGACCTAAATTATTCCTATATAAAGAATAAGTATTTTTCCATATTTCATTCCTAAATAGCAACATTTTTGTTTTGTGGTTCACTCAATCCATCATTAAACCTGAGAATTACGAGCAAATTTAAATGTCAAATGATGCTCACTTAATATGTTGTCTTGATATTATTACACATTATTTTTTAAAGCTCTGAATTTAAAAATAAAAACTGTTCATAATAAATTAGTATTCCTATTAATGGTAGGAACATTAAATTATGATATCATTGCCACTGTGCTAATTTACTATGTAAGTACTTACTTTTTTAGTTCCCTCACAGAAGTCGATAAGGTAGCAATTTCGACAGAAATACACTTTCGTTATTCATCTGTAGAATACCGGAATGGCGATGCTCGAAAACCTTTCTAATCATCTCTCGATATTTATCAAAGCTCATAATAGATATTATGATTTTAACTCTCATGCAAGTAGACAACTCCCTGAAGGTCAACAGGAATACAAATTTTAACAATTGAAAGGCAAATGAAATTGAAATGAAATTTAACTGACCTAAATACTATACGAAAAAATAGAGAGAACAATGCTTCCACAGTTTTTGTAAACAAATCTTCCATATCAAATTTCTATCACACCGTTTTTCTCTTTATTCATTTTTATTACCGAGTTGATTTAAAAAATAATATTCTTCGTCAAGATATTTTTATCATCACCTTCCCTTTTACAACTTTTCATTAAATGGTTGCACTTCACAATATATTTATAAGGATTATTTCCTTGTAATCGGTAATGATATCCGTTTTACCATTCTGGAATAGTTATCACAGACATTTCATTGGCACGCAATATTATAATATTTACACTGAATAATTTTACGTCTTTATTGATTATAACATTGTTTCACGCTCCAACTGCATTTTCTATCCTGAAAAGCCGTGCATTTTATTTTTAAATACGTGCTCAGATGCAGGGTTAATCAAATTAAATTATTAACTAGAGACTTGTATGACCTACATTTTTGCCCCGTACTAGAAAAAGTTACAGCTAAATATTTTTTCGTTTCAAGAAAAACTTTTTAGCAGTAAAAATAGTTTCAAGAAATATATTGATTTGATCAAACTTAATCTTGGAAAACCGCTAAATACGAGGAGCATACCACTTTCGCTATCTTGGTGTGTTAAAGAATTTTATGCATAAACAGATTTCCCCCATGGCTTGTCCTTGTCCGAAATGCGTCATGGAATTAATTGATTTCATATTTGCTCATATAATTAACATTTTTCTGTTTTTAGAATTGAAATGAGAGCAATGAATAAGTTAATATGAGGTGAAACTTGCATGTTTCTCGTCATACACTGGTTTTCTTAATCGTAGAACAACGCCGTAAGGTTATGCAACCTGTCACATAGTTATGTTTAGCGTGCAGCCGTACTTTCAGGTTGTGGAAAATAGATTTCCTGTGAGCGTGTTGCATGCGAGAAAAAAAAAAACGTGGAACATTTTAACTGGAAAACTCATGAAATACGAAGATCAGTGAAATGCAGGCTGTAAAGATAATGCTTAAGATATCATGGAAATAGTAGATGATAGGTCTAAAATACGATTGAAAGGTAGGAAGACTCAGTTAACTTAGGTAAAACGATTGTACTTTCACCACCAGATAGGAAGTCCAAAATAACAGACTCGATGTGCCCATTACATTTTGAAGATGGAAATTAGAGCCGATAGCAGTGAGGGATAAGAGACTTTCTGAAAATTAGCATTAAAAAATGCATAAAATTTACATAAGTTATAGGTTCATTTATTCTTTGATCTTATAAATCAATCACAGTAATCAACCCGAAGGTCGGTTTGGTAGATGAGGCTAGAGCTCACCTAGTACTAGGCCCAACAGTGTGCCAAATTCACATATCAGGATAGGGGTGCCAGCTCCTTTCCTTTTATCGCCTTTGATTGCCCGGGATGAACTGGTACCCGAAATTTGCTATAAATAATATAGGAAAAATCAAATTTATTGTATCTATTTATGGATAAAGTTCTGCTAGTGTACATTATCTAATGGAAACCAAGTGAAATGATTTTTATATAACTTATATGAAATATTTTTTAAGTATATTTGGACAGAAGTGCATTGCTCTCTCATTGCGTTTGAATAATATTTATGTGAGACAGTAAAAAAATAAATAAAAATTGAATTTCTCTCAGAGTCGTACTAACTTGGAAGCTTTCATGTTAGTAAATACCTTAGAAAGTAATAATGACTAATTTTTTGGTTTACTTTTGGATAAAATGCCGAAACCTATCAATTATATTATGAACAAAATGCTTTTTTATGTGAGTAATATGATTGTAATGTGTTCCACTAGTGAAATGTGGTATAGTGTAGACGAAATAGACAAATTATCAAGGTGAGAAAATTCTCAATTCCACTAAATTGAGGTTATTTGTTGAGATTACAGAATAATAATAATAAGTCATACTCAAAACGGTCTATTGTGATAGAAATGTGGGGGAGAGAGCTTATGCACATCCTAGCAACGCACAAAACTAAAATAAAAATCCTAAATCAATACTTATTTAACAAGCCTATACCACTAAATCAAGCCATCGTTAAGGAAAGAAAAAAAAGCCACGCCATCGATTCTTAGAGAACGAAATACCGAAGAAAGCGCTCAGACAAGCTTTACAGGCAGAAAAAGACACCTTGCCAAGAAAAATATTTTATGGTTGCTTAGTAGCGACATTGTACAAAACCAGAAAATAGACAAAATTCATTCTTAGAAATGACTCTCAACCAAAATTTCTTCTTGAAACAGAAAGTTTTTTTAGTGGCAAAGCAGGATCGAGGATTAGCAAAAGAAAACTGCAGAAAGTATATAATGAAAGAAAACAAGTAAAAAGATAGAATATTTCAGAATATTACATCTATTTGGAGAAACTATAGACCACAAAAGACGGATGTAAACTTCTTGCTAGAACAGAATACATCAATTGACATAACACAGCAGTAAAGATAGTACACCAAAAAATAGGTGTCAAGTATTAATTAATCACAGCAAGAACACCATGGTATATGTACATCCCTGAGAAAAGTCTCGAAAATGATGAATACAGACTTTATTGAGACAAAACACTACATACTGGTGGAACAATCATAAGCAAGAGACCGGGCATCACATATGTTTACAAGATATTAATTAAACATTCCTAATTGACATACTCATTCCAGTTAACTCGAATCTAACACAAAAAAGAAGAAAAAATATCAAAATACACTCCTGTGGGCATGGGCATGAAAGAGCTCTGGAAGTATAATACTGTCACTGTACAGTTTTTCCAATCATAATGTTCGTAATAGGCATTACCAGTCAAAATTTCATCAACTTCATCAAGGAAAAGGAATGAAACCATAAGTGCAAATATATCCAAAAAACAGTCATAATCAAAACAGTGGCTATTGTAAGAAAATGTTTAGTTCAAAAACCCTCAATATGTGAGCAATAATAATAATAGTAATAATAATAATAATAGTAATAATAATAGTAATAATAATAGTAATAATAATAGTAA
>LYUA01000177.1:63916-77613 GCA_002093875.1 Calopteryx splendens
TGTGTTTGTGTGTGTATGAAACTCAAATATGAGCTTGCTGAAACCTTATAAATATACTTCTACTGCACTGACTTAAGTACTGCATGCTAATGTTTATACTTATGATGGTCATTTACAGCAATACATTCAGGCATTAGTTAATACTGTTTTTAATCATTAATATTTATGTTTTTCTGCTATCACTTCACTAGAGAATAAAGAATTTGTTGAGATAAAATTAAATGATAACACTTAAAACTGAATATCAATAAAAGGGCATATTATCTTCTACATATTTCCCGTTGCCTCAAGTCTTCCATTCGTCCCATAAACCCACTCTTTGTATTCCACGCTCCACTATCACTTGATTTATATAATCCTCGATAATATGTTTAATCCTTCAACAAATGGTTTTCATTAGGAATTGATTAACCTTTCGTGCTTTCCTTCGCCGAAATCCGTTTCTTCACAATTTTTAATCTTAATTAGTTATTATTTGCTCTTAAAATATGTCTACTATGGGCACTTCAAGTATTGGGTACGCTATCCATTCCTTTGCTCTCACAGTACAGGCCGTATAGCAGCAAAATCTAACTCCGGAAATTCCCTTCCTTAATGGTACAATACTTATTCCCTGATCGGAATTCTAGCGAACTCTCTTAAGGTGTTCCGGTGACAACGGCGCGAAGTAGGATGAAGCAACTCTATAATCCACCCTTGATTCACTGCATTATCTAACCACGTGATGGCTCCATTTTCAACATAATGGCCTTCTTGAAAGAGTTATCAAATTTTCCAAGCATTCCAAAAGAGACAAAATGAAGGAAGATTAGATGGTGACTGGGGGGCAGATGGTCGAGCACAGTCGTCCCGCCTCTAACCGTTTTTGCATTCGTGGAAGCAAAATGATCAAATTTGGACCGTAGCAGGAAGCTATTCCTCTCGAGTCGAGAGCGATGGTAGAAAGTGGGGTGGGGGGGGAGAGGGACTGCCGGAGTTGAGTTTGAGTGATAAAGGAGAGCGAAGAATTGGAATGAAAATAGAGGCGAGACGGGATTACGGAGGGCGAGCTCAAGTAGGTTGGATGCACGTAGGAGAGATGCATTTTATCACCCCCAATAAATCCGAGTGCTTCCAATAATCCCTAAAAGGATTGCGAGCGATTGGAAGATTCAATCTCCGAGAGGTGTTTATTGGAGCGTACACAATGTTCTGGAAACGCCACTGAGGTATCATCTGAAGTTACACACGTGTTCCGATGTGATAATGGTGCTTTTGATATTTTATTGGCACTTACTGCGATTGCAAATGGATAGGGTCCTTGCATCGGGGAAAATTAAAAATTTTCCAGTACCTACTTGCCAGAAAATTAGTGCAAGGATCAAGTTAGCTGATAATATTACGTATGTGCAGAGTGAAGCCTAAAGAATACTTTTCATTGTATAGGTATTTATATTTAGAAATCGTTGGAACTAATATTTCACGATGAAAACTGGAATCTTTCTGTAGGCCGGCATTCTAATGTCTGCTGGGATAGCCCTTTGGAAAAAAATGCCTTACCTATGTCATTTATAAAATATCTAAATACCCGTAGTAGAGGCGACTATTTTGAATGTTTATTTACTGGGAGGAAACAAAAAAGAAGATCTTAAATCGGTAGTAGAGCCTGATAATGTGGCGAAATTCCATAATTTAATGATGTTCAGTTTCTCTCTCTAATTTTTTTCACTTAATGTAATATAAACTTTTGATTTTTTCAATAAATCATTACATATGTTTATGAATACAGAAACACGAAATTCTGGTTCTATAAAGTGTTTTTATTTTGCTCCATCATGTGGTGTCGAGTTTTAAATCGACGAAATGGTTGTATAATAACGTAATATGACCAAATGTGGAGGGAACACATCGATGGAGATTTTAGTGAAATAGAAACATATAGTTTACTTCAGGCTTATATAAATACTAAACACTATTTGCAAACAAACTAATTCTTACGAAAAATCTTTCATTCATCGTGCCAAATTATAAGCCTATTGTGATGTTTCTATTGTCTTAAGATTTGGCTATTTCAACGGATAATGCTTAAACAATGATAATTTAATTAAATTTTGCTTATGATTCTAGAACAACTCTTTTAATGAGCAAAACTAGTTGTGAAATATTTTTTTCACGTTGCTCTTTCATACACTTTTCTAAGTTATTGAAAATATATATATTAAAAAAATTATTTAGGGCGCCATATTCATATAAACCGTCCAATAATCATTATTTAGAGCCTATATCCAAGTGACATTGAGTATTAGAAAGGTTTAAAAATTGTTTCTATGCATTTCATGGTGAAGTTTTACACGATTACGGAATTATTGGTGGAAGTTTAGATCAGGGTTGACACACATGAGACGTCAGTCAGGATGCACAATGGGAAAAACATTGCCTGTTTTTATGCGTCAATTTTTACTTAGCTTTCATAGGATTCATGTTTATGAGGAGAGCCTTACACACGAGAGCAAGTTTAAGGCGAGAAGATGGAAATAATGAGAGCGGCAGATGTGCTTGAGGAATGTGAAAAGTTGAGAGGGCGTTACGGACCACTCTGAAATATGGTAACCTTGGGAACGATTGGATGCAGCGAGTGTATTCAAACGACATTACAATATGTCATGGAAACTGACATCTTAACTTCCACTCGTGTTACATTTACATGATGTGTGAGTTTGTGGTCACAAAGGCAATGTTTACGCCAGGACACGGTCAAACTTAATATTTTCGCTAGCAATTGCATAGGCTAAGAAGGTAGAGGGATTCCCAATACTAAATGGAAATATTATAAAGTTATTTTAGCGTAAATTGTAATGTAATGGCAAAGGGGAAATGCAATGGCAATGCAAAAGCAAAGAGGAAAAGTGCTTCAGTTGGTGTGAGTTATGGCAGCACCTTGTAGATTTGCATTCGGTAGTAAAATAGTTGCTAAGCGGGTGCGCAAATATTTTTGTAATTGAAGAGCAATATTCTACATTAAAATGTCGGGATTTTTGGAAATGCCCCAATTCCACGGAGATATTCCTCGATAGTGAAAAGCTTTTACACACTTGCAAAATGTAAAACTCAGCTAAGGCCTCGGATAAAACTACTGAAGCGTAGAATAGTGTAGATGATTCTATTTTTAAATGAAGAAAATACCGAATGGAATGACCTTGACATGGTGCCGACAACTCGTTCACCTTCGTATCCTTTGCTACTGCCGTCTTCTAAGGTCATTCAATTCACCAGTCCCTTCAATTTCCTGCCGATGCATTTCAAAATAAACTTTTTTCATAGGTTCGTTCAAAATAATTTGGTGTCATGTATCTTTAGGTAGAATCTGTTTATAATTAAAATAAATAATAATTCCCAGAAATGTTATGCCACAAATATATTATCCGTCACGTCTCAAGAGATGGAATTTGAAACAGAAAAGGCCCAAGTACCTTGGTGGGTTACGCACTCCCCGCTTTGCAAATTAGGCCGTGGTTCCAATCCTGAATCGGAAATGATCATGGTTTTTATTAAAATGCAATAAATATTACATGGTTAATTTACCTCATGATATAACCTTATGAGCCTTATGAATACCAAACGATACCTGCTTCAATGCAAATAATGTGTGATGTCATGATATTTTGAACAGTTACCTCTCTAATTATTCATTTACTAATTTTATTTTGAAATTGTAACTTAGAGAATTTGATTATTAGAACCATTGTATGAATTTTCTGCGAATGTTCTCTTTCATCAGCGATGAAGATGACTGCCATTTAAGGCGACTCTTAACATATGTTCTCCAAGACCCTTAAACGTCTGGTACTACGCTTTGGTAAGAAGTGCCTAATTATTACGATACTTTTAGAGGTTTAGTCGAATAATGTGGCCGAACATAAAATGAAGTTATAGGAAATGCTTCTGTTTCCCACTAAAGATAGCTCTGAAGATGGTTATGTTGCAGCTTTACGGGCAATAAGTGGATTATTTTTTGAAAAAACTCGATTGTGTGGTTCCAATATCTGATTAAAATACGAGAATTCTAAACACAATCACTCATTGCAGGTACAAAACAAAAACATTGACGTCTTGGAGTGGAATTCCGGGATTAGCACCGTATGTTGATGTTGCAACCCACCAACGACCGCTTAGTAGCAGCCAGGAGGTTTAGTGCTATTGGAGCGTCGAGCTTATGGGTCAAGATTCCCCCAGGAAAGTTCGCAAATGGTACCACTTTGAGAATCTAAGCTATGTTGACCATTCCCTACAATTCGACTCTCTCTCTGTGATGATCCGAGTGAGATGTCCTACCCTTTCCGCGAGCTTTTGAACCAAGGTTTTTTCACATGGGTAGAGTCGGTCGGGATAGCTTGCATGACATTACCACACGCTCTGCCCAGACATTCTCTCCCCCCGCTGCCCCAGGAGGCTCGGGGCCCCTTGCCAGCTCCAATCATATCCCGCGCCATTATCCCTTATCACTGTCAATACAGATTAAGCGTGCGACCAATGGTGATGATTATAAATGATTGAGTGTTGCACCTGGCTCCAGACTCGTGTGTGAATAAATGGTGCCGAAGTGGAAACCTAGAATTGATTTCGAGCGTCATTGCGGAAAGGGAAAAAATGCCAATCATCAGCCGATTCGTTACATGGCGGTCACAGTATTACTCAGGCATCGTTTAAAAATCGAATTCAATTAAAAAAAGGGCACACATAGCCTCGGCCAGACTCATAATTGGACTGAATATATATCTTCTAAATAATTCCTAAGCCTATTCTAAAGTTTTTAGATTCAGAAAGGATTCTATGCGCAAAATCCAAATAAAGAAGTGGCTCAACAGCTTCAAAAATGGATGCACATCTATGAAGACTGACCAGAGTTCTGGGAGGCCACAAAGAGCTCGCAGTGCAGCTGTCGTCGAGAAGGTGGAATTTAGATAGTGAAAGATCGTCTCTGGGGTCGTCTTTTAGGACATAGAATTATCTTATGATGATAGAATAGAGTTAAAGAGGCAATATAACGTCCTGATTTTCAAAAACTGATATCGAAATAAAGAAGCAGCAGCCAAAAAATGACTGGCAAGCATGTACAATTTAAAAATCTATTATTACCACGTTTTATGATAAAAATAAACGAATAAAAAGACAAAGCTGAAAGAATTTAATGCCCTGCTTTGTAAAATACATAAGAATTGAACCACAGAAGGAAAATTTAGGAAGGAACTTTTATAAATAGGTTATAAAAAGTACCATTTTTAAAGTAAAGTCTCGATGATGGATTGTAAAGAAGAACTGTAGGCAATACTAAGTTGGTATTAAAAAATGAAAAACAAGAAAATGCCGAAGAAGTTTTTTATGTCGGAAACGGGAGCGCCAGTAATTGGAATGCATTGGCATAGCAGAGTCAAAGCCGCTCAAAGGACTTTCTGCAAGAAAAAACGTACATTTGTAGCAGAATACATAAATCTATAAATAAGAAATCGTTGAATAAAAGCATTAAAAAGGGGTATCTATAAATGCTAGTGATGGACGGTGGTAGCTTAAATGAAAATATTGGACGCAAAGGCAATGTTCTTGTGCATGGGACTGATAATGAGAAAATAGACGGTTTGCTAATGATGGTGTTCTACGAAAAAATAGATCAAAGGGAAATATTATCAAGAATAAAGGGGATGGATAAATTATGGGTTAAATTTGAGCGGTAATAGTCTGAAATATCTTGATGTGCAAGGCAATGTGTACTGGAAGCAGGGGTCCCTTGTATGGGGCTAGAAACAGACCTTGGAAGACTTAAGTAGTCATGTAGTACTCCTAGTACGGTTAATATCGATATTTTTGCATTTTTTCATATATCCTTAATTGAATACGGAAATCAATCATGATCCCACTTACCAGATAAACAGCTCTGTAAGTACAAATAGCAAACCTACGGGTGATAGGTTTTTAACACATTAGATGCTGAGTGAATAAGGAAGAACTGAATATTAATATTAAATTAATTGAGTCTAACACCAAATAAAATGTTAGTATGTTGATATATAGTGAATAAAGAATAGAGACGGATGGAAGTAGATTTGGGTTTGCTCTTAGGCATACCTACAAGCTTTCTAAAGAATGTATTTAATGATAACACATAGGGAAATAATGTTGAATAATTACGAGACAATAACCATAAAAATGAGCTAGATTACACCTGAAATGTATGCTCAAAGAAATCTAATAGTGTAGGAGGTATACAAAAATTTACATATACCTTCTATGGGTATGGATTCTTACAATATAATTTGAGGAAACTAAAAGTAAGAAAAATATTTAGAATGAGGAAAGCTGGATCGATCCACACTCTTTTTCTATTCGGCTCATCTGACCTGCTGTTCAAAATAATCATTATGATTGCGTTCTGCCACCCAATATCCCCACATTCACTTACTTCGCTCCGCGTAATCAACTACTTACTGCACCCTTTTCCATTTCATGCCTCTGCCCCAATTCCCTTCCCACGCCGTCTCGTTTTTTTCTCTCACCCATCCCCAGCTTTCAATCTTCGTATCGCCACCTGGGGAGATCCTACGGTAGTCCCCCGGGTGTAAGGGCCGCACTCCTACGGGAAAAGAGGGGGTGGAGGCGAGAGGACTAGATTTGATGAAGTCACGAAAACAACCTTCTCCCTAATGACCTTTTTCCATGCGTAATCCACGGCGGCGCCACTAGAGTGGCGCCAGAGACGAGGACATTGCGTCAGGAACTCGGAGACGCAATGGTGTCAATAACAATTTATAAGCCGAAGAGCGTCTAATAAGTGCTGTGCCGGGGGGCAACAAATCTATAAAAGAAATCAAGAAATTACGTTGCGTAGAGTAGGGGAATTTATTGTGAATAATTAGGTGGCTCGTAAGATTCAATGCCCAAAGAGGCCTCAGCAAAGATAGCAAACATTTTCACTCAACCAGTACCTACGAGATGTCACCGTTAATACTTAAAGATTAAGCAAATATAATGCTGATGATACGTTTATTCTTTCTCCTGCTATGGTCATTTTGTGGAAAACCGTTTCTCTCCCGTTTTGGACAATATCCTTAATGTTAAATCTCAGCAAACTCTGAAAGAAGGGTCCGAGGGTCCGCTGACAAGTTCTTTCAGGAATTGCTGAAATAGATGATCAATTTTTTCCTGTGGACGCTAGCTGTAATGGGAGATTTATCTAATGCTGACAAAAGCCACGTTTCTGCTTTTATATCCGTTTGTTTTCTTCCTCATGTGTATCTTATTGGCCATCTGTATAATTCCAAGACACACGAGTAAAAGTTGCTTGGATTTTGAAAGCGTTTATTGATCCTAAACTGTTCTAGACGATCGATTGAAAGTCACAATGCTCGTTGAAAATATATTTTAGGATGAAAAAGACATGAAACGGAGAGGGAAAATAAAGGAAGTTAATGTGGTTTAAATTAGCACTTGGCTAGCGCTGATTATTTTTTCGTTTTTAATTAAACTAAATTACTCGTGAATCGTGAATGGAACGGGAATTAGCTAGATAAAATATTTAAGTAGATGATTAACGCATTCTACTAGTTTTCAAACTTTTTTGCATGAAATGTTTTATCATTTCGAATTCATTATTTGAAGTGCTCTATAAAAATATCTTAATGAATAGATGCTTATAAAATATTTCTGCGGTGGCTTATGCGTCCCTGGGCTTCTTTGTTTATTAATCCTTTGTCTAGTCTTCGAGAGTCCAAGACACGGCTCTTTTCAAAGTTCAGACAACGCCAATGTCCAGAGTAGGTATGGAGAAAACAATTCATATTTAGTTCAGCGGGCAGGCCGGCTTCTCAATTTGTGCTCATTCCTTAAATTTTACATGAATAGAACCATAATTTAAGGTTTCGAAGTTAGAAATTATGCTTTGTTCCTTATCAAGAACATGTGCTTCTTCGTTTGAGTTCGAATTATTAAGTCATCTTGAACATTAAATATTTTATTTAGTACAATTGGCAAACAATCAGCAAATATATAAAAGATTTATGTATTAAGATTAAAATTATTACTTATCGATTGACGTTTATTTGCCACAGCCACGGTTTTGTCAACTTCATGCAATTGTCAACGGTAAAATAGGTACCTATTTGCGAGGTAACATAGGTAAATAACAAAAAACAAAGTTAAACAAGTTTTGGAAATCATGTAATGAATCATCCACTAGTTCAAATATTTTGTCCATAAATGTTTATTTTTCAGTCGTCTTTATATTAGCCTTACAAAATAGAGTTGTTTGCATTTTGGACTTACTTTACCTTGATATAATTATTTTTGTCTCACAGAAGATATCGTTTATCATGCATATCCTGAGTGCCATCATACGTACGGCGACTTTGGAAAACGGATGACCGTGTCAAATTACACTTTCATAATTGCTACTAACTCAAATTTCATCCATAAAAGCAATGAAACAGTATGGTGGAATAAATGAGTGTCCATAATAATTTATTTTAAACCATTAACCTTTTAATAATCGTATGTTAGGCTCAATATTGCATAAATATTAGACAAGAGTATATAAATCTCTTTAATGGCATTTGATACCATTTCTAGTGAAATTGGAAACGCACAACGCTTACACAATTACGATAGTTAAACTCCGTGTTTCTTAATTCTTACATAGGTGAGTAATGTGGAAGAAACATAGTCAATGGAATTGCATGCTGAATTTCAAGAATAACGTAGTTAAAATGAATGCATGGTGAAGCTCAAAAAGTTTGTATGGTATTTGGAAATAAGAAAGAAGACCAAATAGCTTAAAAAAGAAGATTCATTACATTAGGTTGCCAAAGATTACTGGAGCATATCTACTCGTATATGTAATGTATGATTACCACGCACTTAGTTATTCCTAGCTCCCTTTAGTATTAGAATTTAGAATTAGAATCCATTTAAGGAAGGTGGCATATTCTAAATGGAGAGTTGTCCTTTTCGTCAAAGTATTCTAAATGTAGCACTGGAATGGAACGGCACATACGATTGGGTTAGAAATGTTATTTATTACTTGTCTATTTCCTTTTTGGAGTTGTTTGTTCACCAAACTTGCGTCCAGAATAACTGAATGTAATACAATATATGTTCAGGTATTTATTTAATCATGTGGAATGCAATCAGTTAACTTATAGGAATATCAATGGCATCAGATGAACTTTCTCTTTCACGAACATTCACTTCGGTAGGTTTGATTATTACCGACGCCGCATTTTATTGGAAGTTACTTGTTAATATTTTCCTTTCATGCATGAGATTAATGTTCAGTCCTTTCTTATTTTTATCCAAGATCAAATTGCATTGCAACACTTGCAGTAACTTTATTGCGTCCTTTTTCAGTATGTATGTAATATTTTTCATGCTTGCAATGATTTCATATTTAACATTTTCATTGGAAAAAATACAAATTTGTCACTGCAAAAGTGAAAAACGTTTTCGTAAATAAATTTTCAATCTTTTAAACTTATATGGCTACAAAAATAGTCAATATTGTTGAAATCCATGGCCAATTTGGATTAAGGCAAAAGCAAATGGTTGTTCCGTACAATCTGTTATGATTTCCCAGGTATAGAAGTAAATATTCTTTATTGTTGGTTCAAGATTCAAGCAGAAATTCTTTAATAATAGGTGCAAACAATTTGTGCGAGGGGAATATCTTTAGGAGAAGAGGGTGAGTGATCAGTTGAGTGAAAGGAGGGGCGAAAGCTGGGGCGTAGGTGGGCAGACTGCAGTCGAGGGAGGGGAGCCCATTACCCTTAGCTGTCAAAAAGTGAACGGCACTGAGCAGAGTGGAAGTGATTTTTAATTGCTCGGAAAGCGTCCAGTATGCGTTTGATTCATTTTCAGTGCAGTATTCCGGGATTTTATTCATGGTCCCTTAGGTATAGGGTTATGGACCGTTTCAATTATCCTTTTTGCAAAGAACGATAAGAAACGGTCTTAATCTTAAAAGTGAACTGGCATCTTTTAAATTTGGTCATTAAATTTCATTCTCGTATCAGAAGAATACACTCCATAAACTTGTAATTCAATGCAAAATTATATGCTAAAAATACTTAGGTTTTTAGTAATTTCCTCATTAATTTAATCAAGGCACTTCAGAAATAATTTCTTTAGTGATTGGTTAATTCGTGCACTCTAAATTTTATTGCTTATATTTCGTGAAAATTATTATTATATTCCCCATGCAAAAAATTGAGCGTATTGAGGGTGCAGATATAACATTGGGCTAAAGGAGTAATCTTTACAGAAGACTTTTATTCATTATTCATTTCAGTATAGTTTCCCGTTTATCTGGGTCTCATTACTGTTATAGTAATTATTCGAGCTTACAATGTTCTGCTAAGATGCATTGCCAGTTGTAAGGATAGGCTAGTTAGATTTAAGAAATTTCACATTGTTATGATCATCAGGATAATGTATTATGTGTTTGATGATTTTCAAGTAAATTTTATTTTTTGGGAATCAGGTTATCAGCAGGAAGTCATCAGTCATGTCTGGTTGCTGCTTCTTTTTAATAGTTTGCGAATATTCCTTTAATTGGTTACACCTGGCAATACTTTATTGGGTAAGATATGAGATCAACATATAAAATACTTTCCTCGGAAACGAAAGTAGATGCCCCAAATAAGATATATTTTAATGAAATTTGCACCATGCTAACTTGAGAAAAGTGATCGATTTTGAATCATACACCTGTATAGAAGCAGCACACTAGCTAAAAGTCAATGAGAAAATGCAGCGAGTATTGTTTTAACATTTGTTTGCAGTAAACCTATAGTAATCTTTCCAATGTCATATTATACAACTTTACCTAAAATTCACAATATTGTTGCTGAGAAAAACGCAAATGCATATCAAATTAATGGTGTCGATTGATCATGACTCCAAGAAAGGAAATAAAAATCCATCTTGAGTAAATGGTATGTAATAAAATGTGATTTTTATGGGTCAGCTGTATGAGATATTATGATTACGAATAGGATTTCCAAGGCATATAGTTATTTAACCTATAATCTTATTCTAAGTGTAAAATATTAATAAGTATGCATTACAAAAATGGATGTAGATGAGACGTCGGTGACAATATAGCTATTTTTGTGGAAATAAAACCAATTTATGTGGCACGTTCAAGGAAAAATATTTGGAAGGCAAATTAATAAAGGAAATTTAGGAGATTTTTCAGAAGATATTAAATGAAATAGCAAACTACACACTAGAAACTCACAGCAAGAAAATACAAGACAATACAGCAAGAAAATACAATACAACAATTCTTGGAAGTAATTCATAAAAGTCTTGTATTGCAGGAAAAAAAATTAATTCATTCCATTGAATTTAAAATGTAAGAGTAGGGTATCCGAGTAACCGAGACGGCACAAGTTGAAATTCGAACGAAAACAATATGGTAAAAAATCTACTATACAAAATTAAAAATAGTTAAACAGTTATACTGATAACTTAAATAAAATGTCACAGACCCCACAGAATGTATAAATGGAGCAAAAAGGCATTGCGCAATGCCTGCGAAGATTCCAAAGAAAATCGACATTTGAATTTGTAGAGGAAAACCCTTATATAATTCCCGTTTGCGATAAAGTGATGCTATTGAAGAAACTTATTTTAGAATTTTAGAGGAAAAATTGCGTTCTTATTTCGAAGAAGAAAAATATATTCAATATTTAAAAAAACATTTCCAGTCTAAAGTAATACATAATCGCTCTCATCGATCGCTTAAACTAGGCCCTCCTTAACAACCGACAAGACGTGGAGAGGCAAAAAAAATGTCTCCGAGAGAAATAGGAAAGTAGTTTCAAGGAATCTGAAGTAATAGTTCCACAATTCAATTTATAGTTATTTACAAAGGGTACTTCAAGAGGAAAGTACAGTTACTTAGCGTAGTACTTGTTCTTAGCGTAGTAAGTTCTTGTTGCGAGGACTTAAGCCTTTTAATACTCTATAAGTTGTTTAATATTTTCCTATCTACTGTGGTGGCAAAAAAGAAAATCCGAGTATTTAAAGGCCATGCCGATAACTTCGAAATCCTGTTATTTATTTTACCATGTTTTGCCTAGTAATTTGATGCTCTGATGTTGTAACAGTAAGGACACATTAAGTCAAAGTAAACTTAGATTTCGAATAGTAGGCCGTATGATGCGAATTTAACTTTTTTTAAGAATATTAAATAATTCTAGTGAGGGATACTGGCTTGAACGCAGTATTATTTAATTTACAGTAGGCTCACTCTCAAGGCTTTTCCCAGCAAATTGAAACTAAAATTTGAATGTTATGGAAATAATTTAACAGTGATTTACAGAAATAGAGACTCATTTGCTCATTGGAAGTGATAAAAATGACTGAAGTTGTTAATCGCTTGAGTAGAATGTGACATTATTGAAACCCGAGGTACCTCAAAGAAATTCACACGGGATTCTGGTATTTTTGGTGAACGTATGGACATAAAATCCCATAGAGATTAGACTTTTTGAAGACGAGAAAGTAGTAAAATGTAATAATGGCGGGGTACTTTATTTTAAAGTTATTTTTTTCGGCAAAGGAAAAGGTTATTTTTAAAATAGAGGTCAATTTTAAATGTGCTGTAACAAAAACACTGCTAAACATTAACGTAACAGAAAAGGGACAAATGAATTGCTTCTAAAATAGACGGGAATGAACGTCGATTAATCAGAACAGGTTAATCGCCTCAAATTCTCCGTTACCTCTAAAAAAGGAAATACAATAATTTACCGGTGCGTCTCAAAAACATTTTAATTCCTCAGGTGGGTTGTAGAAATACGTTATGAAAAATAAAGGAGGGTATTACGTATTTCGTAACCTACGTTTTCGCAGTAGAATACAATGCATGATGAAAAACTGTACTGTACTGCAAATTTATTATATCCGTGTATTTATTTTACTAATAAACTTAATGTGTGATTTAAATAGGGAATAAATATAGCATAAAATTCAGTTGGAACTAGGTTCCATGAGTAATGCAACATTACATTAAATGCACTCAATTCCTATGAGCTGTTTGCTGACATGAAGAGTGGCCTATGATACTGGAAGTTTAAATGTTTTTTGGGTAATACATATCAAGCTCTCCAACATTAAAGTTCTCAAAACCTTCTTACTTAGACTTATGTCAGTCAAAGAGAAAAATAATCTGTCACGGTGTCTTTACGTTTAATAAGATGGTGAATATATTTAAACACTAGGGAGGTAATATTCACTTGATGCATATGTGAATCACCAATGAAAATACTGATGTAGCTTAAATAATCCATTGTGAATAAATAAGTTCCAAGAGATTAGATAAAGAAAAGGAAAAACTAATTATATTTTTACTGTGCCAAGAAGCCATTCTTATTCCATTTTTAACGTAAAAAAACTTTTCATTTGTTTCCATTCTTTGCAGAAATGTTAAGAACTATTGATTAAATACAATTTACAGGTAATTTTAAAATAGTCTAAGCTAGCTTTTTTCATTTATTGGTACTGTTCCTATTTGATATTAAGGAATTTATATTTTCCAGGAAAGATTTATTGCTTTTTCTAATAATAGTCCGATCAAATCTCAGTAATCAATCCGAAGGTCGGTTTCGAAGATGAGGGTAGAGCTCACCCAGTACTAAGCCCAACGGTATGTGAAATTCACACATTAG
>LYUA01000177.1:100358-112033 GCA_002093875.1 Calopteryx splendens
TTCTTTTCTGCTGCAGTCGATTCGGCTGTGCAAGGATTTCGTGTGATGACGACCGCGGAGGCTTTGCCTCTCTCGCTGCCGGGCACGACATAGGACCCTTCGGTCCGAGCCCCTTAGTTGCCAGGACTCATTTCTTTGATTGTGTCCATCATATTATCTTGGAAAAATAATGGAGTTAGTTTCCCGTTCCCTTCTTCGATATTGTTTTTAATGTGACACCATCACCGCCCCACTGGGAACAGACGCTTTTGCAGCCGCCTCAATGAGGAATAGACGCTGCGTGGACTGCCTTTCGTCTGGCTCCTAACCTTTGATCTATCTGGCATGGTTGACCCTACAAGGAAGCAATCTTCATGCTCCCGCCAGCACTGCTTTAGGGGTCAGAAGAACACGCAAGCACTCCCACCACGTCAAGGTTGTAGTCCATGGGGAGGGATTACTGCAAATGAATGTTTTAATTTAGCTATCGAAATATAGTTTTACTCAGCAATAATTATCAAAGTTGGGTAGTAATGTAATAAGGTAAAACAGTGAAGTTACGAACCTTCATGAACTCTACGTAGAAAGCTTTGGTATCCCAAATGCATGCCCGTGGTGATATTGGTGAAGTTTCATAACTTTAGGATTATCGTTACACTTTGAGTTAATGGATTCAGTACAATGAGGTTCTGACTCTATTTACACTGAAAGCATGCTTACGGAGAGCAATCTGGCCAATCCTATTTCTTTATATGGTGTTATTGAACTAAACACAACTTTAAATTATACTTACTTTCATGCTCTTGCAATTGTAACTCTTAGTTTACATGTTTAATAACCATGTTATGGTTTGTTATTGAATATAATCTGTAACGTATTGAATTGCGTTAGTGGATATTACATTCTATCATAATGGTACAGCAGGTTCGATTCCCGGAAAATATTTTCCGGAGCGTGTTTCCCCAAACTGTTTGTTTTTTCTGGTACCAGGTCATCATAGGAAACCGCAGGTGGCTCAGGGATAGGAACTGACCCGCCTACCTTGCCGTTGGGCTTTGTACTTGGGGAGCTCCATCCTACCTACCAAACCGACCTCTGGGTTGATTACTGTGGATGAATGTCTAGTTTAGAGCCAGATAGAAAATATGAGAAATTGAAGTTTTAATGTTACTTAACCTCCTTGTACAACGGAGGAAACCAGTTATATGATTATTCTGATGATTGCGAAAAAATGGAAAATATTCACTGTCTAAAATAAATAAAATCAAATTGATGCATTAATAAACTCGTTTCTCGTAATTTTTCAAATAGTGGCCGAATTATTTCTGTAATATCTTAAATACAGATTATCTAAAATAATACATATATGAAATCAAATATAAACTGTTGAAGGTTTATGCCTCGATACATGCTTATAAATGTTTGGATGTTCAGGTTTCATTGCTTTGAGGGTATTATGCGATTTTGAGCATGATTGCACGAGATGGATAGAATCAAAGGTTTTCCGAATTTATTTACTTGTTGGCGGCGCAACTTTAGGATAATTTCACGAATTGAACCTGCCATACTTTTCATGACGTCCTCCTATACCTAATTGTCGTGTGCCGGTTAATTTTTTAGTTGCTTTCGTTTATATTTCACACATGTTTTCTGATAATCTTTATCCGGCAAATTAATTACCCAATCATCACTTGTCTTTCAATAAAATATTTATCTTATATTCTAGGTTATTCCATCTCTAACAGTATGCATATCTGGTGTATTTTTCATTAAAAGATAAAATATTAAAAGGTTTTTCCCTTAATTATTGAGTGAACTACGTTGCCAATGTCTTCAAAGACTTTCCAGGCTTGCTTGAGGCGTTCACCTTCTAGATGATGCAACTCCTTGAGGTTTGGAATTCCCTGAATATGGGGAGTACTCCCGTAGGAAGTTTGATATGTATGCCAGAGAGTAGGGAGCGTTCCCTCTATTTGCCTTCCGTTTCGGCTTCCTGAGCAGTCGGGAGGTCGGACAAAATTACTACTTAGTTTCATCGATTAATTTGCAGCGCATTATTAGTATTGATATTCTACCGATTTAAGGAAACTTTTGGACGTTTCTGGAAACTTACGCATCGTCAGGACATTATAAAGTATTTTCTAACATCGTTTTGTTCTACATTTATTTACGTGTATTCTACTGTAGCCCATGCCTTCTAAAATGCTTTCTGCTTTATCGGTATTCCAAACATACTGCCATTTATCATAAGGCTTCTTTTTGATATTCTCCTCCTGTATAGTTTCTTTCCTCTTCTAGTACAATCTAACGACTTTCTTTCTTCCAATTCCGTAAAAATGACAAAGTATTATTTATTCCTATATATTTGTATCTAATTTTTCAACAATTCTCCATGCTAATATTTCAAAAAAAAAATTATCTACTCTCATACCATTTCCTTAAATTATATTTAATCAAAATATCATGCTTATCTGATGCTTATTTTAAGTAGTGATTTTATTGTCAATTCTCTCCTCACAAGTAATTTATTTGCTAAACCAATCCGTTGGCTTCTACTAATTTTTGTCTGAAAGTATTGACCAAGTCCGTGGTAAGTTCCAACTACTCTGATGTCTTCATATTTATATGATTAAATTAGCAATCCCACATTTTGACTATCTTAAGCATTCAGTTTTTATAGAATACATCATGTGATATCTCTAGTAATTTTTGTTGCGCCCTCAGCAATTACAGCTACCCCATAGATAGCTACTTAACAAAAGCTTATGCACCCGCCGCATTTGATAAACATTTACGCTTATTGTGGTATACCCATTTTTCACTTCCGTGGAACAATTATTGTTAAAATTCACCACAAGTCCATAATTTTTTAGATTCTCTGTGAGATAGCACCCCTTTCCCCACTCCCTCGAGGAGGCTCCTAACGTGTTTTCATGTCTGGCTTAATCACCATTTATTTTCAATCTCACCTCCGATCTTACAATTCCTCTCATGACATTTCCGTGGTATATAACATAAAAACACAATTGGCAATGAAAAACCCTGTCTTACGTCACCACCTACTCTAAATACCTTGTAGAGTTTTACATCATTTCCTCTTAATATTCCAAAATTACTAAGTAACTCATTTTGGTATTTAAAGACACAGTGTGTTTCTTTCTTTGTCCCTTTTTCCTTTCATATCTTATGTTGTATATCCCTTTGACACGAATTGCTTTTACGTGTTTTCTACTACCATATTGAATTAATATTACTTCGACACTTTCGACAGGTATATATATATTTTTTTTATAGAGTATAAATTCATGTATTTCCTTATCTACGAAATTTATTCTTCTAACAATAAAACTCTTCCAATCTTCCCAGTCTCAGACATTTCTTTATGTTCTTTGTTTCTTATTAGTTCATGACTTTACCTTATTTTTTTAGCACTTTTTAGATTTTTTTCCGCAAATTCTTCTAGTACTTATCAACTGAGCCATGGTTTTCTGCAGGGCTTATTTTATCCATTCACACCTGGTTTAAATTTTATTTTCCAAAATTTGATTGAACTTCCTTTATCCCAACTTGAAATATATTTTTAAATGTCTACTCATTATTCAATACATTATTCCAAATTTCACTGACAAAACTATGGGTGAACCACGTTGAATCTTGTCTTCCTCGCTTTGATATTCATTCTGATTACTTATACTCATTAAATACTTCTCAATTCCAATGGTATCAAAATAGTTACACCTCGCTAATCCATTTCTTTTCTAATTTTTCAAGATTCTCTGCCACCAATATTGCTCTCTTAAATAAAACATTCATTTGTTAGCAGTTGCTATCCTTTTATGAGCCCTGTTTTCTGAATTGTTACAGAGCTGCAAAGCTACTTGATAGATGATCACCACGAAAGCCCTGAATCAATCTTTGGGGGACAGGACCGACCAAAATATGGTTTAATGATGGTCAAGAATAATATTTTTGCAGGCAAAACTAGGACCAGACTGCCACTCTACGCATAAAAAACATAAATACGACTGAATAAATCATTATTGGTCATTAATCTGAGGATTATTAATCAGCCGTTTTCAAAGTCGCTATTTACCAACCCTAGTATATGTCAGAGCATTTTATTATTTTACAGTCCCACAAACTTTCATAGTTTATGGCCATATGTCTACTTTCTTCTCCTAATAAATCATTCACTTCCTCTGCAATTCTACCTCAATATGGTGTCTTCCACAATGGTATTCAGTAAACTTTTGGGCCCAAAAATTGAACCAGTTAACCTCTCTGTTGTTCTTGGAAATGTTCTCCTTAGACTTCGCTATTCACCCACACTTTGAAGCACCTCATTTAAGCTTTGTGCATCTATTTCCTTTTCATCGCTTTTCTCTAGCACTACGTGTTAATCACATTCAGTTTTTCTTGCTACTGTTCCTACTATCCATGCCTGCACACCTGCACAGAGAAATAGATACGTGGACGTTAGAATGGGCATTGATATTAAACGTTGAAATGTAAACTCTATTCATAAGTTTCTATTACTTACTTTATTATATTTAGAATAATAGTCTTGGCCAATAGTAGTTGATTCTTCTGATAGAATGCCTTTTTCTTCGACCCCGAAATGGTTATTCATCATGCCTCTTTTACCACCGTTAATCTTTTTGCCAAAATGACAAAACTCTTCCAATTGTTTAAGTCTGTCTTTACCTAGTGTAATTTGAACTCTATCTTCCTCGCTTTAGATTTAACTTCACATAAATAAATTCCAGCATTCACTTTTCTTTCTCCGTGTATTTGTATTTTTTTCTTGTTATCTTTCAATGCCTTCCCAATGTATGCATTAAAATGGTTTGTAGGCACTCATTTCTTTATTTAACATAATATTTGAACTTTTTCACAAAAATTCGTAACCATATTTAAAAAAGAACCTTTTTGCCTTTCGTGAAAATTAATTCAAGGGTTTTGGGATTATATTTTTACAAATTCTACACAATATTTTCGAGAGATATTTGGTGGGGCGTCACCTGAGCGAGAGGAGATATAGGCACGTTAACGAGGCAGGTGTCCTGGGGATGTGGGTGATAAAATATTTGCCACTTAATTCAGTATATACTTTAACATCATCACCCGAATATTGTGTATACACAATTCTACGAGTTCTTCTCCCGCTACTACCAAAATTTCTTAACCCGAAAATATGGCGGTGGCAATAGCAGGTAAGCCTGGCGTGAAAGTTAGTAGTCGAACTAAGCTGAAAGCTAAAGCTAAACTAAAGCTGAAAGTTAGTAGTCGAACAGCTAAGCTTAGCGTCTCTATTTCAATTTCTAATGTAGGTAAAATTGTTTTTCGTTTTTTAGGGTAAATATTATTTTTATTTTTGATTTTTTTTCTGCTGCCCTTTCACCGGTGTTGAAGCCAGCAGTTTCACCAGAAGGAAGTAATACCGTAGATGAAGAAGATAGATTCGGTATCTAATGCCATAGGTATGGGCGAGAGTGAAGTTTACAGAATCGCCCGTAGTGCTGCGATGAGGAAGGAAATGGGAAACTATAAAAATAGTCTCACTAGAATATTCAGCTCTGCATTCAATATGACATAATGGCATTCCTACAGGTAAAATGTCCCGGAGGTAAAATGGTCCCCCATCGGATTTCGTTTGAGGACTCCTGGGAAGAGAACGCCGGTGAAGGTGGGAAATCGCAAAATAGAGACATGGAGCATCATCAGAAGTACACACATTTTTCTTCAGAGATGCGTTTTGAATCATTTTTATATTTTTATACCAGTTTTGAGCTCCATGTAACGCTATGCTTTAGGCTGTAAATAAGCAGAAGGCCATCTAGGTGAGAGGAACTCTATAAGAGCTATCAATTCAGTTGCCCTAGGGATATGTGTTATGAAACGTTTGGCGCTGGTACCATGTTTACACGCCATGGTCATCACCATGTTGCGGGGTTCAGATATCTTGGTGATAGTGGGCGGAAAACTCGTAGAATTATGTATGCACATTATAAGAGCGATGATGTTAAAGGATAAACTGACGTAAGACCCCAATATTTCATCACACACGCGAGGCAACGCTCCACTAAATATCTCCCGAAAATATTGTGCAGCTTTTGTTAAAATATAATCCCAAAACCCTTGAATTAATTTTCCCAACAGGCAAAGTGTTTTAATTTTTCAAAATAAGGATACGATTTTTTTGTGAGAAAAATTCATAGTTGATGCTATGTAGAGTGCGTACAGACCTTTTTAATGCAAACATTGAGAAGGCAGTAAATGATACCAATGAAAAAAAATAGAAAACAAATACACGGAGAAATGAATGAAGCAATTTATTGATGGAATAGTATACTTAGTACTCAGTTCAGATTAATATGAAGACCAGATTACAAAACTAGCCGGTTTGGTGAACGGTATGATATTTTATTGATTATATTAAAATTATAAAATACTTTATCACAGGTATACACAAGTGAAAATTGGATTTTTTGGTATTTTGTACAAGCAAGGTGTCATGGCATTTGAGCCTCGCAACAAATTTCCCATTTCTATTCTAACAATTATCATCACTATGAGTCCTTCAATCCGATGGGTGGTTCACTGCAGCCCTCCATTATTTTCTACGCAATGATAATTTTCGGACACTTGAGGATGTTTTATATATCTTACTGAGTATAAGAATTTAATCCTTTTGCCTTAACTAGAGAAATTTTCTTATACTCCCCTACAACCACTATCAATGCAAATCTGTGAATAACTGTTATTAGTAACTCACAAAAGATCATAAACGGAGGATTGATAGCAATTCTTAGTGATAAAGCATTAAAATACATTGAATATTAATTGTATTTTTGTATGAATGTGAAATTTAAGCTCCGAAATTTTCAAATTATTTAGATATTTAACAGGCTTTTACCAGTCAGAGAAATATTTTTTGTCGTCCAGAAAAAAGGCAGTTACAATTGTTTTTGAGCAGATTGAATAAAGAGTCTAGTCAAGTTACTCTCACTATCTTGGATTGAGTAAATATTTGTGCCAGAGGGATTATTAATATCGTTGTTTTGATTGGAAAATCTAGTAAATGAAATGAAGAAATAAAGCGTTTAACGTAAGCACAATAATTTTCAAAGATTGGCAATAACAATGAAATGGACACTGCAATCTCGCCTTTCCTTATGAACACAGTAGATGTAATTTTAAGGGAACTGGAGCCAAACTCTTCATAGGTAACTCCTTTTCAATAACTTTTGAACTATTTTGAATAGCGTTGATACTCTTCAAAAGTTGATTTTTCAAAAGTAATCTTCACTACTAACTACACCTGACCTTACACACTACCATTTATTACACCAGGCCGATGGTAAGGTGGCAGTGTAAACGTAATTGGTAAAATGTTTGTGATAGTACGTCAATTTCGTAGCATTTCTATTTAAATAGTTGATATTATTCTGTTAAGAGAGAACCACTGACTTTGAAAGGGAATATGAATACAATGCATAATGTATTACAGTTGCTGTTCAACAAACAATGGAACCTTTGAATTTCAAACCAAAGAAATCCAGGTCATCCGGTGACTATCAAGGTTTTCAATATTCAATAAATGTGGTCGTTCAGTAAGTTAACTTTACTCTATGATTTTTTGGAATTTTTAAATGAATATATATTTTTTAAAATTCTGTTATATAAAGTTTCCTTATTTGGGCCAGGCCGCTTCATCGTCAGTGTTTGATACGAAGACTTGCTGACTTGAGTAGGTGGCAAGAGCCACCTACTCTAGTCAGCAAGAAAAGGTAGTTGTCCATTACCCATTGCTAATGCTATCCCTCCCCAAAAGCTATTCCGTATTATATCGTTCTAAAGTTGTTCTACGTATTTATCTGTTTCTCTTCCTCATGGAATTTCATCTTCTGATTTCGCTTGTACTATATCGCAAATATCGCATTGCATGACTTAAAGTTTTTCTAGCCAATATAGCTTTTATGTGCTGTGGATTATATTCGCTTGCTGATGCATTATAGTTGAAAAAATACGATTGATTCATGCCGCGCAGGAGTATTTATTTTTACCTCACATTTTGAGTGTATAATCATTCAGTAGCTGCCGGGGCAGCGCCATGTCTAGCTTAACTATTTTACAGGTACCTGTAATAGGCATAATTCAAATACAGGGTTTTGTCTGCCTAAAAGGATTTCATTTTTTACCCATTGTTCTTTTTCAAGGAGTAAATGAGTATTATGATGCTTCCAATTTATACAGTCTACTTTATATCTTTTTAGCTCTGTCTTTCATCAAATCATCCCTCCACCGTTTCGTTCCAAAGACTAGAGTAGCAGAACAATTCCTTGAAAGGGATATAATTATAATTATACAATAAGATTTATTTCGACAAACTTAATGATATACAATCTGTAATAGCTTTACGTTCGATGGCTGTGATTTTCATTATTTGGACTGCAATACAGCCAAAGACAGAATGAGGATTAAGGCTATAGTGATATGGCCTCGTATAAATACTCTCTTTGTTTGACATGGAGGCTATGTAATTGATTTTATACGAACTCGAAAATGAAAAGGCATGAATCAGGAAATAAATAATTCATAGCGCCATGATCATTCTGCAGTCTCCTTCTTAGCAAACAAGTAGGGACGGTGTTTTTCAAGAATATGAGAAACCACTCATTGGCAAATATTGAACATCTTGAACGTGTTTCATATATATCTTTACTCAATTATATCACGATAATAGAATAAATAACGAAAAGGAATAGGTTTATCTTTAATTTCAACCACCAACCAAAAAAGTTCGATTTTTATTAATGCAAAAAGTTTTAATTAGACTAAATCTTTATATTTACTGAAAAAATATAAATTTGTTGAATGGAGATAGGGGGAGAGTTTTATTCTTTATAGTAGAATTATGATCAATTCATGCATGAACCTTGATCTTATGCTTGCTCATGAAGTAAGCAAAATTTATTTGTCCAGTTAACCTTTTAATTATAGTTTACTCATCTAATTCATTAATTCTAGTTTATGACATTATAATCACCATTTCGTATTGAGTTTTTTCCTTTATGTTTGTTATGCTTAAGTCGTCAAAGGCTAATGTTATTATTCATTTTGTAATTAACTAAAAATGCGAGGCAAATGGTTTCAGGACTCTGGATTTTACCTCACATGGGGGAATTACCCATCATGACTATTTATGTCCCGGCTGAAACTGTCCTTTAGCAGAAAAAGTTCTGCATCATTTCAGTTCATATCTCGGTCTTCTCTAGCTCAAAATCGGAAGATTGGAACATGAAGCATTGGGTCTCTGGGACGAGAATTTGGTGCAAGGAGCCCACAACTTGACGTTTTCCATGCCGAGGGCTGAAAAGTAGGGGGCGATGGGGGGGGGAGGGCGATGGGATACTGTGGGAGGTCGAAGACAAGGAAAGCGGACTGGGGCGATAAATTGGATGGGGCGGGGGGGAGTGGAAGTTCGCAGAAGTACGATGGAGGAAGTTAAGAAAAGGTTAGGGAAACTGTCGGGTGAAGAGTGGAGGAAACGTTATGGATGAAGTATGGCATGGAAGGTGCTTTTGTCGGATTTGAGAGAGAGAGAGCGATGAGGAAGAGAGAGAGAGGGATGAGGAAGAGAGAGAGAGGGATGAGGAAGAGAGAGGGAGACAGGCTGGAGGACCGGCAACGGGAGGGAAAATGGAAGACGGGGAGGAGGAGAAGGAATGGGGAGGAAAAAAAATGAACAGGAAATTAAAGCTGGGGCGGAAGGACGGGGAGATGGAAGAAAGAAGGGCTGGAGAAGATGGTTGGTTTGGGGGCGGATGTGGTTGGAGATGGAATCGATGTTTTCGAAATACGGCGGAGGGAACTGA
This sequence comes from Calopteryx splendens, assembly GCA_002093875.1. Lineage (NCBI taxonomy): Eukaryota > Metazoa > Arthropoda > Insecta > Odonata > Calopterygidae > Calopteryx > Calopteryx splendens. Next base: position 110,216 of record LYUA01000177.1, read on the forward strand.
AGGCGGACCGATGAAGGGGGAGCTTTAGGGAGAGAGAGAGGCTGAGTGGCAGGAGGTGGGGGTGGAAATAAGAGTGGGGGTTTAGGAACGGTGGCGAAGTCGCAGGGAAGGGTGGGAGGGAAAAAGGTGGCAGGAAGCGGCGTGGAAGTGAAGGAAAAAAATGAGTAGCCGATTGACTGTGAGAGCGAGTGGCCCTCTACAGCGAGGAGGTGGGATTTTTCGTCTCGGCAATATCAAGGGAGGAGTGGTGGAAAGAGCTGCTTGTTGTCTGCATCAGTTCACTGAGCTATACTTCAGCGAAATGAAATTTCCTCGAATGTATAGGTGTGGTGTTTTCAAAATTTAACATATGATTCCAGAAGAGACTGTGTCCAATTACTAAGATGAATCAAGAGCACATTCATGCACCTACTCTTATTGGATGATATCTGGATTGTTGCTTCAGTGAAAAATCGTTATTAGGCTGTTAGGATCTTATTGAGTGTAGGAGTATAAAAAAGATAATGGCTGCTCTCTAAGACCGTAGTCGAGACCATTTCACAGAAATTCAAAAGGCAACGATGACTGATGGAGTGAATACTAAAGAGCAAAGTTCAATGAAGTGGCGTGCATGTGCAGCAGTTTCAGAATTATACGAAAGAACTGAAGGAAATTCGATACAATAGCTCAAAGGAATGACAGCGATTTACGATGCTGTTAGGACCCGATGTTAACCCCATTAATTTTGAAAAAGAGGATGGCAATTAATATATACCTTAGTGGTTTAAAAAAATATACGCCAACAGTTTAACGGTGTGATGGATAGCAGCGGAATGTAAAGGTGGATATTTTAATTGAATAAAAAAATAAAACAATCAACATAGGAGAAAATTAGACTCTTGAATAAAGTTATAAAAGGGGGGTTGCGGTAGTCCAGACCACAACTACTGCTGCTGACGGGAGGGACCGGGTTCGATTCTCGGGGTCAAACCTCTGGGCACCCTCAGGTTTACCCAAGCTGTGTATTCAATTTTTCGGGTAGCAGGTCATCCTGGGAAACCACAGGAGGTGCAGGGAAAGGAACTGGCCCCCATACCCTGATCTGCGAATACCAACCGTCATTAGGCTTAGTACTGGGCAAGCACTACCCTCACCTACCAAACCGACATTTGGGTTGATTACTGTGATTTTATTTGGTAGTAATAAAACAATCAGAATAGGAGAAAATCGTACTGTGAGAAAATTAATTTTAATTAGTGATAAAAAACCCAATTTAGGAGTTATTTCAAGCATAGGAACATTGCTACTCAAGATTGATCAAAATGTAAGTAATGCATCATATATATTTAACAGTCGGAGTGGTACAGTCGGAGTCAATGTGTCTGAGAATAAGCCAGCGGGACCAGAAGTATTTAACTTTAGCTTCACGCACTTCTAGAGGCTCATGCATACATCTTTGACGTAGACCCCTAATTTTGACCCAAATAAAGAAAGGAACTCCGAGGATTTTGATATATGATAATGGTCATCATACCATTTTACAGGCCACACTGTTTTTTTGCGTACTATGACTTAAGTTCAAGATAAAATCAATATCACCTTTAAATCTGTGATAGAACCCCCTTATCAAACTGCCATAAACTACAAGAAAGGAAATATATCTTAATATTGTGCACAGTATAATATAAAGAAGTCCAACAGACCAATTCTATCTACAGATATCTTTCCCTGTACGCATATTATATATCAATTTGTTATCTATATATATAAAGCTGCAAAACTGACTGACTCACTGACTCACTAACTCATTGACACAAATTCCCGGGCACTTTTACTCAA
>LYUA01000177.1:119708-129794 GCA_002093875.1 Calopteryx splendens
TCGGTTTGGTAGGTGAGGGTGTAGCTCACCCAGTACTAAGCCCAACGGCATGTGCAATGCACAATTATGGGTAGGGTGGTCAGTGACTTTCCCGGTTGTACAATGGTTTCGTGAGATGACGACCGTGGAGGCCTTGCCTACCCCACTTTTTGCCACGACACGCGGCCATTTGCGCCGACTCCTTTAGTTGCCAGGACCCATTTCCTTGATCGTGTACATCATAAGTTCTTGGGAAAAATAACTGAGGTGGTTTCCCGTTCCCTTCCTCGATAGTGTTTTTGACCTGGCACCATCACTTATATGCCCCCCCCACTGGGATCAGTCGCCTTTGTAGCCGCCTCACTGAGGAACAGACGCTGCGTGGACTATTTTTCGGTTGGCCCCTACTCTTCGACCTATCTTGCATGGGTTACCCTACTAGATGAAATCTTCGTGATCGCCCCAGCACTGCTCAAGGGGTCCTCAGAACACGCAAGCCTTCCCACCGCGTCAAGGTTGTAGTCCACGAGGAAGGGTAGGTTTTATATATTCTCCATTTTCTCCTTCAGGTCTATGCGTGAATGGTATTAATTTAAATAAAATAATTCAAATAAAAGTAGATTTAAATAGGTATACTTATCTTTTTAATGATTCGGATTGAGAGGTTTCAACTCTCACTCTTAAATAGGAAAGAATTTTATGTAATAAAACAGGATAAAATCTATTAATAATTGCTACCACGTCTTAAAAAATTTTAAGTAGTGCGTATCTTTTCCGCTCTGAATTCACTCGTTTTGAGCATACAATTTTTCTTCATTTCTTGGCTATGAAATGGATTTCATTTCAATATTATTTAGTATAGAAGAGTAGATTTATAGTGTAACATAGACGCACTATGGTAAAGAATCCCGTTGGAGACACGCTTCGCCTTCCGCTGAATTTTCAAGAATGGCAAGAAAATCTCCCATTTTCCTCCAAAAAATGTATGCGAAAAATTGCACTTACACCGAGGATACCGAGTTTCTACTGCTCAAAACTCTTATTTTTGTCGAGTTCACAGCACAGGCTCACCAAAAAGAGCTTAGCAAAGAGTTATTCAGCTTCAGCGGTGGCTTTGGTTTTGGACAGGTTTATTCGGGGTATAAAATTTCCTTTCGTATATATACTTTTTTTTGCTCAAATACAGTATTACCTTCCATAGCAAGACCCTCCAAAATGATTGCCCAAAAAGTTCTTTCTCCAAAGCATTTGCCTCTCAGCTTCTCAGGGACTAACCATCTTTCTAAATTAATCATAAAAGCCATTTAAATATGTATGTTTAGAGAATATACTGATGGGAAAATTTGAATGCAGTGAATATGTTCACAATATATGCCTCGTATGGCAGATAGACTTGGTAGAAAAAAGCGAGCGAGGACATGAGAGAAAAAAAGCTTTGGAAAATATTAAATTAATTTCAGAAACTTCATGGATACGAGAAATTGATTGACAACAGACGTATGAAGCTTAGGAAGAATTGGTCTTTGGATTTCGTTCTATGGAAACAAAATAATATCTGTTGGTTCTATTTTTGCAATGGGATTTCCGTCCATGTTATATTCGCCTAAACTTTTCACCTTTAGAACTGAAAAAATAGGATTGCTATCCTGGAAATTATTTAAATTGTGTTTAATTTTAATGTTTGTACTCACTATAATAATAAATTCTCTTATTGGGCGTTCCATTATCCATTCCTCTTGATTTTATCCTACTTTTATTTATCCTACTTTTATTTATCCTACCAGGATAAATCATTTGAATAGAATTATGCATGAGTAGAAGAATCACCAGAAGAAGTACCAACTACACAAGGAAATGTTGTCACAGTGGCAATGAAAGACGGAATAAAAATATAAGCCAATATAAACAAAGGAGTTAGACAAGGATGCAACCTGTCATCTGCACTGTTCAGCATATACATAGAAGAGAATAAAAGAAGTAGAAGAAGCAGCCATAAAAGTAATTAAGGTGAATGCGGACAAAGTTAACATGCTCCGCTTCGAAGATGACATCCCAGTTACAGAAGAGAATCGAAAATATTTACAGGCATCACTGAATGCAGTGAATAAAATGATTAAAGAATATTACATGAAAATCAACAATAAGAAATCCAAAATACCAGTGTTCGGAAGAGAGAGGCTATCAACAGGCGTCCAACTAAAAGGATGGAACAAGATTTAGTGGAATTCCTCCCCTACCTTGGAATCACCGTAACTTGGGATGGAAGAAACACGACGGACCTCAAGTGCAGAATAACTCAAACCAAGCCATTCATGACGAAGAGACAACTGCTATGCTCAGAGAAGATGATATAGCTACAAACGAGAAAGTGGGTCACAGAATTCGTATGGAACGTGGTGTTCTACGAATCGGGCTCATGGTCCATCGGAAAAACAGAGCAGAGAAGAATAGAAGTGTTCGATACCTGGTGTTGGAGACGATTGCTGAACATCGGATGGATTTAGTTTGAAATAAAAAAGTATGGAGAAGAGGGTTAGAGGAAAACGCCATATAGAAAAGGAGAGACAGATGGTTTGGTCACAACATGAGAGACATTGAATTTGTAAAGAACATAATCGAAGGGAAAATAGAAGAGAAAAAAATCCCACGAGAAAGACCAAGACATTAAAATGACTGCCAAATAAAGGGGGACGCGAGAAGAAAAACTTGCTTAAAAGTTATGGATATGGCATGGAATAGGAAAGAATTGAGGGCTGCAATCTACTAATCTTAGGATTTAAAGACTATGATAATGAGAGTTCCTTCGCAAAGTTTTCTCGCAATAAAATAAGATTTAATGTGTGGATTTTTCTCATATTAAAATTTTGTTTATTTATTTATACCTCATACACCACGTAACCAAAGCCTTGTGCATGAGTTTCTACCCCGAAGTGGAGTGTTTCCGTACTAACCGTAGTGGCCTTACCATTCACTTATATGGCGGAGGACTGCTGCTCCGTCCGACGGTTTGTATGTGGACTCTATTTTGGCGGAAGCTCTTTGTCAACCCGCGAAACCATACATTGTCTTTTGTGGTAATTTTAGTCCATCGTAACCGAGAATAAACCTCAGAAAATTCAAACCTCAGTAAAAAGTCAGAAAATGAAATTTTTTTATTCAATGCGCAATATTATTAGGTTATATGTTTTACGCTTCTATTTAATTGGTATATTTGGGATTCCATATTTTGACATTTTCTTTGATCTTACTGCATTAGAATCCGTAGAAAGTGCTTTAGCTTGTACATGTCTAAAAATGCAGGTTTTTTACTTAATAATACTGTTAAAATTTACATATCTATGCTCCATAACGATGCCGACGTGGTAGCAAACATCTCTTAAGAGCAAGCCGGTAGGGCAATTTTGTCTTCTAACAAATGCAGTTACCTCAAGGTCGAAAGGAAGGAATTTCTCTCCGCCATTACGATATACAAAACGATTCCATCCCTCAAAAATATTCCGAAAAATGGAAGTCAGCTGCCAATGTAAAAGAAGATGAGTATGCGTAAACATCGAAGGCACTGTAATGTAACCGATGCTACAGCGCTCTCCTGGAAGATGAAGGGAAAAATTGTGTCTCAACCAAACTCCCGTTAAATCAATGCCGCCGTCACATATTCCACCTTGAGTGGAGATATTTCATTCGCTCCGTTTTCCCGAATGAAAACACGGGAAGTCAAAGAGGAAAAGAGCCGGAGAGTGAGGGGGGTGCGGTCTGAGCTAGAATGCAAAGTGGTGGGAACGTGGGCTCGCATACTGCAAGCTGCTTACTGCAAGCGTGGAAAACTACTCGGGATTCAATATGAGGTGATTTGGTTCAGGGAGCCTGAGTTGAGGTTGATTTCAATAGAACTGGGTGACCCTTGGGGAAAATCTTGGGAAAGCGAGACATATTCCATCCGAGTTATGAAGACGCTGTGATTTCTGACGATAAGAAGAAAATTTGAAATGAGGCCATTCAGGCTTGATTTACTAATAGCAGATTCAGAGTATTCATTTTATTGGACAATATGTTGAGGATTATTACAATACTTAAGTTAGATACCATTCCGAGGTTGTAATGCAATAACCTAGTAAAGTTAGAGAAATAAAAATAAATGGTCAAAATTTATCTGGAATCGCTCTTTTCATGTCGACGTTGAAGGAAATGATATGTCAATAGCTTTCCATTTCGGCTGATAGCTTTTTATAGACGATCCTACCTTTTTTGCATGGAATTTAGCGTCAACAATTTTCGGTAATTGACAGTAATATTTCGAATGAATTCATATATGGCTTTCAATACTTTCATCTCAGTAGACACATGGATTGGTTTTCATGGGTTGAGTTCAAGAAGATGTATATACCTTATAATCCATAGATTTGGTCAATTTCGCATATTCAGGTTAGGACAGATTGCTCCCCCTTGTTGCGTCATTCGGTTACCCATGGAGTGGTGGTAACTTAAAATCGAAACCGCTACTTGGAATTTAGATGGCGCTATCCAATGGGACCTTTTTTGTTTAAGTCCGGAGTCTCTGATAAATAGCAGAACGCTTTCCCCACTGGGATATCACGCCGGGAAATCTAATGAAAAAGTTATATTGGAGTATGACTCTATGTTGATATTTGATGTGTTACAGTGAAAGAATAATACACAGTATCAATACATCATTGAAAATGGAATCATCTTCAGAAGGAAAATTACAGAAGTAGTAGATCGGTTGCTGGTAAATACAAGAGTCAACTAAAATTTAAATGGTGACAAATTACGAAACCATTTCGGGAATGTAATTTAATTTTAAGTCTCCCATGTAATTTAATAAAGTCTTATAAAAAGTGATGCTATTGCGTTTCGAAGAAATCAAAGAAAGAATGAACAAGGAAGACACGAAAAGAGCAAACGAGCTCCACGAGAGATAGAGCTGCACGAGAAAAGTATGCATCGGAAAGGAAATAATGGTAGTTTGCAATATTATCAATTCCCGAAGTGAAAACTTGTAATGTAATGCAACCAACTTTAAATTATTCCGAATTATTCCTTTTTTAGAAATATTAAGCAATACATTTGAAGAAAAGATTGTATCCCAAGTTTTTAGATAAAATTTTAACTAGAATTAATCAACATAAAATTAGTAGACTAAAGAAAACAAGCATTGACTTTTAAATAAATATAAGATAATCTGATCATAAAGTACATAAAATATAGATTCATGTACCAAAACATAGAGCAGACTAAATTATGTTTCACTAAATAAAATAGATATTGAATCCGTCATGAGTTAAACTAAAATATAAGTCTCTAAAAGACATTTACGACATATTTTCTGCCAAATGCGAAGCATATATTGTCCCATTCACATCTGGGGTTCTCAATGCCATTCGTGATCAGTGAATGAAAGCCTGTGACCGTGAGAGACCCGTCGAAGAATTTGAATGTGCAGAGGGAGGGGGCAGTCATCCGGGGTGCCCGGTGATGCAGGAGAGCAGTGTTCAACCGGCTAGGAAGGAGGGGATGGGAGAAAGGGAGGGAGAGAGGCGTGAGAAGTGTGAAAGGAGACAAAGGGAAGCCCTTGGCTGGAGACATTTGAGATGAAGAGGGGTGCGGTGGCTGCGAGTAACGTGGAGAAGGTTATAATTGGCGTGGGAGAGGAGATGAGTGGGTTGCGCTGCAAGTGCAGCAAAAACACAGAATCCAAGGATTCAGGGGAAGAAATGAAGTCACTCGGCATTTAATTTGGGAAAACAGGTTGTACTTGGAGCACCACGGAAATACTCCGGAGTTTGTTTTAGGCTTTCCTCAATCCTTTTCTATCATTCAACCTGTCTGGATCCTACAGAAGTTAAGGGATAGAAATATTTTTCACTGTTACGGCCGGTATTTACTATGAATCCTTGGAAAGCACACGGGCGTGAAATTAGTTGAGTATTTTTACAGCGGGAAAGCATAATAATGTATGCTTGCTGTTTAAGACTTTCAAAGTGATTTTATATTTATGTAAAAATCTGATGAATGCAGATATGTTAATTTTTTAACGAGGATATTGGGAAAAAGGTCCTCCTCCGTTTACTAGCGCGCCACCACATCTCTGTAAAGTTGCATTTGCTTAATGGGAATTTTGTGTTCAAATTTGGTGGTAGCCAGACCCCGAAACCGAGGAACGTAGATTTTTACGAATGAATCATGCAGCCTTTCTAGTGGTAAGATAATGGAATATTGCTATAGCAAATAAAAAAATAATATATTTTCACAAAAATACCTGATAAAAGTCATTAACCTGTAATCATATGTTCAAATTTCATGTGGAATAATGGTTTTAAGGTCAGTTCTCGCACGAATTTGGGTATATTTAAGTATGTGGGAATCATGGTTATTTCTATTTTTGTTCCCTTGTAAGTTTCAGTGACGGTAGCACATGGAAATCACGATTGAAGTGTTCTTCCAAGCACGAAAATCTATATTTTCTTCACCGTAGAAATATTCCATTGATTCTATGCAAATTAATTACAAAGCTTGCTAAAATTATCCATTAGTAAATGCAGGACATAATTTTAAATTCCAATGTAAATATTAACAAGTAAATGCGGTCATTTGATTGTGCTTGATTTTAAAAATATTTCAAAGAGTTGCGGGCATACGAAATATATGTATTTTGTAGATGAAGTGAGCTTTCAGTCAATTTAATGAATGCCCAAATGATTATGATGATTATTTAATGAATGATGATGACCTAATGTTTCAGTGACATTTGACACCCTCTTCTTAGGTCAAATATTCAATTTCTGCCCTCACTCAGGGGTAAATATTGTTCCTGTTTTTCGCGGGAAGATTTTGTGTCTTTTAATGATTGATACAAAAATTGTAAGACTTTTAGAAACTAATTTCAGGAACAAAATTAATGTATATTTCTTCTGTTCTGGAGCGCTGAAACCGTATGCATAACTTCATCCTGTATCAAATATGTTCCCGATCCTGCATTTTATGTGAATATGAGCATATTATCCCATTTGAAATTTAACTAATGCCATCTAATTCCTTGAAGGTACATTATTTTCGTAAGTCAATCCAAAAGTTAGAACACCCTCGTATGGTTATTTTCATTTATCAGAACTTAAAAAAAAGTGAATGCAATGTTCCAAAGACTAGGCCGTGGTGAGTATTGCCGCTTAAGTTGAATGATCAACTACTCCTCAAGTGACTTTGCATGTCTGGAGTGACACTAAATTGGAAATCTGAGGGCTCACTTTGCCATCGTGAGGTGAACCATAGATTGGCTGCTTAAATTTACATGTAGCTACTGATGCAAATCCTTTTCACATTAAAAGATATACTGAAGACTCTGTAAATGGTTTTTTTCGGATGGTAATAGTGAATTATCTTCTGTGAATAGAGTTTTCTTCTGGGGTGTCAAAATTCCCTATTTTGTTTTCGTATTTTTTGATGTATTCAGTTGAATGAAATGAACATCATCATTATTATTATAACTATTGTTAATTTATTTAATGTATATGTTATAGCCTTTGAAAAATTTTCCATCCTCTTTCATTGAATAGGAAGAATAAAAATTAAAGGAAGGTTTTTGACGACCCCCTAAATCTGTCATGCTCTACATACCTAGTTGACCTCTTCTTGTTTGCTAAACCTTATTATCTATTTAGTCCTTCATAACTTCCTTATCTGCAATAATGCCGTTGAAAAATTATAACCTTTTTTACCTTCTATGCTAACCTAGAATTGAAATTGAAATTTCCTACTGATCCTCAGTATGTCCTCCATGGTCATTTTTATGTTCTTTCAGCAAATATTTTTGCCTCCATATTTTAAACTCTTCTGTTAATCAACCTCTGTGTTCAAATTAGTTTTTTTAAATTTATCTCCTTACAGACATCTTAAAACCCTTATTGTTCCCTCTTCCTCCTGCCTGAAAGATATGATTTCGTCTACATTTGATAAAATGTCTTTACCAATTAGTTTGCTATGAAATTATTTCTCTAAATGACATTATCTAAAGGAGAGAGAATTTTAATACAAATATTTGTCCAAAAAATCAATGAATGTCTTAATGGGCGAATTTAAAAGCTACAAGGATATTTATAATCCCTCCTGAGCAGTCGTATATGTCAAAAATATTTTACAACAATATTCCTTTAACCTTACTCGTGATAAGTGTTGATAGACATTTATTTTCAATACACCCGACTAACTTAACAAAATACAATAAATTGCAAATGATTTTGTGGATTTTAGTAAAGCGTCCTTAAACGGTATATATTTCCGCAAATAATGACAATACTGTCTACGAACGCACAATTTGAAGTATATTCCAGTGTGTCTTCTCATATCAAATTTACCAAGCATAGAAATAGTATCACGCACTTTCTCATGGATAATAAATTGGACGATGATGAAAGGTAGACAATAGAAATGTACTTGAACAGTTTTATTTTTAGGCTGTGACAGGTTATGGAAGATTGCAGAACCTTAGGCTGACATCACTTTTCGCATTATGAGGAGTTAGTTCTAATGAGAATGAAAAGGTTTAGTAGGATTGGAGACATAGATAATTTAATGCTTAAATAAATATATGTGATAAATAGATAACATTCATTTCCATGACTGGTTATTTTCATTGCCATAGATTAATGTTCACCGTTTCAACTCAGAAACAATAATAAAATTATTAGATGAAAAATTCTAATACACTCCTGACAACACCGCTTCACTGGCAAAAGTTATAACCATCACAATTGCAGTCGTACTATCTGGTGAAAGCAACTAATCTTAAGATAAACCGAACTTCCATTTCCGAGGTATTTGATTTTCATTACCATGATTTTACTTTGTGTTGTTGAACGCCTGCAATGGCTGATAAAAATAGAAATAATGGTTCAAATATATTATATTTATCTCCACCTGTTACTGTGTTAAAAAAGGCAGAAGATTACCTGAAATTTCAAAAAGTTAAATTTAAAAAAATATTATATTCACAAGGAAAATCCAATATTTTATGAAAGTGATAATATAAATTAAAATTCTAAGATAGGTAGGCATTGTAGCTGGTTATTCCTACCAATCGTAGATGTGAACACTAAATTCAGAAACCGAAATATCTCTTTCACCGAGAGATTCACATCCCTAAGGATTAGCCAATGTTCGTAGGAGTGCATATATATACAAGATAATTCCATTTAATTCTAAAATCACCTAAGTGGTGAGTCGTTTCAAGAGTTCTCTCCCGCTAATTCGCTATCACCGTAACGAGGGTAAAACCAAGGGTACGGTTAGCAACACGTAGCCACGTCTCATGTTATAAAAATAACAAGGCGTACTCACCTCCCACGTGTAATCTCCTCGGATCGAGTTAACTTGAGGAGGAAACGGAGGAAATGAAAGCCTTTAAGGACCCGAGGCTGGACGTTATTACATTAATAAGACACAAAACTTTCTCGCTTGAAGATGTGACAAATAATAATTAACCGCTATTTGGCGGCAGGACTCAGCGCGAAGGGGCCGAGGATTTTGAGAGATATCCAAGTTGGAGTGCGAGGTTGGGGGTTATGGGGGAAGAGGGAGTGGTGTGCGAGGGGTCACTGAAATGGCCTCAAAACAAAGGCCCCGGAGTCACACCCCAGGGGCATTTCGGAGGGATAGCAGGACTGGGAGCTTTAATGAGGCCTTTCCCCATTTGACGTGCTAAGGACGTGGTGGTTAAAGCAGTTTCCTCGACCAACCCACGTAGTGGCAACCCCCTCCGGCTCCTACTCCTGACCACGCCCCTTCCCCAACCCTCGGACGTGCGTTGAAGGTACCACTCTTCCGCTTCCACTTCACCCCTTCATCCCCCCTGCCTCCAGTGTTGCCAATGAGCGATTATTTCACCACGTTGAGCGGCTTACTTCTCTGTCCATTGAAACACTTAATATCTCTTGGAACATGATGTTATACCACTTGAATAAAGCTTAAGCCAGACCTTTTAGTGCAAAATATTTGTTAAATTTTAAATTTATGACCGCTCTCCCACATTTTCTTATAAATTTGGATGCAAATATATATATATATATATATATATATATATATATATATATATAT
>LYUA01000177.1:131680-141742 GCA_002093875.1 Calopteryx splendens
TATATATATATATATATATATATATATATATATATATATATATACTAATAGCATTAATTAGCTAATAGCATTCGTTGACACATTAACTAATAATATAACTTATTTATACTGTCAGGTCCACTACGGTATGTTATGACGATATGGAAGTGCAGCGATTTTATGGTAACGTTCGAAGAGGACATATTTAATGAGGCTAGGTTCTTGTTTTATCTTTTTCCCTGTGCTCAATATATATATTTGAAATTTTGATAAAGATCAATCATTCAATATGAAAAAGTTGTTTATCCACAGTATTAATGATTTAATATGGTTTAAAATAATTGAATCATTTGTTACGTGAGGTCTAAATGTTAGTCAACAATTGAATGGCAAAGGGTACGTGAAAATGAAAAGAAGAAAAATACAGTACGTAAAGCACGTGAAAATCTTACTATCGTGCAAAGTTTAAAAATGGGGCTACAGCGATGATGGCATATAAAGTAATTGTTTAACTGTCTCCCACATATGGCGGTCACAAATATTTGAGCCATTTCGTTGGTGATATTATCAGAAATCTGTCAAAAGAGGGTTGTCGGGATTCCCAATCTAGATTTCAGGATATTAATTGCTGACTGCACACTCTGGGATCACTTGTGCGTCATATCTTGCGCAAATTTAGGGATAAACCCGTCTGCTAGGCCCAAGGCGAGGATATATGCCCGGCCATAACCGCCGTCAAACCCCATACATTCAAAGGGCTATTCTTGCGTTTAACAGAAACATTTCCCCGCGCTCGCGGAAATGCGTTTTCTCGCGAAGTTAGAGGGGATTTTTGCACCCTTTTTGCTCAGAGAACAATTTGAAACATATGCTGTCAACACCCGGGAAGTTATTCCGACGATGCGTACTGGAGACGAAAACCTCCGTAAGTTCATTCATGGGAGAAATTTAAAAGATGTTATCCCTACGGGAAACATGTAGTAAATTAGGAATCGATCACGAAATACAAACCAAGCTTTACACAAATCTAAGGTTGATATTTTTAGGAAAAATTATCACGTAATTTTTAAAGTTACCTTCGCTTCGGTAGGAGGTCGTATAATATGCACCACTTTTGTGACGTTGTGAATGAATACTTGTGTAAAGTTTTCGGTGGGGTAATGGGTTAGTATAATATTAAACACTCGTTTTGTTGAATGGAAAACTTTATGAATCATTTACTCTGGCTGATCGTCACACTCAAATTTTGATGAGAGCCAAAGGAAAGGAGTTGGAGCCAGGAGAAATTTGCTGTTTACTCGGCTTATCGTTTTATTTGCTCATTCCTGTTCGAAAGTGCCAGCAGAACGGAAGAGAAATATTGAGACGTAAAATGCGACGCTCTCAGCCAAACTAGATTGCCACTTTATCGACATTTGGGTTGTTATTTTTCTGAAAATATCCTATGATGAGCTAAATACCAATGGCTGGTGAATTAAAATCTCCCTATTGTGCATATCCTCTCGCATTCTTAATTTCGAGCCCCATTCCGGTTCAAATGGTTATTGCTGGCGGGGGAAAAATTTTGATAATGTCAGTGAACAAAATATTGCTGTGTATATTATAACCTATTAACCTATATGTATCACCCTCTTATTCAATCATCATCTTCAGGATTCAAATAAGGATTTCCATTGACGGGACTGGCTTGTACTTCCGTTTTCTGAATTTTCTCACTCCCCTCCTGCTCGTATACTCAGAATAATGGAACTGAAAGAAATCTCTACGACGGACCAAACTTAGCATGATGGATCCTTCAAAATTAAGAGTACGATCTCAGCTGCAAAATCCTTAGCAAGTTTAATAAAGATTCTGGTGTTGGTTCTCTCGGAAGGTCTAAAGGATTAGATCAGAAAAGTATCCATGCATTAGCGGAGGGAAATATAGCAGGTGATGTAAATCATTAACATATTCTACCTGGAGTACATTAATTTGGCAGTATAATTTTCCGTTACAATAGAAGAAAGATGGCAGGTAGGTATCATTCTTAAACATCCTTCTTTATTCCAAAACTTATGATGCATATTTACTATGGCACATGACGACATTTAAATATTACCGGAATTATGAATAATGAATATATTTTTATTTTCCCACCTTCCTATATAAAATTCCACTACAATTCTGTCCCAACACCATATCCCACCGCGACCATGACCTCCCTCTTCATCCTTCCCCATCCATCACATCCGGCCCAATTCTTTAAGTATGTTTACTCTGCCTACTCAATTACTTTTCTTTCAGATAATTGACAGTAACTTCATGGGTGAAAACAGTTGTAAGTTTTATTAAAGTCTTTTACCTGAAATTATTACGGAGCGCAATTTAGCAATGTGAATCGTTAACGCTTTCACAAATAAAAGCCTGCCGCAATGAATTTTTATTTCACATCGAATCTATATACTTTTTTCCCGTCTTCTCTAGTGTTTACAATTCCAAACCACTCTATTCCTATGTCAATTTGCATGTACACAACCAAAAAGCTAACCCTATCATTTTCGTTTCAATAGGCCTCATTAGCCCAATGAACAATGCTGAATATATCCACCTAACATTTCATTTAATCCTCACCTTTCTCTAATTAAACAAATTTCGTCTTATTCTTTTTTATTTGCCATTACCACTTCACACGTATCAAAAGCGCAAGGTAGTGTGTTCCACATGAATCGGAAGATTAAAATGACTTATTGAATTAATACATGTCGGCGGCCCATTACACGCGGCTTTGCATGCACGGAGGCGATTCGCATTTCTGGTTGCGGGAGCTGGAGTATATTGTGGAGGTGGGCTTTTAAGGGTGTTCTTTGAATGTGGATGAGAAACCATTTGCGGGGCCATGGCAAGCAGCCGTCCTCCCACTCTCCCAGGCCAATTTCCCGGCCAACACTCGGCGCGTAGCTAGGCCACTTAGTCATACGTCCTCCTCTCCGTCGGGAACGACCACTCACAGCGTCTCCACGTAGAGTGTCTACCCCCAGCAACACGCGTGGGACGCATTGCGAGGGACCGATAAGTGTGTCATTCATTGCTGCACGGGGGCGACGTATCCCTTTGCGCAGTATCAGAGCATTACAATCGAAAAATGGGGTAAATGATGGATCACGTGCGAAGCTAACCATTCAAGCTCGTCCTTGACACGGGCCAATCTCGCCGGATATTTTTTTTTGTTTCACAATAAGAGTACGAAGTGGTTTGAGAGTAAAAATTAAGACTCCGTTTCGAAAAAAATTCTGCTGAAAGGTCTCACAGAATCGCGATTTTGTATTGAATCCTATTTGTTTAAAAACTAATACCCAATTATATTCGGAGAGGGGATTTATTTATCTAATTGACCACAGGGTTTTATTCAGTTACATGGAAATCGCATTTCAAAGCAGAGCACATACTTAGCCAGCAAAGCCATCGACCTTTGCGAGACAACTCTTGGGTTGAAGGTTTTTCTCAACGGCCAGGTCAGGTGGCTTTATTCCATTGAAGGAACTCAAAAAACCTGTTCTACATGGCGTTATTATGGATTAGTAAAATAAAACAGTATCCTAGCTATTTAAGCCTGCTACGACGGACATAAACTTGGGTTTCCCATTCAAAATCTCCTATTGGCTGCAACACGACAAGCGTTCATTATGAACATGGCTATCAGTGTAAATGGACAAATTGCAAAGAAATTGAGAGGTCAAATATAAGCTGTTTTAACATTTAAGGGATATGATTGTTCAGTCAGATCAATTGACGTGCGTAGCAAAAAATATCCTTTTCCGGTTTTTGGAAATTCATTGATAGCGTTCCCGTAAGAAACATGCTATTTTTTTATTTTCCACGCGAAAGACAATGATGCTTTCCAAATTAAAGCCAGAGAAAAATAGTTCATTTTAATAATAAAATGTTTAATACCTTAAAAATATGTAAAAAATTGGTAGTCATTATAATTTGTTGTAGTTATTATTTTATGTCCTTCAACGGAGAAGTACCTTCGTACTATTAACATACTCCAGAATATGTACTATAGAATAAAATAATATGTGCCCGCGACGGAATTCCAACCACAACCTGCTGGTTTGCCTGCGAACGGATTATTCACCGGACTATTAGGTCAAATTATTATATCACCGTTATAATATAAGCAATATGCCTAACTTAGTCACGTTATCAGATCTTGCATTTAAAGTGCAGTTTGACGACAGTTGATAAGTGGTTATCTTTAATGTGGAAAATTTCCTGATAAATATGTATTCTAGCTAGATTCCCTATAGCTGCCCTCCTAGCCTTGTCGTAGACTGCATAAATAACTGGATTATTGTATGCCTATCGTCCCGCGAGAAAATGAATTGCATTTTTGGGAATTCAATTCAAATTCCTTTATTTTACAGTTCCATAGAGTTTGCACCGGGAAACGTTGAGTTTAGTTTTATTAGCAATGTATCTGTAATACTGGAAGTGAACTTATTGCTGATGTATTTTAAAAACAAAATCCTCCCTTGCGAATTCATTTATGGACCCTCCAGGGAAAAATTTTCCAGTTGGCGCAAATGTCATATGGTTGGCCATTTTTAAGAACAGGGTCCCTGAGGTGGAGAGAGAGAGAGAGCCCCACGCTAACATTCATCAATTTAAGGTTTTTGTCGTGAATATAAACGTACACATCACAAGCTGTTTACCACAGAGGAATGTGTGAGTTCAATATATTTTTCGTCTAAAGCAAATTCTGCTAAACGTATTTGAAGTGCGCAGGAATGGTGTAATTGCATGACCAAAGCCCTTTCAAATTTCAATGTGCTGAGATCTCTTTAAATTACAATCTTTCACCGGATTCCTTCCATCATCAGCGATTAATGTTGAAAAGTAATATGCTTATAATCAATGTTAAGAGCTTAAATTAAAAAAGTCTTGGAAGATTTGTTTTACTTTTTTTAATTATGTAATGAATGATTGATTTTTTCCTGTGTATATAAACAATTATATTAGAATGTGGTTTCAAAAATTCAGTGATTCTTATTCTTCAGAAGATATTTCTGCATTAACGAAATTTGCGAAAGACTGATGAGAATAGCTTGTGGAAGGTTTCAGTTAATTCATAAAAATGTTGTTTTTCAAGGCACTATTGAGCATTGAGACTTTTATTTTGCTTTTAATTTATGAGCATTTATAATGAGGTTTAGGCCGTTTTAAGTATTAGCATAAATTTTGGGTATAAATTCGAGCCATCTGAGCATAAGTGATGGTTAGAAAGATGACCATAGAGCTGAACTCTTTTTCTTTAAAAAAAACTATTTTATGCATCTTTGCTCACAGTGGTGGGCTTCAAATTGATTATTGATTAGTTTAAAATGCTAATGATGCAGGACCAATTACTGCACGTAACTTTCTAATGGAATCTTATCGTATTCATCAGAGTCGTACCATTTTATGAAATTGTATTCTATGATCAAGCACATGTTTATAAGGGGGTGGAGAAGGAGTTTTAGTGGAATTGCACATTACAGACACTTGTGTAAGGTCTTTTTGCAGGATTTGATCACTTTTTCAATGTTCTTCAATGGCTCTAAATATAACCATTAGATGCAACCCAAATTTTTCGAGAATTTGGGTAATCCTTCCAAACTTGTAGCATTACGAACGTATGCCTTGGTATGCCACTTAGTGTGGACTTAAGCCCCAGGGCTGCCAAGCGGCATCTTCAAGAGTACACGTGTATCTTAGTTTTTTATCATTTCCGATGCACCTTGTTCGTTTGTTTGGAATATTCATATTCTAGACAACTTTGGGTAGCACCTTGTACAGGCGTAGCAGAGGTGCATACTCGCGTAAAAGTTCGCAGTCACCATAAAAAAAGATATATTCTTGTTCACCGTATGAATCCTATAGTTTCAGTTCTATTAGATTTCCAATAAGAAACTGTATAGCACTCAATAAAATATTATTTTTGTGTTTCACCCCAAATAAAAAACAAAATTCAGCTAGTAAAAAAGTAACTACATATATCATGTTATGGGTTGCCATAGGCACAGACACAGGCACAGAACCTTCTAGTGGATCCTTCGTTACTCTTGATGCTTTATAAGGGCAGAATCAAATATATTTTGTTCAGAATATATGTTAGATGAATGAACATGTTTCAAGAGAAAGCAGATAGGAATTCTGATCAAATTTAATAATGATTTGCATCACAAGTAACAATTATCACTACTAGTATTTACACTAATTTTTCTATTGGAAAAAGGAAACTAAAACTCTTTAATTCATTTAAAAGGCAATTAGTGCTGACCATTACCATATAGCTACTATTGAAAGGGTAGAGTATGCATTTGTATAACCGTGGATCTCTTCGTCACATTACAATGGCGACCTGGGTAACGATTCTACGGAATTTAGTACTTCAGAAATGAACATTTTGTATCTGACCGGTTAGAATGCAAGGTTCCATTGAAGCCCTTGCTCTCATCCAATAGAAATGAATGATAACAGTTAAAATAAACAGAAATTCTAGAGATTTTGTAGTAGGTATTTGGAATTTGAATTTTATAAATAAGTTGAAATGCCTGCATGCATTCATGTACATTGTTTCACGTGGCTGTGGAGAATTTCAAGGGCCGAATGCCTGAAAAATTATAAATTGATGTGAATACATGTGTAATGGCAACAACCGATGTGGTGAGCCATTCATGAACCTGGTTTTTCATATGGACTGTTATCCTTCCTGTGGTGTGTATTTTGGTTGGCTACGTCATTTCCGCTTGAGTTAGTAGTTTAATTACATGCAGGATCGTAGTTATAATTGCATGCTTGTGGGAGGAACTACCATATACCGCTATTTCGGGCCCAAAACCGCGAACAATGTAGTATGTGGGCAAATCAAAAAGCCGAGCGCACCACTTTCACACGTATTTTGCAATGCTTTGAATATTTGCGTGCGAGATTTTAAAGTGGAACTCTGTTAAGTAGCGTCTCCCGAACTCCTTCTTATTCCCAATTATTCGCCCATACTACATTCTAAATGTACACATGTTACACCTGGATAGGTATCTACTAAGTATCTTGATCCCACAGAAATATGCGTAGATGAATGTTATATAGCATTAAATAAATATTCAGCATATTTAATCTTGACATTGGTCAAGTTAGAGTTACCTAATATTCACATATTTGCCCTTTCCTTTAAGATTCCTACAGAACTGTTTGTACCATTATTCAGAGCCATGACTGCACGCTCCATAGAAATTCCTATTTCGGTTTTTTGAAGGGAAATCGTATAGAAGAGATTAATGCCATATTCTTATTCTAAAACTTTCCCGCATGAGGATGATGGTTGTGAAAGTCCTCTTTCCTTCCTTATATTTTTCATTGTTTCCAAATATTCTTAAGTTAGCATGTGATTTTTTATGAACTAAGATGATTAATGCCAAAATTATCTTTCAGAAACGTTGCAAGAAAAAGCATTAGATTATCCTAAAATTTACAGTCTAGCTCTGCAGTGCAGTGAAACTATCAAATAGCTGTGGAAATATAGAGTAAAACACTGAGGATTTAATTTGACCACTGAATAAAAATCATCTTAGAGGACTTGATTGTTTTCATTTAATGGCTGAAATTGTCTGAGCATAACTAAACTGACCACTTGATGACAATAACAAGTCGGACTACGCGGGCATTTGGACGAAGGGAACTTTAACGTGAACTAGCATCGGCCGTTTATATTCGGATTTTACCTTCCAATACAAGCTCACGAACAGGAAAGCGGCAAGTTATTCCAATCGATACGCACAATAGGCAACATCGCCACTTATTCTTATCATTTACGGAGAAAAATTGATTGATGGGATTTTATTCCCTTTCCATCCGTTCTAAAAGCCAAGTGCGCCGCTACAATATAGCGATAAAACACGTTGCCATGGAAACCACCGCTGTGGGTGCCAACGGAAATGATGCGGAAGTTATCTTCCCTCAACCCAAACGGTCGACATAAATTCTTCATTATTTGGCCAATAATATCTCGCCTTCATGAACTTATTCCTACAAAAGTGGTGAGCTATAAGAATAAATATAAAAAACTACTTGAAAACGTTTTAAATTTCATTCGTTTAATATTTACATTTGTGACAGCAATTATTAGACATTATTAGAATGAAACTTTTTGTTTGCACGATGAGATGGATTTTTCGTTCCTTTTTTTTGTAACGTAGGTATTTTTTACTTGAAGTAAAAAAAATACTTCCCCTTATCTCTACACAGCTGAAGAATGCAAGGATGTAGAATGCGATGAAAATATTTTCTCCTGATTATATTGTATTTTATACGACTAACAGCCGGATGCTTTGCCAAATCGGATAGGATACGTGTGGATTTATGTACCGGATTTCAAAGACACTGTAGGATGATATTCATTGAAATCTAACTACGGGCTTGTGTAAACGTTTCTTTCCGCTGTATCAGATTTCTACTTTGCCATTGAAGCTGATAGGAGCATTTTTTTTTATTTCATCTGGCACTGATACCCACTATAGGTGTAGCAGATCGGAATATAGATGTTCTGTGAATGTCCTATGTGTTTTGATAACTCTGAATAGAGTTAATTTTTTACCTTACGATGAAATTAATGTGTTCTGATTAGCTAGTTAAAGCTCATAGATTAACCTGGTGAATAATTAACTCACCGGTAGCCAAACTTTTCCTGACTTGAGTCCAATTCTTAACATGGATACCATGCTATTTGCTAGACTTCATGAAATGGACTATTGCAATTGTAAATCGTCTTATCCGTGCAAGTACTTCGGGGTACCCTTTTGACCCTTAGTAAAAGATTTGGGAAATTTTTTTAATACTGCTAAATAAACTATTCTTGAATTTTCTCTTTTAACTTCAACAAAATACTTGCCAACTTAAGCAAAAAACAATTTATGTTGTCCCTGAAGAGAAAAGGCAGTGGAATCTTTTTATTTATATTTTAAGGACACTAATAGACACATTTTTTGTTTCCTAAAGTTTGCCTTCATGAGATTCTAAGCATTTTAATTAAATTAATAATCAATTATGGTTTTCATTATTTTCTTCTCTATCGTGATAAAATAATTTTGGCTTGACCGTCATTACAACGTGACTGAATGGGCACGAAGTTATTGAGTTGTATCACTCTTAGAGAATTGAGTCAATACTAAATGGAATTACTAATGGTAATGTTTTACAGAGAGCGTTTTTGAAAACGATGACTTTTACAGATCAAAAAATAGTTCTTCGGAATATTTGAAGTAACACGAGGTGCTCATTAATATGTCTCCAAAGGATGTAATTCAATGAGGGAGACACATCTGATAAAATCAAAAGAATTTTGAAGCCTAATACGGTTGTATTATTATAAGTAATCTGGTCATGAAGTACTTTGAAATTATTATGCATATTTTATGTAAATTGAGAGGCAATACCAGCACTAAACAGTTATAATGACAACGATTTCCGATTTTTTGAGAGTAATGAAAACTCAGTTACTAAGATGATAGTAAGACTGTTTGATATCATTAATTACTGTTTCCCTATTTGGTATATTATCATGCTTTTTCTCAGAAAGAAATACAACCTTATAAATACAAAAAAATATAGATCACTACTAATTCAATTTGAAATTAAATGAGAATGCCTTCATAAATATATATTTTGAAACAGAACAGGTGAAGTGTTTACAATGAATCTATGGTCATAGATTTCACGGTTTACTGTATAATTTCATGCTGCGTTAGAAAAATATTCAATGAAGGTAATGGTTTCGAGTTTTGATTATAAAAGAGTATTTAATGCATTTTTTGTCTAGGAATTCAGAAACGAATCATGATCGATTTGGCTCAAACAAAATTTTTAAATTTTTTTTGAAATTTTCATTCATTTAGGAAAACAAAATGTTTACGAATACATAATTTGTAAAAAGCATTAGCAAATGACCTTACACCTAATTCTGTAGGAAATCATGAAATTTTAACTGAATATTACGAAAGGTAGAAATAAATTGTTTTATTAATACCCATTTTATAGTCATTTCCTTAATATCACCAATATTTACTA
>LYUA01000177.1:142174-153358 GCA_002093875.1 Calopteryx splendens
CCCTGCGGCAAAAGGAAATAAATCCCTTAGAGTTCTACTGAATATCACGGTCATCATTTTAATGGTCATTTGAAGGGGATTCGGATTTAAAAATTATTTAAATAATGAATTTCACATTGTCTAAGGTTCTATCAGCCATTAATGTTGCTTGGAGTTACGCATTATGGAATGAAATAGTGCTTTGCATATCCTATGTGGGGTAGAGATCTACTATTAAAACTAATATATCCACCTATTTCCTATCTTTCTGGTAATTTGTAGTCTCTCCTCGTATTATAACAGTGGCAGTTATAAAATGGCTCACGAAGGTTATAGTCAACACTAACACTCGGTTAAATTTTCTTGTCCAAACTTGTGCGTGAATGTGAATTAAAAGAAATACATCCCGGTACACCGATACACTCTCGCGCAGAAATATCTCAATTTCCTCACGCTCCTGCTAATCTTAATCTAAATTAAAATGTTCAGCAGGACAAAAGTCTATAGTCACTAATGAGCACGTAATATAGGCTTGAGTACTCATTTTTGCCCTTTGCCATGCTGGAAAATTTTAAGAGCACTTTTAGGAGAAATAATTCTTCAATTTAATCGCCATCTCATAAGCGGGATTGGGGAATACGCGTAATGAATTGGCAAGTGAAAAAGGGGGGCCGTAGTGGTGGATGGGCTGGTGCGTCGAGAGGCTGGAGGGGAGGAGGTTAAGTTTAACGGGGAGTTTCGGGAGCGGGGGTGGACAGCGGGAGCGTGGGCAAATACCCTTTGTGCGAGGGGTAGGCAGGAGCCAAGGGTACGTGCCTGAATGGGTGGGCCACTTTCACGTGGAAGCTCCGCGGGGTGATTTTTCACAATTAAGGATGTGGAAGCTCCTACTTCACTACTTAACGCCTTACGCTTATGAGGCAATATTTTACACACGGCTAATCTCGGAAGTATTAGCCAGGGGTTGTCGGAAGGCACTGGGAATTGTGATTAGTCCTAATTTCACTCTTATAAACTGCCACTTTACCCATCCTCAGTTTTTTTTTAGACGATTCCATCTGCTGCTTTTACCCCAACTCCAGCGTTCCACTTTTTTCGAGCACGTTTGGCCGACATTGGAGGGTCTCAACTGAGATACTGTATGCTGCGGAAAATTTTCCGAAAGTGCATACCCCACGAGTGTTTTTTCGAACTCGAATTGGAGGACAATAAACAGAACCTGTGACTAAGTATGGAATGTAGTAATTTATAGGGGAAAGTTAATAGTTGCGTTAAACTGAAAGGAAAACCAAGGTATTCTTTTTTTTGTGAAATGCGTTATCATGGTGGAAAATGTCTGAAAATAAAAACCGAATTGTACTCAAGAGTAAATTGTTTCAGGATTGTTCGTTTCTAGAACACTCCACGTTTTTATAGTGGAATCATGTCCTTGGCTGCTTCATGTATTCACGGCATATTTGAAATGTTTTATGTACTGCAAAAAGAATTTTCTGCTCATGTTCTGATAATTTACTTTAGGAGACGAAGGTTAAAAAGGAAAGCAGATATATTTTTTAAGCGCTTCGGCCGAAATGGGCATTAAAAGACCACGATAAACGAGGAGCCCTTCAAATTCTGGAGTTTACATTCAATCGCTGACGCGGCCACTGAGCATGCTCGTATCCATAAATTTAAAAAAAGAAACCGTTTTCAAAGTTATGTCACGTACTAACGATCGTTATTTATGATTTTACACACATATTAGCTGGAAACCGCTCTGTTTCCTCAGAACGGTAAAAATCAATATCGGAATTCAGTTTGGAAGAACAAACCATTAAGAAATCATTGAAATGTGTACGTTTGGTAAAATACATTTTGGTAAAAATCGTTAACTATAAGAAAATATTAGAGTATTTTTAATAACGTTAAATCGTAATATTTTTAAATATTAACGAGCTGCCACACGAATAGATGGACATCGCGGAAGGTTTCCCGCCAATTGCCGAAAGACTGTACTAAATGATACAGTGAAAAAATGTTCTACACAATAATAAATAAATTTCCAATAGATTCTTAATGCATAAAATAGAACACAACTCTTTCTATTCCTTTTGGAGAAGCAGTGGATTTATTCATCCTCCGATTTACAGATCAGGAGTTCCTCCGTCACACTACCACCAGCCTGGAGGTTGGTCACCGTAAGTAAGGTCTCACGAACTCGCTAGTGAAATTCACACATTCAGGTATGGGGGCAGCTCATTTCCCTGTGATTCCTCATACAGTACTCGTAGTGAGGTAATATCATCACTTAGAGTTTGGATTAGGTTCGCTATAGGTATTTTCCCTGAAGTAAAAAAACATGAATGGACACATTCCGTATTTAAGTGTTTCAAAAATAGAAATCTACTTAATACACTGGGGTCAAACGAGGGAGACTTCATCTGAGTTAAGGTATGATAATGAATAAACATTTAAACCTCAAGTTATTCCCCAAATCTTGTCAAAATAATAATTTAAAAGATTATTAATTTCTTTTTTGCAACCTTACAATACAAGTAAGGAAAATTCTCTGAGAATGGAGGAAAGAATGATGACTTTTCATATGAATAGAGGGAAATGCGAAGATGAGATTGGAATATAAATTTTCCATTTTAAAACCACGGTTCGAATATATTATTAGTTTTTGAAGTCCTCGGGCGTGGGCCTATAATCTGCTACAGTACTGGAGCGACACCAGCAACGACAGCATAATTTTTAAAACACATGTACGGTTAACAGCCAGACCAGTGAACCAGCTTCACTGTTATTCATGTTGTGGATCATCACTGGACTTTATTACGTAACTATCATAGAGTTATAAACATCTTAGTTTACAATATCAGAACATAGATAGATAGATAGATAGATAGATAGATAGATAGAAATATAACATATAAAAAATTACCTCTCTCTTTTACAGATTGTTTTCCTTGTAGGCACGATTTCATTTGCAATTAGCTTTTTTCCACTGTTTGAAGCAATAAAAGCATCTAAAAATTCACTTATCAGACATATGTATTCCTCAAGCGTCGCAAGGTGCTGGTAATAAATTTTCCATTTCCAAGGGTGTCGTCCACGACATACACATATTTGATATATGGCTAAAATTATTTTTCTACGATTATTCTTTCTTTTTTCACGAGTAACTTAATGGCGGTTCCATTTATTTTCGGTGCCAATGTGGACACTGTGGCCGTTATTCGGTTTATTATATCTGATATTTGATAGAATGTTTTTGGACCTGGACCTCACCTAGATGTGTCCTGCCGACATCTGCATATGCAATCGTTGAGATGGTTTTGCGACAAACGAGATGGTGAGAGGGGTTAAAGTGGGAGGGGGGAGCGGGTTAAGAGTGAGAGGGATGGGGTAGCCAATCACATTTTATAGTGTGTCTTTTAAGTGTCATTAATTCTAATTTCGTCTTTCTGGTGTCGAAAATGGGCCCGCAAAGAAACTTCTGTATGTTATTGACGCATGGTTTAACTCTCGGAGTTTAAGAAAGGGTAGCTATCGCTGTTATTTGCAGCGATCCCTTTTCTCGTCTTCGATATGGGGAGTTATATTCCCCATTGGAAAAATGATGTTATGATATTTCGCTAGATCCCATTCCCTGTGGCCCTTCCTCTCTTCTGGAAAAGTACGTTGAATGGGATGAGGCGGTAAATCCCAGAGTTATCCCATTCCAAAGATTTATGGGCTGCAATATGTAGAGACATAGCTCGATGAGAAAACCTACTTCCACAATTGGACACAGCTTTAAAACTGAGTTTATTTTTAAAGTAACAAGAGAACTTACGCCTTCAAATTAAAATTAAAGGTATTAAAAAGACGGACTAATTAAAACTATTTAAATATGTGCATATCATTACATTATGTAAAAAGCAAAATATTAGTTGCTAAAATAATCTGAGGACAAAATTGCGTATCTAAATTTTATATCTAGTCATCTGAGTGGACTGGAGATTAAATTTTGTCCCTGAAAAATTATAATGAAGAGAATAATTATATAGAGTCAGAGGCAAATTTTAAGATGATACCACATGTGTTTACGATTCATGGTAATTTTTTGGGATTAAGGGAGGAAAGAAACGAGGAAATATAAATCATTACCGGATACGAAAAACAAGATGATCAAATTCACCAGGGAAAATATACTGGCTTTTAAAAAACGAACTCCCTTTCCTCGAATATCCTTTAAGTGTTCCGCTATGGTCGTTTTGGAGCACGGAAAGCCAGAAAATATTATTAAGCACACCGTAAAATGTAATTAAAGTGTCCCCTCACGAGTAACATATCCTTCTCATCCATCATCTAAACAAGAGAAAGGATATTCGAAGTAATAGTGACCATAACGAGGGGCGTCATATCGTGCTCCAAAAACGCCGACTAGTGTCTCTTATTATCGCCTTTTGTTTCCACGCTCATACGTGCGCCGGGATAGCTCCTCCAGCGATGAACATGGCGAGGGAAAATAAACTCTATTAAACCACACAATGAAACCAATAAATCTTATCACCCCACGGCATCGATTAAACACTCCCACTTCATCCGCTCTCCTCCCTACTCCTCCCCCAAAATGTCAGACCCCAGCTATTCCCGCCATCTCCCACCCCAATGCCCATGCCCCCCGCCACGGGAGAAGGGGTGCAAAATCCACTCGATGTCCCCATGTCTCCCCTCCCTCCCGTTCCCCACCACGTACAGTGGGCCCTCGAAACTCAATGCACCCCCAGCAACAACTCCCCGGGATATCCTCAATCTCTCCCCTCCCCGCCATCAACCTACACCGCTGCACCAACACCCCAACTCTAACTCTCAGAACCATTACTCGGCAAACACACACGTGTACCCCAGTTTCCCCTATATTTCCACCCTGACTACCAAGGCCGTGAAACCTAAAAGCTTCGCGCTTTGCGTCGCTCCTCTTCGTCAGCGGGCTGATTAACTTTCATTGCCGGTTGACAGTCAGTCAGGGTTATTTTAATTCGTTTTTTTCGTCGCGCCGTGAGTTTAATCACGACTGTCTGGTATCTCGTGGTAGATGAAACTAAGTTTTTTTTGTCATGGAGTCTCCACAGATAAACAAACTTACCCCATACTTCGCCTCGCGTTAGGAAATTGCGTCTCTTATCGGGGCTGTATCCTATTGTGCCATAAAAATCAGTGTTCCAATATTATTTGTACGTTTTTCTTGGGAATTGATACTTTCAATTATGACATGCTTCTAAAGTTTTTATGTGGTGGCAATACTTAGTTTGCATTACATTAGTTTGCAACAATATGTTTGAGTTTATCAATGAACAGATGGTTTTATGCTTTAATATGTTTCCAAGTCACTCAGAGATGAGGGCATGGAGAAGAATGAAAAAAATATTTCGGGTCGAGAGGAAGAACAATGATAATGTTCGAAATATAACGATGGAAGGGGTAGGTGAAATTCGAAAAGGGCAGAATATTTGGTTGGAAGAGGAAATGATAGGCAATAGAGAGGTGGGAGAAGGATGAGAATTTGATTTTTCAACGGCATGAGGGTCAATCGGAGTTTTAAATAACCTTAGATGGATAAAAAGTAAAGAATAATATGAATACGATGCATGAAAGCTGCGCGATGTGCATTGTTGTTACGGGCACTCCGAAACAAAACTTAATTTGTAGTCTAACTGTGATTATGATTTCAAAATTACGATAACTTCTAAACTGTTTCACTAGATATTGGAGATAATTGGCCTCGCGGAAATACGTTGGGAATTATTTTTGGTATGCCATTCCTGAGTCCATAAGACAGCTTCACTGTTTTGTCTTCAATTAAATTACGAGACAGAGTACTTTGAGCAATTAGTAGAGAATCCTATCCTAGGTGGCAGCTATATTTTGATGGATAACTTCTCATTCATTATTTATTGGTGTAGATCCTGTAAAACCCGCGATTACTCGTATATGAGTCCTATGTGCTAATATTTTGCAATAGGTAACTAATTTCCAATGACTATTTACCACCTTAGGAAAGTTCTCTCTACCATTTTAGCGATATTTTTTTGCAAATGGAACCACATATCGCTAAAAATAGAGAATTATTTCGCTACGTATAAATCTGGAAAATTCATAAAAATATTATTTTAGCTTTTGTAAAATTATGATGTAGCAGGACTCTTGTTTTCAGGAACTACGATATCTAACTATTAGCGACGCATTTGTAAAATTCCTGACAAAATTAAAAATATATTGTGCACAGTTAGCTAGATTCCTGTATTGAAGATATGCAATTGTAATCGAGATTAACCTGTCCAACTTACGTCGATTCTGATGGAGTAGACCAGGCATAGAACTATACCAAAATATTCTGGCGGACAACGAAAAACGATGAATATGAAATAAGATTAAATGTATAAAAGAGCGCAGAATACGTAAATGCGGTGGACCTAGAAACTTTTATAAATTATGAGGGCCAAAGAAGAATTGTTTAACAAGCAAAAATCCTGGAGATACATAACATAGAAAATATAGTAAATATATTTGTCTATAACATGCAAACGTTTTGTGAAATGAATGCTTCATATATCCTAGTATTAAAATTAATTTTTCTGTGAATTTCTACATTTATAGTGTCAACATTTGTCAACTGAAAAAAATACCTTTGAAATGGCATTTATGAGCTAAAATTAACTAAGAATTAACTATTCGTCAGTGTTCGTTGGCAGTTTGTAGTCGTTTATCAATTTACTTTCAAAAAACTTTAATTGATTTTAAATGCTTGAATAGAAGAATTTCATGAAATCTCATTTCATAATCCAGAAATTTCACGATCCAGAAATGAGCTTGACAGGATCAGCGAATTCCTACCTTTCCTTTTGTTCCACTGAGAGATGCGAGTTCCGCAGAGTTAATAGACTTATGAGACCATAGAGGTTATTATCTCCATGGTAGAACAAATTTATAAAGCAAGTACATATTACTAGAATTTGTTTTTTAAGAGTGTTAGGAGTACGCGGGCTGTATATTACTTTTTTATAAAATTCCTGATCACCGTCTACTGTATCAATCCTCCTTGAAATATTGAATCGCAAAGATCAATAAGAGACTAGAAAACCAATAAAAATAGCTTACCTCTTACATGGATCCGATTTAAGACAGCTGATGATTACAGTCATATGAAATTATGCATTAAAGTTCGTTAAAAGAACATTTAACTTAATATTTTGAGGACTTAATCCTTTGGACACAAAATAAAAGTCCATTAGTGTCAATAAATGAATCCAATTCACCGACGAGGGGATTAAAATGGGGTGGCATAAGCATTCCTAAATAATGGAATACCCTTTCTACCAGATCGCAACGCTGCGTCATCAACTGACTAAGTGTGGCACCGGGTAGCGTATTGTTAAGTCAAACGCGATCGCACGTTCTTTCAGGTAGACTAAATCATTCCTTTTAATCTGCTTCGTTTTTCCTCTCCCTCCTAACCGTTTTCCACACCCTGAGTCCCTTTTGCACTTCGCTACCCCGATAAGCACACGAGGGCACACCCTACCGGTTCTTAGGCTTTATTAGATGATCAAAACCCTTGACTGGTCCTCCCACCGGCCATACTGCCTTTCTGTTGCTGGATCGTCCCACCTTTAATCTGCCGCTGAACCCTTTAAATATCCTCTCCTGTCGCTCATTCAACCTCTCCCCCTCCTTCACATCTTGCCATCACCTTATTTACTCCCGTCTACCTTGCCCCTACTCTGAAACATCCCTCTGCTCCCCGTCCGTTGCCTCGCCCACCCCCCAAGGATTTGCACTCGCTGCAAATATTCCCCCCCTCATCTGTCTTCAAACCGGGAGTCACGACCACCCCGAAACACGGCGACGCGAGGAGTGGAAGGTAAATAATGCTTCTTCTCTCTTGTTTCCTCGGGGGATATGCGGTGCTTAGATTTAAATGGGCTCGAAAATTTTCTCCACCAAATAATCTAAAACCCCATAATGACGAGGTATATTAGTATTTGCCTCATGAATGTGTGAAATCTATCAAGTACAATGAAATTTCAGCTTGAAGGCCATACATTTGGTTATCTATAGTTTTCTAACTTTTACGTAATTGCATTTTTTTAAATAACTGATCCTATTATTATGTATTACCATATTTTACATGATAAAACCTAATATAAGTGTTTGAGGTCACAAAAAACGAGTAAAGACGAGATAATTTTTTACCATTCAAATGAAATGGGTATAATGGATGTGATAAGAACGCAACCTTGGTGAAGACTAGGTTTTAACTTAGCCTCAACTTGTCGCATATATCCACAAATAACTTGAAGCAGAAGTGATAGTGCATTTTTATTTTCCGAAATGACATATATTTAGAATTATTTCTTCAGTGGGATTTGAGCAATTTTCAATGAGGCCTTTTGGTATTCCGTTTTCTTGTTTTAAATTATATTTTTTCAGAAAGCTTGCCAAAATTTTCTTTAACTTTGGTTGAAAATTTTTTCGCACGGCGAATTAAACGGACCACCTGTAGACCTAATATTTATAACATTTGATGACCTTTTAGTACTGCAGTAAACCGTATATCATTCTTTCAATATCACGCTTTCCCCTGAAATTTGCTAGTTGCATCTAAGAACACTTGTGGCTTGAAAATGAGAAATTTTGTTTTCTAAAAAAGTAGTTATCTATTCGTATATTACACTTATCTGATCGTAAATTATTTGACGTATCCTTTTGTATAAATTAGGCTTTCACAGCCATCGTTCATTAAAACAATTGGTTCTGTGTTAAGATACTTTAACGTTCACGCTCTAGTATATCTCATTAATCTGAGTTAAATATAAATCATGAAGGATAGTTCTCTGAAAATTATGTACGATGCTAGTCTAGACATAAGTTGTAAAACTCTTTTCAAGTGTTCTTAGATGGGGTGCAAGTATCAATTCCTTCTAATTTATAAAAAGGTTATACCAAATTAAATAATATGTGTGAGAATTTTTTAGAATAAAGGCTCATGAACTAAAATTTTAAGGAAAAAAAGAACTTAGTTTGGGAACTGCTCGTGGCATGGGGAGTAACTGATTCGAGGATCCTCTTGGGCTTGTCGTGTGGAGCACGGTGACTCGTGTTCTCCACTGGCGCGCTAGCTCAGCCTTCCATTCTGCCCTTGCTTTGAAGGGACCGTTGCTCCAGTAATCGTTGTGACACTCAGGCTCGACTCCCGTGAACGTGATGCCACTCTTCGGCTAACCGCGCAATTCCTTTCCGGCACCCCGAACCCCTCCCCACTTGCCCTCTCATCGCCCCCATCTTCACTCCCGTCTTCACGGCCTGGCACTGAAGTTCAAAATCCCGGGACACAATGGAATCCTCAATCGATTAATTCATCTTCCATTCACCCTGTACGCACGCTTTGGAGGGCTTCGTGATTACCAAGCGTTTCTGTGTGCATGACGGGTTTCATCAGTTCGACACCTCACAGGACGCTCGACAAGAAGGCAGTGAAAATTAAACGTCCATAGTAACCCTTGACTCACTTTTCCTGGAGTAATAATCCAAATGAAATTCTCCAAACATTAATTCCTCAGTTATTTATTTCTTTGGAAGCATCATATTGAAATAGAGTGCAAACCTTGTTATGATGATAGATAGAAAATTATATATGTATTTGAATTATCATATTTCAGTGTTGGGAAAGCATTGATATATATTTGATGGAAAATGTATTTTGATGATATTAAAACATGTCAACGGATTATTTATATCCCTGAATGTCATTTTATTTTAAATTAATTTAATTTTGAATACTTTAGGGAAATAAAATCGTTCAAACAATTTGTTACATAACCTACTGTATTTTATACTATTATTCATAAAAATATATATTGCCATATTATATAGCTCAGTGGAATGCTCTATAAATGATTATGAAGCAAGTGGAAGTTATTGACTTACGTTGGTATTTAATTTCTTGTTAGTGGATAGGTCTACCCTTAGTGCTCTTAGTATTTACCTGAAAGGACAATAGAAAGTGGCAGTAAATATATTCTTCCATGGCATTTAATTTCAGGATCAAAAATTTTGCGAATTATTTGCTATTTTCCGCCAAAAAATCACATTATGTTTGTATTGAGCAGGTTCACTTTTGCGGAATGAACCAATCTCAAAAAGTTAAAAAAATATTTTTAATATGGTTCTGTATACTGTAGCATCGACCCAAGGGACATACGATAAACTACGTTATAATGTGGCTATGAATATCAACAATTTTGAATTTGAAAGTAAGCAAATAATGGGAGGAAACCTAATAGATTATTTGGCCATATCTCCCTCGTATTATTTACAGAGGCTGCTGAAAATTAGATGTGTACCATGTATTAATTTGTAGAGAATAAAATAAAATATAGGCAGAATTTTTGCGATAAATTATTAATGCTAACTCGCTCCTTGTGATGTTGCTAACGAAAACATCGGCATGACTCGCTATTATTGATTAAATCATCCAAAACAGAAATTACTTCTCATTCAGCGGACATCATCCATTTGCTTCACTTTCATTAAAAAAATAATACATTTACCGGATTGCTGTATTTTTTTAAATTTGTTCGGAAAGATTTTATATCTAAATTTAAAGCGATAACGACCACCACGTTCATTCACTGAAACAAATGAAATGAATTGCGCAACCATGTTAAATCAGTTTAATTAGTGGGTAGAGCCAAATCATCCGTCAATAAAGTAAATTAATGGAGCGACGGACAATGGAAGCAGGTTGATGATTACATCACTATGCAATTTTAGTGAAAAACCCTTAAAGAAATTTTCCCCACATATTACTTACAACAAATTCATTCCACGGCATTTTTTTAAATATAGTAAACGAGTCACTCTTCAACCAGAAAAAAACCTGAAGGTTATCCGAGCTCCTCATTTCCGAACATTTTCGTCCATAATGCTCCTCTAGCATCACTCGTCGTCCACGCTGTCCCTCCTCGCAACCCCCTCGCGCCCCGCCCCTCAGGTTGCGCGCAAACAATCCCCCGTATCCCCCACTCCAGCCCCACGCCATCCACGCCACGGGAAACTAAGCAAACGCGCGCCTCCCTTCCCTCCCTCTTGGAATCCCTTTACCCTTTCATCAAATCCACCACTCCTCATTCTCCTCCCACCTCCCAACCAAAAATGTTCTCTCCTCCCCTCTCGCGG
>LYUA01000177.1:350850-367543 GCA_002093875.1 Calopteryx splendens
TGGTGGGGTTGAGTGGGTGGGGAGGTGGGCGGAGAGGAGGCGGTTGGGGACAAATGCGGAGGGCAGAAGAGGATTGTCCCTCGATTAAATGCGATAGCGTCGAACAAAATGTTGCCATCGATATGTTGTCTGGATATGTTGTTGCTTTGAAATACATGCAGCAGAAACGTTGAGGTGTGTCAGACTTTGAACTTTGATTTTCACTTAAAACAGATTTTCTTATAACATTCACTTTGGAAGTAATGTGGTGAGAAACTCCTTTAGAGTAGGAGCACCGTTATATTGCTGGACAGTCCTAGGTTTGCTTCTCATGCCTTTCAAGGGCTTAATGAAAGAGCAGAGCGAGCTCGCGAAATTATGGTATTAAATCAAACTAATATTGTGAACCCCTGGTATCACTCTGTACAAAGAAAACCAAAATCATGTGTTACTAACTTCCTTTCATATCATATGTACCAATAAGTATTGCCGATAAACATAATATGCCCTATGATTTTCCTATGACTGCTTGGATGGAAATTTAAAACTTACAAAAGTAATATTCAAGATGAATCTTGTACTCCAATCGTCTCCCTAATAAACTAACCTGTACTTCCTAAAACATATTGCTAGATTCTTATGCAGCCAAAGTACGTTTGTGTGTATCGTTCTAGCACCTCTATTTTCTTCCAGCTTAAATCCATCATCGTAATATTCTTCACAATTTTAATACCCTAGTGTTAAGCCAACCCGATTCCCAATTGCGAATCTGATTGAAAATAGTACTTGAGAGAGTTGCTGGATCTACCTTCTGGATTGAATTTTCTATTTTCCACCGACTCCACTCCTATTAATAAGAAGTTTCATATTGCACCCCATGGTGGCTTTGAGACATCGTGGTGATCCTAAATCTGAGACATTGGTGTATGTACCCTGGGAGAGATCCCCGTTAGCAGGGAGTCAATTCTAAAGGATCTGGAGCATAGCTCACACCACGTCGAGGACAATTCCACGGCCGAACAGCTCTTTTGTATTGGTGAAATCGAGCCGACTGCTTTAAGACAGTGTCTGCTGGAGCAAATGAGCAGCGAGACAGTGAGACTTAAAGTGGAGGGATAAAGAGCATAAGGATTAGCAGCGTCGCCATATCGAAGTGCGGAAGGGGAAGCGAGCGGGTCGCGGGGATGGTGTGAGTAGATGAAAGGGCTCGGAGGGACGGCGGTTGGCGGCATGTAAGAGAGTGAAGGCGAAGGGAGAGTGGGAGGTGGGACTCGGTGAGATGGGTCCCCGGGCGGAGTGGAGCGAGAAGGAGAAAAGGACAGGGAGGAACGGTTAAGAAAGCTTTTGACACAAAAAGGGAAGGGAAAAGGACGGGCCTGAAAAGAACAAGGTCAGGAAAGGGACGACAGGGGGAGGGGGTTCTCCGAGCGGGAGGGGTTTAGGGTGGGCCAGAGGGTGAAATGGGAAGGTAGAGAGAGAGAGACATAGAGAAAGAGAGAAGGAGAGAGAGAGGGGCTGAGAATCGCTGGGTCAGACGAGAATGTGCTCCGCTCGGGCAATAACCAAGTACGTAAATGACGCATGTTCACGTCTCAGAGTGAAAGAAACCTTTCATAGCTTAATAGATGAAATGGGAGAAGAGATTTAATGGATTTTGCGGGGAGAAAATTTTCATGTTTTTTATATTGTGACTGTTAGCGACTTTCCGAAGGGATTATGTGCGAGCCTAAAAATTTAAAGAAAAAATTAATTATAAAAAATCACCTTGAATTAATTTGTAAGATATAAATGCAAGATAATCTGCCAAATGACCACACTAAGGGTGTACAGCAAGTTTATTTTTTTAGTATAGGTTGGATCGTAGTAACATCCATCGAAAGCGTCTATCATGAAAGGTAAATTACCATTCGCTAAATTGAAATTTACCATTTACGTCCATAAATCGACGGTGGCCGGGATTAACCGAAATCCGAAACACATGCATTTGCGCTAATTTCGAATATGCGATTTAAAATTAACTATGGTATTCATTTGGAATATATATTTAGGACATTTTACGAGTAACTGAATTGACGGAATTTTTTAAATTAAATGCTGAATTATTCCTTAATGCAGTAGTGTTCAGACTTCCTCTTCCTGTACTAGATTTATGGATTTAGTTTTGAAGGATTCCTTTTCGCACTTGGAATGCTCGCATTGATATTTAGGAGCACATTCCCGATTATTTTTATCGAGTTTCGTAACTGGTTATGGAATTTCCATTATTATAATGGTAGATGGGCGGAAAGGAGTTGGCTTGGCTGTAGGAAGAAATGAGGGAAAAGGTGTGTGGGGTGGGAGGCTCTTGAGGAAGTCGTGGGAGTTTGCTTGGTGAAGGAATGCCACAGGCCCTTATATTCCGTCTTTCAAAGATTGCTAAAGGAAATAAATTCGGGTATCAAGCGTTACATTCCTCCTGCTTTCCTGGAACCTTAAATATTTTTCTCGAATATGTTGCGTCTAAAATGTCTCTCTCCGTGAAAGAAGAATTTTGCGAATCCTTGAGGTTTTTTCCATTTTAAAATTATCCATCGAGCGTTCTCAAACGCATTCCCTATCAAGTTATTTCCCATGGCATAGGTGCGTCATTACCGAAGGTTTTGAGCAAAATTATAACTTTATTTTGTGACATTCTTTTAAATTTGAAACGGAGAAATACAGTTTAAAAACGCCTAAGCGTATGGAAACGTGCACTGTTGAATGGCAGTAAAATTAAGAATATAAGGAATAGAATACATGCTGCATCATTATTTTGATTATATATATAAATATGTTGATATTCACACATTCATGTGACAGCATTAACTTTGGTTTCCAGTAATGAAACATTGACTGCTCTAATATATGCACAAATATCTACTTAAAATTTTAAAATTGTTACTGAGATATGAAAAATAGTAACGTTTCACTATTATTTTCCTGAATGTCTTGTAAAATATGTTACATGAAACTTGAATTTTTATAGCAGGATTGAAGTAAGTAAAATTGAATTAAAATAAGCATACTCTTTGATATCAGAATTAAATGAAATTAAGTATTAGTGTTGTAGACAGGGTGCTACCGCTATCTATCTATACTCATTGTGTGCAATAACCAGAACGAAAGAGAATGAGTAGGGCAGGATTTCCTGATTTTCCAAATGATATTTACTTCGCAATACCTTTCCCAAGGTTATTATAGCATTTAGAGTTTCAAGCCGTGTTTATTCCTTATTATTCAGTTGGGGGTATATTGTAATCAATGAGTTTCTCAGATTTAATGTTTTTTGCCATCATCATTTTCTAAGATGAATTTCGTCCAACAACCAACTCACTCCACATAAAACCAGTCTGCGAAGTGATTCGGCCACTTTTCACAACGCTGGGGATGAAATCACTCGGCCGAGAAGAAAATTTTGGTTCGGAGCCAACTCCAACAATCCCATTTCCGCTCCAACATTACCTCATGAATTAATGACGTGGATAATCTCCAGAACACTTTCTTAACAACGATTAAAAAGTAAAATGAAATGAATTTTCCCAATGGTTAATCCGATTGTGCACTAAGGAGCAGGTGGGAGTGATAGTAAAGAACAAGAATACAAAGATTAATGGCACCAGTTAAAAAAAGACCTCTCTTGCAGAAAATTTCCTTAACTTCTTCACAAGATCGATATATTGAATACCTTTGTATGTCCCTCAAAAAAGTTTCAGAGTGTATTCTTGGCTACGGTATCGAGGTCCCTTATAAATGAGCAGCGGAGCCGAAGGAATAACGAAGGTAACATTTGCAATGATTGGGGTGGGATAGAGCTCTTGGAAGATTGTTGCCCATGTGTTGCCAAAATATTGTTTGTTAAAGCTTCCAATAAAAATTTGATTAAGGAAGTTTAGCACACTACAACTTATGCGAAGTATCGAATTTCAATACACGGCTCAGCAACAGGGGTTTTACGGTGCGAGGCTTTCTTGATGGGGCTAAGTCTGTCGCTCAGCATCAATTGTGCTTTTATATCTTTATAGTTTGAGGAAAAGGTCAGCCAAAGAACGATCGCATTGGTGTATGGGAAAAATCGTAAAGAAGTTCCAGTACATGCTTATACATTGTCTTCTTTTTTAAACCTGAACAAACGAACTCAACATTCCTTAATTTGACCATTTAAGTCTACAATCCGTGGGGAAAGTTTGGTATGAATATGCTCCAGCTAAGCCTATTAAGGCGTTTAGATAATTACTTTTCGTGAATAAATGATCGGACACGCTCATTGGGATATTCTCATGGATTCTCCGTTTGTATTGATTAACTCAATTTTAACTGATTCAGTAACAAAACTTGGAGAATTTTCGTTATTAATCGACACACTGGCACACATGTTACGATAAGATTGTCTTAGATATGACTTTCCATGCACTCCTTACTTTTCTTAATTTCGTATGGGTACTAACCATTATAACGAGCCATATTTTTAAGCAAAGGAATTTTTGTCTTTTGCTAATGAAGACTACTAAGTATTTAATGTGTCGTTAATATAGCATTTCATCACTAATGAATAAATCATTGTAAGAAAATTATTTTCAAGGTGACAACTGAAAAATCCTAAAAATCAGATATGACCCGAAAACATGCCGAATCCATAAATTAACGCATTCGCTCGTAGAACATTCCGCCATAAATGAACCCTTACCTTATTCAATCATTCAGTTTAAGAAGAAAATCAAACTTGACTGAGAAATACATTGGGCAGCACTCACCTTACATAAATTATAACCCTTTTTTTATTTGGCCGTTGGGTATGCGTCAGTATGTGTCCCATTCATATTTCCGTTTTGGCCTTTTGACGAGATTTGGCTGTTTCACGTCAACTGAGACGGGGGTGGTGATCCTTTCGACTGGCAAAGGGCGTGCTATCGCCTAAGCGGCCTTTTAATATTCCGCTACAGGCAGTGCGAGCAACACTCACGCTCCCGTCGCCGATGAATCGAGGCACGT
Source organism: Calopteryx splendens (assembly GCA_002093875.1). Lineage (NCBI taxonomy): Eukaryota > Metazoa > Arthropoda > Insecta > Odonata > Calopterygidae > Calopteryx > Calopteryx splendens. Next base: position 355,837 of record LYUA01000177.1, read on the forward strand.
GCAGAGTGGTGGGGGGGGAGGGGTGCGGAGCTCGCTCTTCAACTCTGTCTCGGAGTTGAAAAGGTGGCACGGGTATTTGAGGACCGGCGATGAAAGAGGACGAGATGAGGGCGGTTGGGTTAGCTCGCGCGGCGTCATTGCATCTCCATTTGTCTGCGACTCGTGCACTTGCGATGACATTTCAACGCATGGATATTTTCCCTCGGTTCAGGGGTGTGAAAATTTGCGTTGTTCCCATTTCATTTTGAATGTGACTGAAAAGGACGTTAATTCGGTGGTCTCGGATCTCGCCCGTATTCAAGTTGACTTTTGGTGTCAGCGTGGATTAACTATCTGGCAGGAGGAAGCCTCCGACGTCCTTCATTGGTGTAAACGTTTTATCAATTGTAATGTGTACAAGTTGATGTGTACGATTTTATGCGTTGTGAATGATTTATATAATTGTTAATGCTCTAGGTAGAAAGGAAGGTTTCGATTTCTGCAATGATCAAGCTTCTATGACTCCTTCAATAGTGGCTGTGGTGCACGCTCATGAGTTACAGGGTTCTTATATTGCGCACTATTCTAAGAATGATCTCCGACCTCCTTTGACTCATTTTATAATGCCGAAGCTAATACCATCGCATGGATAATTTAGACTTGTTTGCCTCTTGAACTTATTTGATGAAATAGGTGAAATTTATTCGGAAGAATTAGAGGTTGATATATTTATTAACAGAAAAACTGCTTCGTCTCTTCAGTGGAAATGTTCCCCGCAGTCCATAGCTCATTAATGGGAAGAAAAGTGCCGACAATTTAAAAATTAGAGATTTACAAACCTAATTCCAACTTTCTGGAAATTACTTACTAAATGCATGGATTGAACATATTAATTACTAATTTTTCACTTCAATCATTCATAAGTTTTGAGTCAATGTCGATTTAATTCCTAGGCTTAATGAAAAGAGAATGTTCCGATATTTCCTTATGTTTCGGTCTGCATACCATCATCGGTAACACGGCTCCCATTTTTAGAGGCATTTGAGACAGATGAGAGTAAAAATCCGTGCACATAGACTAAATAATGCTATTTGGAGTGATTGTATACTGAATGCCATTGCGAAAAATCTCTGTAAGATTCACTCAGCGAAAAGTCACCACCAGCATCTTTCCACTCATACGGTGGTAGGTTCGTGAGGGGTACTATGGAAATTGCGCCGAGAGTTGAATTCTGTGGGTGGCGGTGGATTGGGAGGGAATTGGGTGGGGGAGAAAAACAGGTTTGAGGCTGATGTCGGAGTGCCTGGGTGTTGGTGAGTGGGCAAAAAAATGCGTAAGGGTGGCTGAGTTCAAAAGCTCGAGGTGTGGCTGACATGAAAGAAGAGTGGTGAAGTGAAGGAAGCGAAAATTCTGGAGAAATAGGAAATAAAGGTATTTCGGTATACAAATACTCTCAGGGAATCTCTTGATGTCAATTGGCCCATCGCATAGAATATATGTTAATTGATATTGAATACATTTCACAGAGCTCATGAAATTTTTGTTCGTCATTGTTTAAATTTGCTTAATTTGGCCTATCTGTCCTAAAAGGAACATCTAAGGATGGATCATATAAAACTAGAAAGGTATCACACAGCGTGAGAACTCGATACAAAAGCCGCTAAAAATTATATCGTGTCATTGGTTTTTCAAATATTTATTGAGAAAGTATGTATGTAAATTAATGTGAGCATAGAAATATCCATGTAGCGTAAAAAATATTGAACTTTATCGAAATTGCAGTAGCGTTTAGATAAGTGGTAAACACTTACGCATTCTTAGCTATTCTTGGTTGCAGTATGCAAATTAAATGCGAATAAGAATATAATTAAATTTGAAATGAACTACACAAAAAAATTGGTAAAAATATGGATATTTCACAAATTTTTAAATATAGTACTTGCTCGATATACTCCAGGTATGAAGGTATGTGAAACTTTACAATGTTTCCTCTCTTTTATAGTATATTCAGGCTTTATAACAATATGATCTCGGAATGCAAGCATTCAATTAGTAGTACCTAACTGTGTTGTCTCATACTCCTCCAGCATAGGTAGCAGTAAAAGAGTACTAAGAGAGTATTATTATCTGAGCTTACATTTAAATTTTCATAGCACTCCATAAGATATCAATCTGACTCATCCTCCTCATTTACCATGAGGTTATGTCAGAAGTCCCTTGCTTTCTACAGGCAGAGGGGAATAAAGAATTATATTTCCAATATTGTTTGTTAATTAAAAATGCTAGTTCTTATAAATTCTCTAAATAGCATCAGTTTAGGCTTAGATATGATTAAATAATACACGTTTAAGGAATTAGAAAAACGTTAGTTATTCCAAAACCTTTCTTCTATCTGAGCTTTTAAGTTGATACTAGGAACTTGATGATATATATAAAATTGACTGTCGGGGACCCCTTAATGTTGTCTTCTCTAGGAAGCATGAATTTTTGTGGATTCTTGGTGTAATATTTTTCTCTCGTTTACAGCATATCAATGGCCAACTTACACACCATTACCAGCTTATTCAGTGATGGCCTTGAGCATGGAGTCATAAGCGACTGAAAAATTCAATGAAATCTGCATTTCTCTCGGTCAAATAAAGATCCTCCGAAAACCTGCGTTCAATTTTTGTGAGTCTTTGAGATATGTTTACATCTCTTCCTTGTCCGAGGTACGACTCTTACTACTCTGGGTACATGTGAGGAAAAGCGGATCTTTTATTCCTCCTCGTAACAAAAAACTAGCGGAGGGAAGGACGAGAACCTCGCGGTCAAAGCTTTATGGGGTGCTGGCGAGGTTGCGTTGACGTCACACTCAAGGCGAATATTACCCCGAGTGTGACTCCGCCTCCTCCCGCGTAAAAAGTTTCCTTTGGCATGTGAAGTGCATGTACTTAGAAATATGTGAAGAATTTACGACATTGGTTGGATAGTGACCCCCGCCGCTCTACGTTTAAAAGAAAGCTTATTTTTTAATAGGAAATAATCTTGGGAATCACTACACGATTCCATGCAACTGTAGATGTCAATAAACTATAGAACTTATTTCATTGCACCAATGCACTTTAAACGTATTAAATGCCTTGCCTGAACGCTATGAAATCCCGTTTCAAAGAATGTTGCATGACGCGTAATCTGCCAAATTAGTGGTCACCACAGGAATCTGTATAAGAATGGAAATACGTGAATATCCTGTCCTCTGCATTAATGCACCTCTTTCCAAATACAATTATGTAGTGTTTTAAGTGTAAGACCTTTCACGGTCCTTATTGTAATTTGTACCTTTATTTGCGGCAATGTAGAAGGAAATGAATTGTACAAATTGCTTCAAATGCATCTGGCTTAAGACACGATTGAGAGATTCCACAGTTAAATATTTCATTCTAATAGACATATTTTTTTGCCTTTTTCATCCTTGTCCAGGGTCATTGGAGTATGATACTCTGAAAAGAACGTGCAATACTTTTCCATCCACTATTAATATTGCGTTAGGGGAAAGATCCATCTTCCTGGTTATACTTATCTAAAAATTTCGGAAAAGGTATTCTAAAAGACTATCTCTTTTACAAATACGTATACGTATTTTACGTACAATTTTTCGTATTTCAAAAAGATAAAAAGGTAACAGTTTGGAAAATTAGAGATTTATTTAATAGTGCATATAAGCTAAGTGTATATACTAAATTTCTTTTCGAGCGGAACCATTCTTTATTTCAAGATGAATAAGTATGGCCTCTAAGTGTATTTTAACATAATTTGGGAAAAAACATAACATTGGAAATTAATGTTCAAATCTCTAACCTACACCTATTTATCAAAATCATAGCTATAAAATTCTAATCAGAAAAAATAGTTAAATTGCATTAACATTCCTCTCATTGAAATATAATTTTTTTCGCCTGGATCAGCAATAATATTAGATGGTTACATCTCGTAAAAGGTTGAACTTAAAGATTCTTTGCGATTGGTTGAGGTAGCTTAGTGGAGCCTGAAATTAACGTTCAAAGATGAGTTATAGAGGTTTCGTACGACGGGCTGTGATGTAAATTGTACTTATTCCTGTCAACTGAAGTGACGCCGTTTCCGGAGCTGGAAAAAAACTAACATTTAGTTCCTCAAGGATATGACAAGGAATTACATTGCACTACATCCATTTCTGTGGAGGAAGAGGCAATTCAGTCAAGCTGTTCTGTTTCTCTTTTATGAATTCTCGTGTGGGTGGGTCGAAGCGTTACGTCAATCAGGGTCTGACTTTCATCCACTTAAGCTTACCTAACGCACACAAAACCTGAGTTCTTGGTCCTATTGATGGAGGAAAACTTCGCATTTCCTTGAGATGAAGAATTAAGTCTCATTTCTTCGTTTTTATCCAAGCATGGTTACTTACCATCATCCGGGACTCTGGATGCTCCGTCTTGGGTTCATTCAGAAATTAGTTAGATTTTCATTTTTTAATTTGTTCGTATGGTATTTGGTCTTTCTTCCCATTATGCTTAGTTAGGTTCTGGTTGTAAGGATTAAGAATTTTGGTACTGATCGTACCTTTGTGCATTGTGAAATAATAAGATGAAATATCTTTGGAATATCCTTCGGAATCGAGTAAAACTCGTGTGCCTTCTCGGTGCAGCTTCATTTTAAAACTCACATATATACAAGCATTCATGTATTTTAGCCGAGATTCAACTACTAACCATCATTTAGTTACATTTTTAATATTCATATGAGTTGAGTAGTGAATCACATGAGTAAGATATCCACATTTTCTTATATCTTAACATTTTTATAGAGGTGATTCATGATGATAGCTAATTCAATAGCAACATGTATATAAATACTGGTTAATATTTGTGAATGAATGAATGAATTACGATTTCAATGAACTCAATTTTGCTAGTTACGTTCCGAATCAGCTGCCATTTCTATTAATTTTTAATTAGTAAAAGTCTAAAAAATCTGATGCATAAGTGATGATTATTTAATAAATAAAGTTCAATTAAAGGTTGAAGATATCCGAAAGAAATACATATAGATAGCTATGCCAATTACAATATACACCTTTGAGCGGAGGCGAAGAAATCAATGTTAGCAGGAACAATGTAAACATAACTTTGGCTAGCTTACCTCATCTGAACACTCAACGTAACTCGTTGATGTTTTGTACTTGAAAGGTAGCTCCGCAGGGCACGTTCTTCAAAAGTGATTTACTTGAATAATAATTTTGCTCTGGGTATGCGTCAAGTGGAACGCTAATTATTGGGATATTTTCCCGTTGTTTCAGTTTTGGAGCTGGTAGGTAATGTTGAATTCAGCCTAATGTTGAATGATCAGAAAATTTCGCGCAAACATTTTCTTCCGTCACATACCTAGTGGCTGTTATGGACCTTCATCTTCGCTCAGTATTGATGATCTCTCATCTGAAATATGGCGCATTTTTTCGGTCTTATAGGTTACCTATCTAAGGTTCTTGGATGGGCTTTGGTAGGTAACTCCTACGCATTCCCTGTTTTCTTTGCAAAAATTTTCTGGTCCATTTAGGACGACACAATTTACGTAATGTTTTTCCTCTTTTGGGGACTGGAAAATATAAACCTAAAAACTGCAATTCATGACATAATAGTGCAGAATACACTTCCAAACATTTCATTGCATTCTGTGTCCTACAACTTAAGCGAGATAATAGCACTAGAACTGGTTTTTCATTCCACCCGACGAGTATCATATTTAACCGTGAATCATCGATGTTCGTTCGATAAAGGAATTCAAGGAAACGCTAATTCAGCCGGAAATCAGCTAATTTGTACCGACTTCTGTTTCAAATTTCCATTTGAAAAACGAATGAAGGGGTAATCCAAGTTGAATTGGCTCCCCCAGTTTAATAACTTCAACGTTGATGAATACATTGGGAGGCACTGAGTGGCGTGTAATCGGAGCCGAATGAGTGAGCAGGGAAAGACCCAACGGGGTGAATCCCCCCCGCCCCTGAATCTCCCCAAGTCGGTGTTATCTGCCCCACACACTCCCCCTGCCGCCACCAATGTCCCCCTACCCTTCCCTCCACCCATAGGGAACTCCCGTCTCCAAGGGAAATCGGTCTCCGCTCCCCTTGCCACCCTTTCGCAAGGGACGGATTCAATGTGCAACGCCGCTCGCTGAAAAACACCATATCCACCGCTGTCCATTTTCTGCACCCAGGAAATTTCGGAGCGGATTCCACTCTGGCGTGTAATATCCTCGCATTCCCCTCACCTCCCCTCCCGCCGTAAAACCGCTGAGAGGGGAACCACTCCACGTCCAACGCCTGGCTGTCACAATTAGTTAACAAAAACCGTCCCAGGGGATGTGGAAATGAAAAAGGCAGGTAATGTAAGGGAAGCGGAGACTTCATAACAAGACGAGCAGCGCAAATAGCGTACGAATGTTCCGCCTAGTATTGTAAAATCTCTTCAAATTCACCGTCATTTATCAGTACCGTGCCATGCCTATTATTTGTACGCTGTAGTGGGCAAACAAAGAAGTAATTATGGTGAACATAGAAATGGATATTTGATTAATATGAATGTATAAATATAGTTGAAGTCATCAGTAGTCATAAATAACTCAGAAATTTTAGCGATTATCACAAAGCTGGAATCGTGTATATATGTTTTTATGATATTTTGTATGAAAAAAGGGAGATTGCCAGTGGAGTGATTTAAATTAAGCAATTAATTTTTACGTATCTCAATACATATCTTAAATAAAAGCTGTTTTCATGAACCGTAATGAATGTGTATGTAAGAGTTCGTGAAGTTATATGCGTGAAAAGTGTTAATTATGACATGGAATTGGTTAATATCATTGTCATTATGTCAGAACTGTTTCGCTCCTTATCCTTACCTCTTCACAGGCACTTATTTTTTACATTCCTAATCACAGAAATGTCGTTCGTCCGTATGTTTAAAAATGTTCATAATATGTGTTGTCCCACCTTTGTAGTGAGCGGCAAGTTTCTGTGACGAACCGTGGTCACTTGGTCTTTTATTTCGATTATGTTTTTCTTAAGACGTGAATATTCTGATTCCCTTTTCTCTTCTATATGATGGAAAGGAATGACCATCAATGATATTTTTTTTAATGTGTACAATTACAGTAGATAAACCGAACACGTGAATACTACCACGTTAAAAAAACATACTAGCCGAAATACCGTGTAAACGTATTGTTTACGTTCAGCTTTTTTCCACACTTCCTTATCTCTCTACCCTTCTCGAGCAAGTACGTAGTATAACAGTAAATCTTGAAAAAGAATCGATATTCGATATTCGTGTGCTATGAGCATCTACTATTTAGCCACAAAACCGCTCATTTCATATTTTTCGGCTTCTTTAATCTCACCATGAGTCATATCCGGCGGTGCTTCAGTAACATTTCAATTTATGCTTTCGTTTACAATTTCTTTCTCACCCTGCTCCGTCCGATGCAAAAACTACCCACGTTCTCATATTTTAAAGATTGTACTCGTGAGCTGACCTTCAGGATGCAATCACTAGTTCTACGGGAATAATTCCGATCGTGTACCGGAATAAAGAATGCGGCTGGATATGTTTTATTTCCCCACGAGAGGATCCTAGACTCGGTTGAATAATATCAGCGACCGATCAGAAAGAACTTTCTTTGACAGATGATATTCAGCCAGTGGCACATCACATTCGTCCATACGTAAACATGCGTTGGATATTCTGTAGTTGGAAAAATTGTCCCGGTCGGGTCCGATCAGTGTACGATGCAGCCATCATTGGGGTACACATTTGGTCTGACCGACTATGGCAGATATATTTTGCATGAAGGGGTGAAATATGGCCGGAAGAATATTCTCGCTGAATAATTTTCTATGCTTTAATAATTGAATGATTGAGGAACCTTATTTATGCATACTTATCTGATAATGCGAAATGATGTCCAAGCAATAACTAAGTTTTAGATAGTGTAATGCACGAATGTAAACAGGCTTTATGATGGATTTTTAGCAAGGGAAATGCATCTCATTGATAGCCTTTTGTAGTTATAGTTCATCTTCCAACTCAACGAATTAAATGAGTGTCATTTTCACGCTGAATTTTTCTTCTTTAAAATAATGAATACTGCTTTGTACCATAAAAATTAATATACCATTTATACGAGGTGCTACCCAATGTTGTCAATAATTTAAATATTTCTTCTAAACCAGAAGATGTACGAATTGTTGCCGCTCATTGCCACTCTATGCGTATAAAAGCCGTTTGTCTCTTCATTTTTAATGGTTTTGTTATACAGTGTTTTTCTCTAACTTTTACGCCTGCGAAATTCCCGATTTGAAGAAGCAAACTGCATTAACTTTTGTTTCAACAACAATAAAACTGCTGCTGAAACCCATCAAATGCTAAGGAAGGCTCTTGATGAATGAGCTTTATGCCAAGAAAGAACATTTCAGTGGTTTAAGTGTATGAAAAGTGACCAGGAATCTTTGAAGGATGACAAATATTCGGATCGACTGTCATCGTACACAGCTCCGGAAACGATCACGAAAGCGCGTTAAGTGATCGTTTATGACGTTTATAATAGAATTGGACTGGTAAAGGTGATATTTAAACGTATTCTAGTGAATGTACTAAGCATGAGGCCAAATGCAGCGAAGTGTGTCCCTTGACTATCAGGATTAGGTGTGGACTGAGCTGCAAGTAATAGTTAGAGATGACCCATACTTCGTCTACAGGGTTAAATCTGGCAAAGAATCATGAGTGTACGATTATGGCCGTGAAAAAATTAGTAATCTTCACAATTTAAGGCACTTCAAAATTCGTAGTTAGAAATAAACACGGTCTAAATGGAGTAACTAAAACTAACAATGGAATGCATTTATGAGGATGACGCTTGGGAGACTAGTTGTGGAAATACTTGCAAAGTGGCATCTAGTGGCAGTAGATCGCACTTCTACTGGCTTCGGCGATCTAGTCTACTTGTCGACAACTTCGGGTAGCTAAATGTTTTTTTTTAGTTTTTTTTTATTTTCTTGACTTTCTCTTCATACCCTTTTCGCTCATCTAATGCTTTTTGCAATTTTTCCACTTCGCTAATTTTCTTCGGCTTTAGAAATTTATAACTCCTCTTTTGTGTGAGAGCGTAGTTATTTGCTAACTTAGGCTGCGACGCCAAATGCGATTAAGGGAAGCGCTGTTAACTTGGAGACACCTCAACATTTACTTATTAACTTTTAATCCCACTTCACTGTCTTGAAAATTCCTCATGCCGTGCAATTTGTGGATGGAATCTTGGGATCCGACTTCTTAAAGCTCTTTCTCTCACGTTCTTAACAAAAATTACTCATATTTAGGCCATATTCTCTCAGTTTTAATACGAACCGACTTCATCCTCGACGTTTCTTCTGACAGAATATTTGCGTGGGTAAAATCTCGAACATTTTTCAGTTATTTTCGACGGCTCATCGCGGCAATAAGAAGTAGCGTGTCGCAAAGTGCATGTTAAGCTCCGCCGTGGATGGGGTAGGAAAAAAAAAACATTTCTCGGGCTTTTTTCTCTCTCCTGCTCTCTTCCCTTTACTCGATTCACTGCAAAGGCGGAAAAAAAGAGAGGGGGAGACGGATTTTTCTTTCGCCGGACGCTCCTTTTCCGCCTCCGTCCCATCTTTCATTCCACCCCGTCTCGCCCCTCTCCTTTCCTCCCATCCTTTGCTCGCTTTCCCTGCGCGTAGAATACCCACGTGAGGGGGGAAGGAGGGAGGGGTGATAGTGGCGTTAGAAGTAATCATTCCTCCTTCATGTCCTTAATGCTTCCGTCTCCCGTGCCGTCGGATGCACTGAGTGCCGTTTTCAATGTGGAACTTGCTTGCTAATATCTTCCCGCGCTATGAACTAGAGGTGTACCATGACGGTGATTTTCGAGGCTCATATTCACATCGAGTGAAACGAAGTATTTGATTATGTCAGCTTGACATGAAATGTTTATGGGTTCAGTTTGTTCATTAATTTTTATTTTCAGAGTTGAAATTGTGGTTAAGGTATAACCAAATGAAAGACTTCACGCGCGTCCATAATTCTCTGAAATTAATTCATGTGCAGGGTGGTTAAATATGAAGATGTGCTAAGGAATGTTTAAAATTCCTTTCAAACTTAGTAGCATGATTGTTAATTTATCGGTCCCGAGTGAGGTCGTAAACATTTTGGAGCTATTTTATAGATTAAGTTTTCAAAAGTTAGGCCATTACCTTTTTGTTCACGTCAGTGGTGTATTTATGATTTTGATAAAAAGCAAGCGGCTAATGCAATTTAGCTTAGTATATCTCTAGGGAATCAGAAAACCTCTGAAAAGAAACTTCTTAATCCCCGTTCTCCGACTTTTAACATATGCTCTTATGGCGATAGGTCATTCAATATACTCGTATTTAGTGTAAAATCACTAGAGTAGTAACATTTTATTTGGTGTTTGATGTAGGTATTTGGCTATTATTTTTTTGCTGCATGTTTTAAACCGTACTATCCATATTTAGTTATATTTCTTTGAATCTTACCTTAGGTTGGAAATAAATTTAAATTATTAACTAATATTCTGGAAATAATGGAGTTGGGTGAGAAAGAGCTAACATGAGTGAACGGTGGCTTTCATTTCAAAGAAAAGATTGAATATATATGATTGATCGGTCTAAATCGGATCGGATCGAATCTGATCAAAAAACAGCATAAGCTATCATTCAGGTTATTTTGTATTTGAAATCACCGAAATTGTAGTGCATATTAAAATGTTGCGCATGGATAATTTCTAGTGAAGATTATTCAGAAAATTTCAATTTAAAACCTATTATAATTATTATTATTTCATTAATGATTGATTAATCTTTTTGCTGAATTGTGACTGATGAGAATTACATTAAACATATCCACATATTAAAAAAATATAGACTCTCTGTGAAGTTTGTAAATTCCTATAAGCCAATTTGTTTTACGAGATACGCCGAATGTTTTCTCGTAGTTATAACTCTGTAAAAACAAAAAACAAATAAGCAAAAAGGTTTATTTTGGTGAAGATTTGAAGATGCGTAAGTCAAGAACGTTGAAATATTTTGAGTGAAGATTTAAAACATCCTCTCACTTTTTTTTAACTTGTCACTTCTTTTCATCCCCATACGTTGACGTCTTGAAGGAGAGTAAACATTAGAATGCAGACATTAAATACGAGAAAAGAATTTTGTATAAATTCTCTCCAGTCCCAAAAACTTTCTTGGCTACCACAGAGCTGGTTTATTCTTTAAGCCGGGAAGGCCGGACATCAAGCTCTCAACTTTTCCCTCTTTTATGTCTCATGGAAATTTCGCAAGACTCCAGTTTTTTCTCGGAGCTCGAAAACAGAATCCTTCGCGAAAAGTGCAAACTAAAGACAGGGGGCGAAACAAGAGTCTTGACGGAGATGTACAGGGACGGAAGGAAGCCGGATGAGAGTGTCACACACAGTCCTCACCCCCACCCACTCTCCAAAATTCTCCCCTGCTCCCCTCCCTCCCCCTCCCATCGCGATTTCCTTCTCACCGAACTAGAGAAATCACGTCCCCATGCAAAGGACAACCCTCCTCCTCGTCGCCTTTCAATTGGTCCGACGACCCTCTTGAGGGGAGAAATATATATCTCCTCCTCACACGATCGAAGGCTCTATCCTTTCCACC
>LYUA01000177.1:392717-404928 GCA_002093875.1 Calopteryx splendens
AGTCACCAATCTTCGGATTGAAAGACATAGAAGAAGAAGATATATATATAATAAATATTGCAAAGTAGTATTTTCGGCAAAATGTTTTTGGTGAAAATTAGAAACAGTAGTAGTTCACAGCAGGATATGCCAAAGATGACAAAGAAGTGTCCTGAAGAAGTCAATCCTTTTGATAATGTGAAAGTTGCCTACAGATTAGAATGTCGTGAGCTATGAGGTGTAGACTCATTTAATCATAAAGGCATTATTTGAATCAATTCAGAAAATCTCGTGTGCGGTCTCTTTTAAGGTGAACATTTCTTTGACTTTTTCTTTTCCTTTTTACATTTTTTATGTCTAAATTTGACCGGATTTTGGTGCGATTCATGCGTCCTATGGTTGAAGTCTTCGACCATATAGAATGAAACTGAGAGCTAATCCTCAAATAATTATGTGCATTTTAGACGCGTATGTTTTCCTTGAAAGAAAACTGTAAATTAGTATTCTAATTCATATGTATCTACATAGTAACCCGTAAGCCGTTACGAGTGGGTGTGGAAGGTCACCGCAATTAATAAAATTTGCTGCATTAATAATTAAGGGTACGAATGTTTCGATTCAACGGCATACTTTTCCTATAGTACTAGCATTATTTTGTTTAATTTCACCTGCGAATCCCTTATAATTACTTTTGTCAAATAAATAGTTCTCTCCTGGCCTTTAGTATAGTAGGCACCGTAGTTTCAAGTTTGGAAAAGATGGCCTATTGATCCTTTCTCAAAGTCGAAAATTGTAAAATTATGAAAAAAACTAGGAGTTCAACTACTTTTGCGGTGCTTTTCATTGAATAGACTCATTTTTTTACCTTTTCCATTATTTATTTTAATTGCATAACTCTCGTTTAACTTAAGCTAGATTTGGTCTGTGAACATAATATCTGGCAAGGGCGAGAATATTTTTTTAATTTGAAAAAGGTATTACCCAACTTTACTCCCGTGGATGAAACATCGAATTTCGGAAATATGATTTTTGTTTTGTGTAAACGTGAGATGAATATAATGTTTTCTGTTCATGACTAATTGATTTTTGAAATGTTTCCTGGGTTCTAAAGTGTTTAAATATAACTATGTTCTCTTTAAAGGGCTCCCGTTAGTGTGAGCTGTAAAATAATATTTTTTTTTCTTTTATGATCGGAATCCAATATCTTGTTTAAAGCCTCTCAAGTAATTTATATTTTTATATTATTCCACTCCACTCACTGTTGTTCTAATCTTCTTAACTCTACTCGGGTGAGATCAATTCCTTGCGTAAATATCTGGCATACTCCGTGCCTTCTTTTTCTTCCTTACGATAGCGATAGGGCGCGTTTCCACTCATGTACCCCCATCTCCACCATTCTTTTCCTGCCATATCATTATGTGTATCACCTTGAATCTGAGCCTAGCCATGATTCTAGTGAAAGCAATATCCTACCCATTTTTTCCTTAAAAAATAAACACACGAAGGCAATTTCAAGTCCACCAAAATCACTGAGGACGCAATTTGTGCTCTTTAATTCTTTTACTGCAGATAATACCCGTTTTGTCGGAAACCATGCACAAATATCGCGAATTCATTGCCAAGGAGAGATATTATTTTAAAAATAAGGTTACCAATTTTAAATTTTATTTTCCCTGCTAAAATTTGATAAATTTACACACATACGGTGCTACTAGTTATACCATTGGTGGTATAAATTTTATCAGATGTAACCAGCAATTGGAAGGCCGAGTGAAATCTCGGTGGAGGTGAAATATTTTCCATTTGGAATCAGCACTCTTTAATCTTGCACACCTACTTTGTGTTTCGTCCTTTTCATATACTTTTCCTGTACCATTCCTTAATTTCTATACAAATTTATCGATTATAAAATACGTATGCATAATTTGTGAATTATATTTTATTGATAGGCATAAAATTAGAATCTTGGATGAAAGAACGTGTTAAAAGGAGGGTACTCCGCACGGTACGTATCGCTGTAAATGAAGACGTTCATTTGCCCCTATAGTCCTCACGGAAACTGGGAGCCTAGGATATTTAAAGCCAATCACTTTTGCTTTTTATCCATTGTTCTACTGTCTCATTTTCGTCCTCCGGTGCTCTTAATCTTCTCGGCTTACGCATTCGATCCACGTCCCCCCCTTGGGCCTTCCCTCTTCAAGTATCCGTCGTGGCATCTAAAGCGGAGGGAGCAGGCAAATGCCCCGCCGGATGGGGGGTACGGGGCGGTGGTAAGGAGACGACGCGGAGCGTGTACAGCGCGGACGGGGGGGCCTCGGGGGTAGGCAGGAGCAAACATTTACCAGAGTGGAACAGGGCTCAGTGGGAGAAGGGTGTGTGTGAGTGTGCTAGTGAGGCGGTGGTGGTAAGGGCGGCGATGGCATGGGGCTGGAACGTGGAACAGGCGCGCGCCGGAATGTCATTCGCCTTGTATTCTAGGAGGCCGTTAGCCGATGATAGCTTCAATGCTAGACGTAGTGTTTCGTAGGGCCAAGCTGTGTTCGGATTAATCCAATTGATCCTCGGGCAGGTAAGAGATCGAGGCAATGGCACCCTTTCAATTACAAAGATGGTTTCCTTCCCTCAGAAGCTGTAATAAAATTGCTTAGTTTTAATGGTGGAGATGAGTCTACCTGTCAATTTTTTCGTGAAATCCTCTGCCATAGTAAAGTGCGGAAAGAGTAAGAATGAATTAGATTTTTACGAGTTTTATTCGTTTCCAGAGAAAATTACGTTTTCACTTCTGCTTGATTAATATTTAAACCGTGCTGTATCTTTTTTTCATTGCATTTACATCTTCTTGAGTATTTAGTTATTGACTTTCTGTCGTTTAATCCGAAAAGACTTACAGTTCACACATAAAACAATCATTATTTGTTAACAACTGTACATTGATTGCGATTGCTCTGTTTTTTTACCTAAAATTAACATTCAGTTGTCCTCAGTTTATTAGGTTATTCAAATTTTATCTACGGAGGTATGTACATTATAGAAGTTAGTAAGTTTTTGAGTACTGTGTTGGCATGGAATAAATTCAAACGTGTTCTTAAATGTTTATGCTATTTACAGTTTCTTCAAGTATTGCTATATTTCACTGCATGCATTTTAGACTTATATCGAGGCAACGTTTCCATTTCACTTTCAAAGACTCTTACTAACATTTAAAACCACTATCTTAATAGATAAAATTCCTTAATATTCTAAAATAGTAAAATTATTAAATATTTTGGGAACATTAACAGTCACAATTCAAATGATATTTGACAATCTATAATTTATCTATTGTGTAATTAAATTTTAACTATTGAAACCCAAATGATTGATGACACTTCTGCGATTAGAATTTTGCTATCAGTGGCCACTCCATGCCAAACAGCCTTACGTGCACAATTTTTAATGTTATTGTAAAATAAGTGTGCTTAAAAATGGGTTACGGTAATGGAAATGTATTAAGTATTAAAACGTTTTTTCTCCTTAAATTATAATTTTTTGGGTATTTATAGTAGATTTTGTGGTATTCCTAACCATTTGTGGCATAGCTTCACTCATATAATTTATGTGTGAAAGGTAATGGTGAAATAACCTAGGAACATATCTTGAATAGTAACTTTTGTGATGTGTAGGGTGTGGCAAACCTTGCCTTTTCTGTAGTTCATTTTCAGTGGGAAAGGGTAAAATTCTGTTTCTGTTCCCTCGTGTGAGCAAGAACAGACCTTATCCTTTTACCAAAAAAACTAGGAAGGAACGGACCTTGAGATACGGCAACGAGGGAGTCAATAAGTGCGTCTCCGGCCGGCTTAGCTTGAAAAGGCCTATGGAGGAGAGTCAGAATAAGCAAAGTTCCCATTCCTTTTTCCTACGCCCTGAACTTGCTAAATCGTTTACGGAAGTTCTGAAAGGGCATTCCTTAGACTCAAATCTAGCTCAATTGTGGGAAAATATAATCGAAAGAGTGGTAAACATATATATTATTTGTTTGAAATTTAAGCTAACGCTAAGATAAAAATGAAATATTTGCTAAGTATTTCACTGTGAGAAGGTGACGTGGAGATTTAACAAAATTTACTTCACTAGGCGTAATTTTTATAAAACTTATTTAAATTAATTAGGTCAAAATTCACTTTACCGCTATAGGATAGAACTCAACACTTTGCTGAAATTCACTTGAGACATAAGATATCTCTGATCAATTATAAAAAAAGAGTTTTTCAATAGTATCATAAATATAAACTCATAAGTTAGTTTTGACAAAACCACAGTATTGAACAAGAATGTTTGTTTGATTGGTGAGAAAACGTTTCACATTTTACAAAGCCTTATGTTCAATTTTCATTATCACGGTAGGGTGTAAAGTTTCTTCCCTAGCTGTAATCAGTTACAACGGCATAGAATCCATAGCATCAAAGTGCTTATATTTTAAATGTGATTGCCCAAAGGCATCCCTCGGATAGGACGCTTAGGCCCCACCCGAAAGGTACCACGCTCATGCTAATTATTTTTGTTTCACGTTTCGGTGATGGAAGGAATCATAATCTGGCTGGAAATATATATGAAGGTGAATACTCAAACTGCTTAGAGTTCACAAAGTGATAAGAAATTGAACAATTGATCACGTGCATCAGATAAAATTCTGGCATAACTCTGCACGTACACATAAAACATAGAAGGGAATCATTTTGAAATATTGAGGTAATATGCCAGTGCCCATTAAAGTCACCTTACCTTATGGTGAAGGGCTACGATAGGAAGGGTAGGGGAATGTTGGGGTAGAGAGCTGAGGAAATGGTGGCAGGTTCTCGTAAAATGCCAGTAACCCCGATATTACCAAAAGATGTAGGGAAAAAGAAGTGTCAATAGTGTGCGTCGAGCAGGGGACGATATCCTTTAGGGGGCGGGGGCCATCGCTAAGCTCATAAAGGGATAGGAACGCACCCTGGTCCCAAAGCAGGGCTATTGCATCACCCAGGCATTGCGAGCGCCTTTAAGTGCGAGAGGGGGGCTTTAAGACTGGGGTATGGCTGGGATCATGGGGCCATGGTAACGGAGGTGGATAGCGGGGGCCATAGTAACGGCTTAAGAACCCAAACATAACAAGCACAGGGAAAGGGCCTTGTTTTCAAACGTCCTGGTGGAAGGTGGGACTGGCGTTAAAGAGGAAACTTGGGAGGCAGCGCTTGTAAACGATGGAAAAGGTTGTACAGCTGCTGCGTGCTTTCTCGATTGCATGCGGCAAGTGTAGAGTTCAAGTTTTCGTATTGGATCTGACAAGGTGGTCGGGTGGGGTGTGAGAGGGTGGCGTATCATGAGAATGGTGGTCGTTGGCTGTCAGGGGGTTTGGAGAGCTTCCTCTGTACCTGCCACCATCCATACACATGTGTAACTGAGCCCGAGCTACTGCTATATTGCGTCTTACTGGGTGTTTCAAGATCCCGGAGTTCGTATGCAAGTTATATATAATACGACGGAAAGCTTAATCCAGTTTCTAAGTTGACAAACCATCGAATCTCTCGAGGGTGATCAGAAACACTACGTTGTGGGTGTGTTTAATTCGGCATATACCACTGATTGAATTTCTTATAATGAGTCCTTTGGACGGCATAATTTAATTTTTGATTGGAATTGACAGTATTATTTTTATAATTTGATTCATATAACAGCTCTAAACAATTCTACAATTATGTTATCTCTCTTTTAAACATGATTTAGGTTTAAGCCTGTTACGCAGTAGTAAAATGGATTTTTTAAAATGTTTCTGTTTTGAAAATTGACTTCATTACCGGTTATCAGTTAAAATTCTTTATGCCATAAAAGTGAGTTCAAGTATTTCGCTAAGATATACTACTGCTGTTTATAAGAACCTAATGACTCAGTCATTATTTCTATTAAAAAAACTCAAACACATGTTCATTAATATTTTGTGTCATGATTGTGTCGTGTTGATAGTGGCCTTAATTTTACTATCCAAATTTGTATTTTTTTTCAAATACTATCAATCCCATTTCATTAATAAATTTTTAACAATTGGACAAGTTTCATTTTCATTCATGATGGACATAGATGAGTACAAATTTTATAATATGCTAGATTTGAGTTATATTACGTTGAACATATCCAGTGATCAATCCAGGATTTAAAACTAAATATTTTTTTTAGTGAGAATTTGATGTAAAAAGCATTATAACATTCATGTTAGTAGGCAATTTGAAAACTCTGCGTTAAATATTTTGAAGTAACCGTGGGATTTTTTCCTACAGAACTGTTGACTGAAATTAAAGAAGATGCTCGATGTGCTTCCTAATTTACGGATATATCGTAGCAATTTACGGGATAAAGTGAACTGAGATGTATTGCTTTTCGATTTTTGAGCCTTAACTTGCTTTCAAAATGCATTTCCTCTGTATTTATTTCCATTATCTTAGTGGGTTATATAGGAGTGAATGCTGGGTCAAATGAACCAATGTTGAAATAATATTCATATGTAAATAAACGCTTTCGTTTGATAGCTAATCAGATATCAAAGCCTTTAAATGTTAATGGATTATCCATTTTATATCGCATTCACAATTAATATTTTAAACCTTTAATTACCTTAAAATCTTTAAGGTTGTTTGTTAGATGAGTAGTTGTTGTGACAATGTCATGTTTTGTCACTTGAAAGTATTTCAAAAACTGGAATAGTCTTTTTTGGTTTCTTTCAGTCTAATCCTTTTAGAATTATTATAGACTTATAAATAAAAGTCATGCCTACATTCAACTATGAATGCAAGTGTAATTTTGAATATAGATATGGAAATGTTAGTTGAGTGATAAACCTGCTGGATTAGGACACCGATGACGTTAGTGGTATGGAAGAGAATTATTTTATATACGCTTTTACTTATGTTTTCCATATTAGTTAATAAAAGAATAATGTAAAATTAGCTTAAAAAATGTTTCAAATTTATTTTTTAATAAATTCCTGGAAACTTTAAGCAGTAAAATGTATACGATGCATTACTGTAATTTTGTTTAAATTACATGTAAAGTTTAATTCAAAACAGTAACCGTATGATGATGTAATAAAAGCGGCAGAAAAGTTAGTATTATAGAAGTTTAGTAGAATATTTTCTCTATAAAATATGCTATAACATCCAACTAACCTCACATTGTACATCCTAGTGATTCCGTTTTAGTGCAGTGTCGTCGTAATAAATTCATTTCGAGACATCTTATAAACTGTGTGTTATTTTTAATGTAGATAATTTATGTTTAAATTATTTTTGGTGTTGAAACGTTTCTGTTAGTACTTTGTTTAACAATTGAGCAAAAACAGACCTTCTCTTAAAGCCTCGCTTACCATTTAATCTGACTCAGCATAAAGTTTCATCGCATTCTCAAACTATTGGCATCATAAATGGGCCATTTCAGATAGTTAGGAAGCTATTAGAGTGGTTCTTGATGCGTGATGACGACGTGGATTTTTCAAACATTTTGTTTTTGAGTGATATAAAATGTTGCATGGGTATTGCAATGGCTTTTAGAGTTCCACTTAATACGAGATGAACACATATTTCTGCGAATGTTTTTTACATCCTTCATGCTTTATTTCGCTAAAGTACGTGAATATAGATCTCACGCCCAGGCGGAAAGACAAGAACGTAGGCTTTTGAGAGATGGAGAGTACATTTGGCTTTTCTGCTGCCTTACGACAAGGCTGAGAATCACATGGGGTATTCAAGGTGATTTCAGGCTTCTCTCATCACCGAGTGGGAAAGGTAACGTGAAATGGAGGACAGTGTCTTGAGAAAGGAAAATGAGGTAAGGGGGCGTCCCTTACTAATGTCCCGGAAAGGGAATCAGAGTGCTCGCAGCTCACTACCGTCGAAACTAATGTACTCGAATAGAGCGACCTTAGCTGCGCAAAGGCATTGGTGTCCCGTGTGCAACTTTGCAGAGACCACGTGTACCTGCTGAGTTGCACATATAGCGTAAAGTTAGTTTTTTTACTATCACTCCCGTAGAGAGTTCGGGATATTGTAAAATCGCATGCGAATGAAAGTGCGCTATCTTATGTGCCTGTGAATTGAAGTGGTTTTGTAGGGAATCAATGCAAATAGTGAGATTGTATCTTGGTGCAAATTATTGAGCTATAAATTTTTCTATAATTTCCGCGTGCTATCAAAAGGTAGTCTCTGCAACCAGAGCATTCTGTCAAGTGTCATTAAAAATTAATTCATATTAAGGTAATAATTTTTTTGAGAAAGAATTTGTATTGAACGGTAAATAGGTCACGAAAATATTTTGTGCCAAAAATTTAGCTTTGGACATGGAAACTCTTCTTTTTGATATTTTATGAGCATCTACATGATAACAATTAAAACATATTTATGCCAATGAATTACGGCAAAAATATAAGAAATGCGGTTGAAAGCATCGAAATGCAGCAATTAATCACATTGTATTTCTTCCATCTACAGTGATGCTTATCGAGCACCATTTGCTTAAATGTCCACGTTATGCCTACATACCACTGCTTTCAACACCTCTGGAATCCCTCTTCGAACCATTTTTATTGCAAAACGATCAATTTGAATTTTTATAATCTCATAAGAGGGAAATTAGCTAATCGCAAAAATGGTCGTGTGATTGTATTAGCCTGGGCTTAGAGCTTTATGGACACTTTCACAACACCACTCAACATTTTAGGATTCATCGCTTTCTCAAGAGATGAGTAAAGCCTAAGTTTTTAATCAAACTCTAACTACTCGAAAGGTGAAGAATATCCTCAGCAAACGAATCAGCTCATTCGAAAACTCCAAGCAATTCTGGTGAGGGAGATCGCTACAGGAAGCACCATAGGAGGTCTTTGCGAAGCCGAAAGTAGTGATTCTGAGGGAGACGGAAAATAGGTTTTAAAATCATGAAATAGAAATTTCAATTATCCAAACGAATTTTTACTTTTGTATTTAAAAATCACTGCGATGGGTATACATAGGGTATATATTGCGATGGGATAGGCGTTTGAATGCCAAAAAAGTACCCATTTACTACGATAAATATGAAGCACGATAAGTGTATTTGTTATATATCTGGTGTTACTTCATTACTTTAAACAATGATGCTGAAGGAGCACAGCGTCTTTTGTATTAATAACATTAATGACTGAGAATTTTAATCATCGATTAGTTTACGGAATTCTTCCCACAAGTTTAATGTATCACGGAAGGTGTGTAATAAACAAATCACTAAAATATTGATGAAGTTGATAACAATTATAGATAAATATTTTAATCGTATTATAATTATATTAGCCATTTTATAAACTGCATTGACAGTTATTAATCACCATTTATGCTACTCTGAAAATCAACTAACGTTAGGTCTGTATTCCTGCAACAAGTTCACGTGTGAGCCAATTCCACCGCATTGCCAAGTGAAAATCACTTATAGTGCAGTGCGTGCGCGTCTTATAATGCCTTTTGCTATGCATTTCTCTTATGTGTCTACTTTCGTTCCTATGCACTAGAAATTGTTTCTCTCAACTATTCCCTATTTGAAATTTAAAACCCTAAGGCTTCAATGGCCTGTCAATTCCAAACATAACTAAGTGACATCAGCGGTAGCATTACACCGCAAATAATAATACATCTTCGAAATGCGGGCGCCAAATTTCTCTCGGATATTACTGCTCGAATTAATTTAACTATAAATTTTCTAGGTAATATTGAAACATAAAACTGATCATTGACTACACCAAGCTATTAAATAAATTAAAAAAGGGAATATAGTTAGATTACAGGGAAGCTACTGACGTGGTTGGCGTACGTTTAAAATTAATGCAATGAAACTGTGGTTTCCGCACACTAAAATAAATATTTAATTTAAATGGAAAACTACTAGTTCAATGTTTTGCTGAACATGAAGTGCTGTATCTCCAAAATGAAGACAGTGGGATCTATGACCTATCTTATAGTCAATGGTGTTAAAGATGTTGAAGATTAAATAAAGGTTGATGATAATTAAAGCACAAAGGACATTGTGTTCAACTGTAAGGGAGTGACATTTATGGTTTCATTATATGTTTGAAAGTGCTTTTGAGATATTTTCCTACCTACGGACAGGGCCCCTTCCGTAGTACATCTTCGGCTTCCATCAGCAGAAGGTGGCATTATCTGGGAAGGTGCCATGGTGCAGGCGCCAGCTGGCACACACAAATCCCACGGGACTGAGGCGAAGGTGCAATTGGGGGCCAGGCCGTCCCTTGTCACATTTTCGCACCAAATTCTCCACAACCCCAAGGAATATTGAAGCCAAGTCATCTCCTCCAACCTTATGAATATTCATCGAAAGATAAGAAGGAATACTTCTAGAATGGACTTGTTCACCATTTGTGAGGAAATTATTTTTGACGGGCAGACTAATGTTATACAAGTCAAAATGTCGTAATTTAATATTGCACTTATTGCGTTTACATATGATTAAGTTATATTTTATTTCATTGCTTCCCCCCATAAAATATTTCGAAATAAGGGAAACCAAGGAGATACACTTAATAATTATATTTTACGGATACTCATTGATGATTGATCTTCCCTAGAGAATGCTTATTAGCAGGTCGTTCTGGTAATGCTTTTGCAGTATTCACCACATTTCATGAAATAAAATAAGCAATAATAGGTATTATATCACTCGAAGGAAGGTTTTAAGATTGAAGAAAATACTTAAATTTCCCAGTTAAAAAGCTCGATTCACTATGATGTGATTAGCTCATTAGAAATGTGAGAAAATAACTCCTTATTTCCGAACATAAACGGATTATGCGACGAGGGAGCAGTTGCAAATGGTGCTTCCATCTCAAGGGACATGAATTCAAACCCATGAAAGACATAAACTGCCATATTCACTTCATCGACCACCACTCATCTGGTTTTCTTAGAACTAGTGACACACAAAATTTTGTAATGAAGGTAATTCAACTCTCATTTCAATGTTCATAGGCAGTTTAATGATAAAAATTTTGGGTCGAGTGTGGATTAATATGGCACTAGAAAAATAGAGCATACTGAGGAGTGACACATAATACAAACGAATATAGTAAATGAAAAACCATCTTAATAATATCTAAAAACGGAACAAAATGCAAGATATAGTTAACCTGTAGTTGGATTTTTAAAGGAATATTCCAAAAAGGTGTAGAATTTCAAATTTATCAGACTTTGAATTCCCAGTGCATCAGTGGAAATTGAGTAATTTTCAATCCTTTTTATTCTCATTGTGTATTCATTCCCTTTTTCCGCCGAGAGGTTGCTGTCCTGGAATTTGCTCACCTTATCCCCCCTCAAATCTATTTTTCATAAGTGAATGTAGTGTGTGCAGTATACGAATCTTCTATTACGAATCTTCCATCTTCCAAACTCAATTTTCATTATTGATCCACATTTTTAGACCCTAATTCCCTAATAACTTCCCCGTTAGGAGTGCTACCAACAATAATATGCCACTACGTCGTGATGCGTAACCGTTAGGTTAGCTCCCTCTATTCCTCTCCCTCCAATAAAATTCATATGGCGTTGATCCATTGAGGTATCTTTGTGGCGATCTTATTAGGTGTTAAATTAGCCCGCACATTCGAGAACATATATAACGTTCTGCCGTATGTTTGATGTGCCGTAGTAGAACCCTTTGGACATTGCCCCTTGGAAATATTCCCTTGTGACCCAGAGAACAGAAGGTGGGGTCACCTATCACTTTCCGAGCCCCCACCCTCTTCATTTCCAATTTTTGGCTGCAGTCGCCGGCACTGTTGATGCCCTCCCCGTCAACGAAGTCCGCTTTTGCGTCCGCATCCCCCGGGTGGCCGCGCCACGTCGCTGAGGATTTTGAAAGAAGCGTCAGAGTGGGTGGTGGGTGAGCTCTGGACCGAGTTGGAGTTTCGTGGGAGAGAGGGTGAGGAATGGGCGAGATGGCGGCGGGATGGGACGTGGGTGAACAGGGTGGAGGTAATCGAGGTTTCCGACGGAAGAGGCTGCTCTGCGAGTCCTTTTCCAGAGCCTCGCGGCCGCTCCAAAAGCATTAAACTGTTGCCTGCATTATTGGTATGGGGTATGTCGGGTGGGCTTTGCTAATGGATTCGTTGTGATGGAGGCGGCAAGGGTGGTGTGGCGAGTGAGTGGAGGGGCGGTTCGGTGGGGAGGGGGCACGAGGGGTGGATTGG
>LYUA01000177.1:426093-440433 GCA_002093875.1 Calopteryx splendens
ACACACACTGCGATATTTTTTGTCTTAATTAATAACTATCAATTTTTTTGCAGGTACCATCCTTGGACAACAGTGAGAATTTATTTCATAATTTTGTGCACCTTTCAATCTCTCTAAGCTAATCTATTACCAAACCTATTTTTTTTATTTTTTGATAATTTGTGTTCCTAATCAGCGATTTTGAAACTTCCTTTGGTTTGAAACATCCGCGTTTATACATTAACCAAGTTTTGACCCTTTACTTACAGCCTTAGGCTCAGAGGAGGAAAGAGATTCCTACAGGTCATTCAATATATTTTGTGCTCACAATCCAGTAAGCAATGGGAATTCTTTTTATATATATCACGTAATAATGATATTAGGAGTCAGGAATAAAACTTTTTTTGAACTTGAACCTTTTAAACTTGTATTCAACATGTATGATTCAATGAGACTTGAATTACTGAGATATCAAGAGAGGGTGATTATTAATTAGTATCCGTGAAATTCATAGTGCAAACATTTAATTATATTTAGCTCAGCTAGCTTATAGTTAGCTAAATGGGTAATGCTAATATGGTAAACTTTTCATTGATTTGAATCCAGTGTTGAGTCAGCGGCAGCAGTTGCAATTTGAAACATGTTCTGTTCGCATACGTAACAGTTCGCTTTCCAAAAAGATGCTCTTCACGTTGCGGAATAGGAAAAAATCACGTGTTGAGGTCTGGACCATAGGGCGGGTGACGAGCACACTTCGTACCGAGATATTTCCACTGCATACGAACGTGTTAATGTACGGGTATGAGTATTCTCCGAACCCACCGCTCACAAGCACGTCTCCGGTTCATTTTTTCTGTTACCAACGTGTGGTTGGCGCTTGAAATGTTCAATGTATCAGATAAAGCTCTAATAATTTCACCATCTTCTCTCACAATGACGGTACCTGTTTATTGTGCAATGACTGCAGCTACGGCTCCAGCTTTCGTTGAAATTTGTTATATCCCATTTTTAAAAATTTTAAGCCAATTTCTGGTTGTTTTTAGGGAATAGCAGTATCTCTAGAAATAATTGTTATTTTATAAGTCTATGCTGACGATTGCTTCAGGTGAAAGCAACATTTAGGTCCATCGTATTGCCAGTATTCTCCATCGTTGTAGTGGGCGAACTGAACATGTTTCGACATGCAACAGTTGC
Organism: Calopteryx splendens; assembly: GCA_002093875.1. NCBI lineage: Eukaryota > Metazoa > Arthropoda > Insecta > Odonata > Calopterygidae > Calopteryx > Calopteryx splendens. Next base: position 427,267 of record LYUA01000177.1, read on the forward strand.
CGCTGACGCAGAACAGGAATCACATAAAAAGTGTACCACATATACAATATGCATTAAACCTACGGTATAACATAATATTAAATTGTGTTGCCATAAATTGTGTGAATAAATAATTTATGGTTAACGTTTTATTGAACAACCGTCGTAGTTGTTAGCTTCTTCTTATGCCATTATTTTGTCAATTTGGAAAGACAACAGTCCGTCGAAATTTACCCTCTAATGTATTTTCCATTCAGTCTTCATGGGCTAACATATATTTACTTGATTGGAACTCCCTAAATATAGCACAAAATATTTTTTTAACACTTAGGATACTTTAGGTTTGGAGAATATTAATGCCTCTTCTAGGTGATGGGTAGGCAAGTTATGGTAGTTAGATTTATTGGCATCGAAACATTTCGTATGATAAATAATGAAGTAAAAGAATAAATCTATCTTCTAATCTTTTTTTTGGGTGGAAAGTTAGGCAAACCTTTTCGTTACCTCTGCAGCTGAAAGTTCTTGTTCTTCTTAAAGGCAATCGATATTTAAATGATTTTTAGAAAACGGAAATTATCCGCTGGCACAGGGTTTATGAAAGTAAGATGACTTAGAAACAGTTTAATTTAAAGAAATAATGTTAGAAAGAAAAGGTAGAAACAAAAAAAAGGTAAAGTAAAAGTGGAATTTTCTAAAATGGTATGACCCATGTAGCCATACTTTCGACTAGGTAGAGCACTCGGCCGGATATGAGAGCTCTTTGGTTCGGATCCCGGCTGCATCATATTTTTAAATTAGAATTTTCTTATCCCTTTACCTTGTGCTTAAAGCTTGTGATGCCTTAAGCTTGTGATTTTTTTCCATAACATCTGTCAAATATATTTTGAATCGTACCTTGTTACTTTATTTGAGCACAATATTCGACGCCAGTCACTTTCTTCTTTGCCCTCATGAAAATGTGCGGTTTATATAATGAGATCATGCCAATTTTCATTGCGTTCAATATACAAAGTAGAAAGTTCTCTCTAAAACCACATAAACAATTAAGTTTTTTCAGCCGTATCACACATACTAAATCACTCAGTTTGTTATAACTATTTTTTTGGACGCGAACATTACTAGATTTTCTCTGATCCAAATCCTTTTTCTTGAACTTATTCTTTTTTTAAATAATTTTAGTGGAGATATGAAAAATAGTATCAGTTTTTAAAAACACAGCGAACCATCTGTGAAACAGCGAGTCCCATTCTACGGCGAGTTTTAAGTTTTTGTTAATTACTGGATGCCCTAGCACATATTTAAGTGCCTCATCCTTGAATGATCAGATGAAAATTTCAGAATTCAAATTTCAGCGTAAATGCTGTCGTCCAATACCATCTCCCAAAGTGTAACAGATTCTTAAATCTATTTTCATGTCTAGTATTTAGGTAAACCATAAGGTTATGCTCGGAAAGCATCTATATATGTACTTATGCATTTTAAATGTGCTGCAAAAAAACCGTTATGTTAACCTGTGGAATTTCGTTATTGCATATTATATCAAGCTTAGTGAACACAGAGTGTATCTTCACAGTTAGTCGGATCGTTATTTAAGTGCATCATGCTCTTGGATACATATATTCACTAGCGAGCGTCGTAAAGTCACGAAGTGTTAGGGCGTCTCAAAGGAGCCGATGGCTGGTCCAACTCCGAGGATATGCTTGTGGGGACGTGTCCCTTTCACCGTGAAACCAAAGTGGCCCTATTCTCGGGAGTAAAATGGCCAAGTGCTCGGTTTTAGAACACGTGGGAAGCGTGGAGGAGAGGAGGAAACAAAAGGCGTGGGAGGAATGATGAAGAGGCATCGTGCCGCGGTAACGAGCGGGACTGGGGCTTGATGGAACGGACCGAGAAAAGCGCCTTAACCCAGTGGTGAGGGAACAAATTTGGGGTAATGGATTGAAGGCGATCCTGGCATGGAAGCAAACATTTGTTGGGGGAGATCGTGCCGATGCTGCATACGTCATTGTCGAGTCTGGTGTGTTTTACTTCTCGGGTTCACGCAAATCATGATTAAAAGTGATAGGGAAATTAGATTTTCGGAAATAATCCTCCTATTAACATATATCCTTCGTAAATGCAAGCAGCTGCTGCCACCATGGGAGACATCCTGAAGCTTCTACGCTCTTTGAATACTGTCACATCTCATGTGATGAGCTCATGAGACAAAATTCATGCTTGGAAACTGCGTAGTCAAACACACATTATTTTAAAATTTCATGGGTCCAAAAATATTCGATTTTCTTGCATAGCTAGACATTTTATGTACACTAAGTGATTCAAATAGAATAAAACGAAGTTGACAAGGGAAATTCTTTGTGGCAATGGTGTGGCTACGGTGAAAAATATCGGGCCATATGAACTTCATAGTAGGAAGTAGGAGGATCGTGTGTGTGGGAAACTTGGCCTCATGCTCTTAATCCACCTAGTGACACTCAGTTGAAAGTCATCAGTTGGACAGTATCACTCACTCAGTGTACACACTACTTGCCAACCAAATACCAACTGCGATATTACCGAGCATTATGTCATCTTCGGAAATCGATTGAGGCTTAATTAAAAGCTAGTAATGCCACTACTCTTACCAATCAAGATCACCATGTAGTTGAATTGAATATGTGTTCCTATATCTCTCCACCGTTGCTCTCTACCCTTTCGATTTCCCTCCGACCGCAAGTCTGCAGCCTCATGTGCTGCTTTTAATTGCACAAATCAAGCGACGAACCCATTCGATGGTGGGATCGGCGGACAGGTAAAGGAAGCACGTCGCCTACCCCCCAAAAAACCAATATCGGCTCTAACTTATGGCCTTTGTGTAGGGGGCTACCCTTGTGGAGAGGGAAGGAAGGTGGTCTTTTGAGTCCTGAGAGGGAACGAGGATAGGGTTGGGACGGTGGAGGGGCAAGGTGGTAGGCACTGGGAAGGGGCAGCGAGGAGCCGGTCGGCGGTCGGTCGTAAAAGATGCCGTTCGGGAGAGAGAGAGCAGGAAAAAGATGGTTGGGAGGGACGGTAGACGTGGCGTTGCTCTGGGGATGGTATTGGGGCGGCGCGGTGGATGAGTGGAAGTGTGTTGGCGGATTAGATGTTAGAGAAGTAGGTGTGGGTGGGGATGGGAGGTTTTACGAGGGGGTTTGACGGGGAAGGGGCCGTTTTGTGTGGGGTTCCGTGGGGGGAGGAGGCGGGTGTCATGGGGGCTTTATCCGAAATCAATACGTAGGAATGAATATATGGATGGCCTACAGCCATCCTGTGGCCGTCCAACCACCCTCACCGTCCTCCCAAAAGAGGTCAAACGAGCTCGGAAGCATAGGACATCCGATACCATGGTGAAAACACTTCCAGCCAACTACGAGGCACACTTGCCTTGGCCGAAAGTTCGAAATAACTTCGGGGGTGGCGGAAATTCCGGCCGCGAGAGACGTTCCTCGAGTGTTGTTGCCTTTAGGTTGAACCCGGCGCCGAAGCACCCATTGCGGCCCTAAGCCTTTAAATAAAATCTTGAAGGACTGATAGGTGGGCAAAAATGGATTTCTTGGGTAGGATTGAAGTTATTACGGTTGCGGAAGATGATGGGGAAGTGCTTGGATCAAAATTGAAACCCCCTTGGATGTTTTAAATTTTGACGCTAGATAAGGTCCAACTTGAGCACACTGATATTATGACCCCATCAAAGCAGTGATTTTTATTTGTTTAATCCTTCTACAATAACGTCTAAAAAATAAATTGCACTTAGCACAACACCAATTGTTCTGGTTTATTTTGGATTTTTTTTAAAGTTTTACCTTACTTAAGGCATATCTTGGAATGTGTCAGAAATGACTGAATCCATTGACTCTCTCCCGCGTGACTCTTGACACATGTCACCTCATGAGATGGTTGGCTTACTAGTTGAAGGGGTCCGAAGTCGAATAGGAAATCGATGACGGGAGGCCTCGTCACTGGTAAACGAGTTGGGAGACTTGCCGGTGACAGTGTCGACCCCGGACTGCACTCACTCAATCGAAGGAAGCCCTTCAAAGCGAGCAAGACAGGAATGCTCATTTCAAGGGTTGACATTAAATGTATTTCTTTCCCATGTCAATGCCCAATGTTTTTTCAGCGTCATGGGAGCTTGGGAATATCATAGGACAAGCTGAACAAGAATATTGAGCGGTCATGTTGTGAAAGATTGCAGTTAGGGTCTTTTCAACCAATATTTTAGTAGGGTTATACCACACATTATAAAATGTACGAATTTTAGAATGAGCTAGATACATATGACACAGATTGCCACAATAGATCTCTGCTTGAGTCTGATGAATTGTGATGTCCATATTGTACAAGTGTCTTACAATGGTGGTGCTTAATTTAATCCAGCGGTCGAGTTAATTCCTCATTTTTAAAAACTAAAAATTAATTTGCTATTAGCTCAGAGACGAATGCTTCGACCAGATGAAAGAGACATAAAACTCTGTGATATTCACTTAAAAACTTGGTCAAGGTAGCCGATAGTTCCTTGATAGTGAACTATACTCGAATCTTTCCCGTTTAAGGCAATGAAATTTAATTTTAATTACCATAGATCGATATGTTCACAAATAAAATTTATCCTTGGTGTTATTTCACCATTAATGAAGAAGAGTCGATACACCAATTCCAACGCACTCCTATTCCATTGAATTATTATTGGACTAGTGGATAAGTGTTTCACATTGTGAAGTGAATAAATATCTAGATTCAGTCCCAACAGTGCAAATTGAATATAATATTTGATGCTTTATATATATTTTGACCATAAGAAAAAATTTGGTTGAGTGTTGAACCATGATGGTGATTTATGTTTCACAAGATTATTCATGTGGTAACGCGGTTCCTGGAAACTAAACCTTTATTAATTTGGCGTGGATTGAATTACTTTTCCAGCAAAGGTTACCTCAATGTTAAAATTGAAGCAATCCGTTCAGAATTCCAAAATGTACTTACGGATGATGATCACCTGAAGGCCCACTCGTTTTCTCCCTCGCTATGCTCTCTTTTTTTTAAATTCCTTCTGTTTTAAGCCTTTCATTGTGATGACATGAAACTTTTTACGCTATACCTACAGATATAATCTCTAAGATAGCTTTAAAAATGAATATGAATGTATCCACGATGATAATTGATTAATTCAAAATTTACCTTTACATTAGGCATGGAATTATATGGATTGATTTTTTACTGCTAGAATATAGGAAAGTATATTAAAAAACCAAAGAAAATAATTTTAAAGAAGGGATATTTTTCAGTCTCTCTATCAAAAGAAAAACAAAACTGAAATAATTTGAGTGTGAAACTGTAATATTTAGATGAATACAAATCAAATCAAGTTGCCTATTTATATTCTCAGTGAATGCCAATTGAGAGAAACGTGTCACGTTGTCAATAGAGTTTTTATGTACTTTAGGTAAGGGGGCGATAGGAGAGCAGAATAAAGTAGTCGAGTATTATTCCCTAGAACGAGGATACCAGGCACGATTGTGTACAGGGTACGAAAAATTCTCCAAGGAAGACAGTTCGCATGTGGACCCTTGCTATTCTCACTCGCATAGTAAACATAGTAGTGGTAATAATGAGATTTGAAGTCTGCGTGAGTGAAAATACGGCGGGATTCGCATCAAAACCCCACCGTGTGTACCTGCAGGGGTGTTTAAAATGTGTGTGGCGATGAGGGGCGTGGGGCGTTGGTAGCGAAGTAAGCAGGCAAGCTTCTAACTCGTCTACCAGCGGCTCGAGACAGACTATCCTGTTAGTGCACACCCGAGGCTTCCTTGAAACAGAAGTTGAGCACACGAAGCCCGGCAAATATTTCCATACAAACGATTGTAGGCGGATGTCTCGGATAGGTGGGGTTTAGTTCGAGGGGGCGAAATGGGGTGGAATGAGGATTTTTGGCTGAGAGCGTCGAACCAAATCGAGGGGGGGAGGGAGTTGTTCAATGGCGAGTGACCGACCGATGATAGCCGGGACGAGGGGAGTCATTGACTAAACGTCGTCATGTAGATTGTTCTGCATAACTTGTTTTCTGTGGAGACATTACATATTGTTCTTGTCTCAAGGTATATCCTGTTTTAACATTCATGTGAAAAAATACATTATAAATTCTTTAATGAATGTGTGGTATAATAGAAGCTTTCTAACTCGTTAAGTAGGATGTTCGTGAAAATTTCTATCTCTTTTCTTTTACATCTCACCTCTGCATAAATTTGTGGTACGCCACCTTTGTCAATCGTAATTTTGCAAACTCTCTTTCCAGATTTTACGCAGCTTGTCGAGGACTGTAGTAGAGCCCTTTTTCACTACTCTCGTTTATGACTTTCCAATATAAATTATAGACGCTTGAATTTGTAGTCGACGTGTCGACTGTAATAGTATGGCACCATATTTAAATCTCAAACCACTTCATTGAGTTAAAATTTGGATTCTTTCTGTGGCATGCATGCGCAGTTCCATTGAGGTCTTTGCTTTAAAGATCCATCCATTGAAGTGAATTTTTGGAACCATCGGGGCGAAAATCGTGACAGTCGGGATAATCGGGACGCGTTCCAAAATGCTTCAAACAAAAAAAACAATGGTTTTCCGTAAAAATTGTTACGAATAGCACATAATCATTAGAATTTTATATATATTACATAATTCGAGGCTGTAAAAAAATGGAGGGGGAAAGAAAACTTCCTTACATTTCAGCTAGTAGCAAAGAGAACATTCAGTTTAAATGGGACCAAATTTGCAAAATTCAAATCGGCAATTGGAAATATTTTCCTACCCACCACTGTTGACAGGAATCATACCAGCCATGTGTCATTGATCATTGAGCACGACAGGTGGCCGAGAACATCGGGAGGTTCTATCTGGATTCTAAGTACTTGGATCGCATTGAGGTGTGACAACGGGTCGTTGCGTCGCCTCAATATAGACTCACGCGTCAGTGGCGATCACGAGTCTTTGGTGCGGCTCTCTGGTTCCGACGACGCCACGCGGATGCCTCTCAACAAGCACCCATGCCCTCGTGCTCTGCCGCCGTCATCCGTCACCGCGGCCGTTGATTGACGCCGCAGCATCTGCTGCCCACCGACTCATACTATGTTTCCCCGCCGCGCTCGGCGAGTACTTGTCGTGGGGCGGTGGTGCGGTCAGCGTCGGGTGCGCAGACTCCGGCGTGCTGCGGTCTCGCTGTGCACTGTTCTGCGTCCGTATTTTCCGTCCACTGTGATCGAGTCCCGCGAAAAACCGTTTGATCTCCGCCCATTTGTCGCCGCCCGCTGAGATATTTTTGATGTTATTTATAATGGCGGAAGGTAATTGATTTGTTATAGTTTCGTATAAATATAATGACATGTTTATTGAGTCTATATATCTTTATAAACTTTAAATATGCCATCCATCGATGAAATTTATTCTTCCATAGACTCCGACATCTGATAGTTCTTGATATTTACTGCCTCGGAGTTTTTCATTAAACCTATGAATTGTATGCATATATATAATTTAAATTAAAAATATGTAATTGGGAAAAAATCTGAGTCTTATTGCAAATAGGACTAATTTTGTTTCCCCATAACATGAATGGATTCGAAATGGAATGTCAATGAAAAATATAAATGTCAACAACTGAAAATATCTTCCACTTCATAGCAGTCAGGAATAAATAAATTTTTAGTCCGATCAACGTCTGTTAATTGCAATGTAAATGATTGTCACAATCGAATCCTACTTTTAAGTATAGTTATTTTCTACCACGCTATCCGATGCATCGAGCTGCCTATTTAATTTCTTCATATTTTTGTAAGAAGATGCCTCTTTCATATGAATGGTCTTCCTCGTACTTATATAAAATAATTTTTGAATTGATAAAACTAGGAATGGTGCATGGGAATATCTAGAGAATTTTTTATGCAAAAACATTACATAATTACTGGCTTACTTCTCATGTTTCGTGTGTTCGTTTAATGAATTTAGTGTGCTCCATGGGTTAAATTCTTTTGTGTGTCCACAGAGACGCGGACTTAGGTAAATTTGATCTGTTATTTGAATAAACTTTCGCTGAACAGGTAAACTCCTACTCAGAAATCCCAATAATGAAAATACGATGGGCCTAATTGGTCAAGAGGGCTTCAGAAAGATAAAATCCATTGAGATTTATTCAGATAATTGTAATTTTTGATTTCTTTGACCTCATGTTTCACCTCTTGTGAATTTATAACCAAGATACATTTATCTTGAGGACTTAAAGAGAAATTTAACCAAAAAGATCTCTAGTTTTTACCTACTTGGAGTAAAATTAAACCACTCCTTGCTAATGCAAGTTCTTAATAATACATCTATACAAGACATTTAACATTTTCTCATTTGATAAAAATCAGAATCATTCAAATATTGTAAATGTTTTACTAAAATAATTTATGCTGCAAGCTATATAAAAATTATTGAATTATTACTGAAAATAATTTTTAGTGAATATTCTACCTATAGTGTTATCATACAATTTAGGCTAGCAAAAAACACTACGCCCTCGAAGCAATTACTTGCCCGGTGGGAATAGCTTCATTAGGCAGAGGAGTGATTGAGTTTCAGATCCCTTTGAAGACTCTCTCATGAATTACACGGCAGCGTCTTGAATTTATAAATGTGAAACATAAATATTTTGGCGATTATCCAATATTTTTAATAGCTAATATAATCAACAGCTAACCAGAACTAAAAATAAAATGATCATTCTATTGAAATGTGTACCTAGCGCAGAGATTTGTTTTTCCTCAATTAATAATTGTGTGTGATTACCACGAAATGTAATGCATAAGTTCAGTTTCGTCTGCATCTTTCCTCAAGACATTTTTATATGTGTGTGGATACCCAAAATTTCCTTTTTTTATTTTATGCATTTTTTCTTTTTTTTGTACTGTACCATCACTGAGAGTATCTTTGTGTTCATAAAATTACCTATAAATAGTCATATTCTATTCCTTTGATTTTACTATGCTAACCGACCTAACTATGCTAACCGGGCTTTGGTCATTCGAGTTCCAAAGAATGAGTTGTAATTCCATTGTTTCTGGAGGATAAGGAAAGTGAGTCCTTCTCACAAAAAAGGCAATAAAAATACCCACGGTAATGAGTTTAGAAACTTTTTTATTATAATTGATCCTCTATGGCCTCTAGTTGAGGGTATCGGAGTCCAGCTGCCGTTTTAGTGGTGGTTACGGAAGTTTGGTTGGGGTGAAAGTAGAGGGGATTGTAAGAGAGGGCTCCGTTGGCGAGAAACGGGGAAGGAGGGGCGGGCGTAATGGACTGGCCAGGGGCTGCGGCGACCGAGTGGACACCGTGGCAGAGTGGAACTGGCAGAGACGGATGCGTGGTAGGAAAAAGGTGGGCAGACAGAAAATGATTAGGCGGAAGGATAAAATGTGAGCGGGGATTCCTGTAAGGAGGAAGAGGAGAGGGATATATGGGTGACGGGAATTGAGGGTATGGGCCAGTGTCATGGAGAAAGTCCACTCTAAAAGGCACTCTAATTCCCGCCTTGGAAGGCATTTTGTTTGCGGATGAGTTGGTGGATTTGCTGGTCTCGGCGGGTCTTCCGTCACTGAAGCCACAAGCGATGCGATTTTTTTATAATGGGATATGCAATGTGGTGAAATGGAATGAAAAGTTTAGTTGTTATAATTATTACCAAAGTTATCCTTAGCAAAATTGCATGTGTATTTAGACTGGTTAAAACCTTGAATCCTTAAGAAATTAAAAGTTAACCATGTGAAACGGCAATCATATCTCTTGAAAACTGTGCTCCCAAAGAATACTTGATTAAAAAATGCGTTCAATATTTTCAATGGATAAACCCATTTCTGTAGCTACCAGTGCACTTCTTTTAAGCAGAAATGGTATGGCCATTCATATAGTATTTAAATTTAAAATTTTTCAAAATTTCGTTAGTAATTTTCAATGCCTATGTGATTCTGTTTTTCTACATTATTTTTTATTATTCCTCAGAGAGTTGAAGAAATAGCGTACTCTACCCAAATTAGGAAAGCTAAATCACGGTGAAAAAGGTATTTAATTTAAAGTTTGCTCAAATTATATTTTTTAGCCTCAGAAGGGAAAGTAACTTTGGATTATCCTATTCCCATTTTGCACTTTAGATTGTATGATGAAACGATGTTAATAGCCGAAACATTTCCATCATATGACAATAGTGGTGATTGTGAATGTTTAAGAACTCCGATAATATGGCGGAGAAGGATCTCGAACAATAACGCGTAATGTATCCCCGGGCTTAATTAAACCGAGCTTCATCATTTCATTTATTACGCTCATGATACTCCTTCTATTTCATGCGGTGCGCTCTAAATCTGGAGGTAAACGGGGAAAGGACATATCGATCGAAGATTATAAGAGGAGATGTAATAAAGGGAGGGAATGAGTTATGAAAAGTGTGTGCGAGGAGAAGATTGTGAGGAAGAGAGGGGTACGGAGAAAGAGAGAGGGAGCTAGGATGAATGAGATAGGGTGGACATATATGGAGAAGGGGTTTCAGTGGGGAAAACAATTGAACGTGCCAGGCGCGCAGAGCTGGTAGACGGGGGCCGAGGGGAGTGACTCAGTTAAATAAATGTGACGCAAAGTGTGATGAGAGACTGCTCCCAATGATCCCAGCAATTGCTCGCATCTGTTTTTAGTCATTCAAAAATTTGTTTTCTTCATTTATTATGTAGTTTTAATCTTTACATGTATATGGATTCAAATATTGAAACACTCTCTCATGTACTAGAACTAAAACTATCGCATTTAATTTACAGCTCTAGATACGTTTAGAAAGGATTTTATTTCATTTATTATATGGTTATCAGTTGCTGCAAGACTCACATATGTAACCACGCATTCCGGAATAATATATTACAGCTTTTTGAGTTCAATAATAACACACCGGAGTAGGCATATGTTTTAACATCATACAGTTCAAAGTAGCAATTTTGCGAGTGTAGAATATTGGCAGTCTTAGGACAATAATTGTTGTATTGCTAAGAATTCACCAATCAGATGATTCGCTCATAGAAAGTAGCTGATTTTGAGAAAATAGAGGAAAAAAAATGGAATTATAATATGAGCGTAATGGCTTGACGATAAATGGATGTGCATATGAATGTGCATTCTTTAATTATTAATGGTACCGGTTAAGGTAGGTTTCTGATGGACACACCCCAACAGTAACGCTGTCCTCATTTCTGTATACTTCCTGTCTCCTTTCATTCCACCCAAGATGCCTAATATTTTTCTCACTAATCCTCGCTTACCCAATATTCTGCCCTCAATCACTTCTTCAACAATCCATCGCCACTCAGTACAACCTGCATCCCCTTTTCCTGCATTCTTTGGATTTTTCCCAAGAACCTTCTATCCTCTCTTAACGTTCCCAAAACTTCTTTTTTCGTTTTCCTTTCCGTCCATTACACCTTTTCAATTCTTCTCCACACCCACATCTAAAAGACTCCACCATACTCTTTCCATCTTGCCTCAACGACCCAGTTTCTGAGCCATATAAACTACACTCCATATCAGTGTCTTTACTAGTCTCTTCTGTTCATCCTTGCCTAAAAACCTTGTCATTAATTCTCTCCTACTCGTAAAAGCTTCCTAACCTAATGCGATTCTTCTTCTAATATCCCTGTAACATTGCTCTTCTTCGTCCAACACCCAAACTACATAGCTAAATGTTCTACCTGCTCTAGCCTATGCCCTCCTACTTTAATGTTTATCTTTGGTTTCTTATGTCTCGAGAAACTCATTACCTTCGTTTCCTTCTCATTTATTTTCATTCCATGCCTATCACACAGGCTCTCTAATGAACTCAGCAATGACTGAAACCCCTTAGCTGATTGGCTAACGAAAACTTGATTCTCCGCAAACCTGACTGATTTTTATATGCTCCCAGTCTACGTTTACTCTTACCAATAGTTCTTCCCACGCCTCCTTTACGAATTCTTCCACGTATACATTGAAAAGCACCGCTGATAGCGAATAACCTTAACGAAGTCTTACCCCCCGGCCTAGTACGTCGATCCAGTTTCTCAATTGGCTTCCCTACCTGTGCAGTCTGAGACGTACAGGTTTCGAATAAGTCTCCTATCAGTCCAATCTACTCATATCTTCTGTAATACCTCCTTTAGGTTTTCCCAATTTACCCTATAAAACGTTTTATCGAAATCTATGAAGAAGACAAATATATTCTGATTATACTCTCTATTCTTTGCAATTAATGACCACATTACTGTTAAGGTGTCACGTGTGCCTTTACCTTTCCTAAACCCAAACTGATCCTGTCCTAAGTAATCCTGATCCTGTCCTCTGGCTTATTCTCCATTTTATTATCAATGATCCTGAGTACTACCTTTGCTGCGTGCGAAATACAACTATGTTGTCCTATAGTGCTCACATGCTGCTGCTTTTCCTTTCTTTGGGATGGGAATCAATACTGCTCTTTGAAATTTTTCCCGGCCATAATCCACTCTTACGGATGCTTCGAACGATCTGACAAAAACTCTTCTTCCTTCTTTTCCTAAGCTCTTGAATAATTCTGCAGGGATATCATCGATCACTACAGTCTTGTTTGCTTTCATTTCCTTCAATGCCTTCTCTTCATCTTCATTCTCTGCTCTCTCTCACGTCTTGTGATTCCAGTGGACAGAGAGAAGAAACTGCATTCTGAAAATACTGTCCGAAATATTTTTAACAAATTCGTTAATCCTAAGGCTCGGTGAAGTTTGAAGCAGGTACAACATGTTTATTTTAGCATCCGACACAATGCAATGCATATAATGACTTCTAGTTGTGGTGTCCATAGCCATGTCGAGATTAGAACAAAACAACAATATGAACATAGCTTCTCGCATAATTTTCCCACACAATGATGTTCTGTTTATAAGCAGCTATCAGCTCAGGAATAGATATCTTACAATTCGTAAAGATAATATATTTATGGTGTAAAACCTAACTTTGCTTTTATCCGTATCCTTTATCTCCAAATAGTCGTTCTGTAGTAGAAACAATCAGATGTGTTTATTTACAATGTAACTAGCGTCACATTTATAGTATATGTATGTGTGTGTGTATATATGTATATATATATATATATATATATAT
>LYUA01000177.1:440505-457927 GCA_002093875.1 Calopteryx splendens
ATATATATATATATATATATATATATATATATATATATATATATACAAATGCGCACAAGGTTACAGTAAACATAGAAACACTTAAAAGAGGACAATCACAAATTAAAATTGACTACTTCGGCCGTCAGGACGCCTTCGTTAGCCGAAGAAGAATTCTAAATAAGTATAAAAAAAAATATAATTTTGGGAAAAAAATGTAGTTCACTCTCATACCATAAATTATTAATATTCTACTATTAGCTATTTTAATCATTATGTGCAAAAGCATGATTTCTATGCTGCTTCAAAAGTTTTTGCCTGAAACGTATCAAAGCTGATCTACTTAGAATACCTATTTTCCTTGCATTGTGTTATAATGTTTGCATTTTTGCCTTGGGTAGGATGCGTTAAACTTGAATACGCTTTCAAGTTTATTTTGAATTAATAACAATTGATCCCATAATCATTCATACTTCATTTCATGATTATTAAAATTACAATTAATTTGTAACAGTTTTTTTTTCAAAAAACGAACTTTGGCCTCGTTGAATTTTCTTCTTTGTTTCCTTGTTTCACAAATGTCCTCACTTCCTTCCTTAAAGTAACTCAGCATTAAACAATGTTCTATTTCCCCCACCAAAAATATTTTCTACTCTTCAGAATTTCACTCATAAACCCTTTATTTTCGATCAAAACAAAAATCTTCCCTTTTTAGAATACGAATGATTGCGAATAGGTGAAAATCGATCAAGCATCAACGCGAATTTCGGATCTATATTGCTTTTTTTTATTCCACTTAAATTGTAGTTTAGCTTATAATATTTCATTTACGATCATAAAAACTCATTCCCTAGATCTCTCTTTCGGAAGGGATATTCATAAGGTAATATTATTTTCCGTATCTAAGCTAGGCATTCTGTAAATTTTATTAAGGACATTCTTTATGCGTTGCAACATGGTTAAGTAATGCTGCAGTGAAGTGGAATGTTAAATATACCAAAAGTGTAATTTATGTTAACTCTATTATGAAAATTGTATTTTAAACTTCAATCCAACGAAATTTTTATCAGCTAATTCTATTTATCTTCGAAGTCGATAATGCATTAATCTAATTTTTCTCATACGCTAAAATATGACAGATGAGTTTCGTAATCAACTTTTGTGCTATATTCTGTGGACATTTTGAATACCTTAATTAAATAATCACGTTGTCAATTAATGAATATCTCATTCAATGAATTCCAGTAAATCTGGTGCCAGAAACGAAAATGGTTTTTTGTCCCGCTGCGGTTAGCATTTAAAAATAGGCAATTTCTATTATGATTAATTTGGTATTGTAATTTAGGTAGATGTAATGAGATAATCATTACTCTGAGTGGAGGAAAATCGGAACTGATTTATTGGATGGGGGTAGAGCTGGTTGTGTTGCTGGCATCAGTTATGCATCAACCTTCAAGAAAAAGTAAACGAGTTGGGGGTTGAAGGTGATAGCAAAGGAACACACCGCTGGCAGGTGGTTGAGGGTGATGAAAGCTCACCTCTCCCCTAACAGAGGCTGGGTGCCAAAAGGCCCCGGATGGGAGGGAAAAGACCTGGCGTCGTGCTGGCGGCAATTTGTAACGAGGAATGCGGCGCTCCGTAAAGCGAACTGAAAATAGAGCCAAAGGATCTCAATAACACGTTGATACGCTATTTAAAATGCCACGCCACGGGGGCTTCGTTAATGCGTTCATTTTACCTTACGGGGAGAGGAATAATTATTTCTTTTCATGTGTGCACGAGACAAAAAAAAACACTCTTCCTCAAGATTTTCAAGGGTTCCGTGAAGGTTTCCCGAGTTTCTTTCTTGTCATGAATAAATGCAGAATTACCGGGGAGCAACCAGTGTTTTCCGTGCTTACGCTTGCCCTGGCGGAGTTGGGAATCATTGGTGGAGCTGAAGGGAAAGAAAAGAAATTTCCAGTTAGGCGTGCCCTCCGGGGGAAGTGACGGAAGAGGTTGGGCGGGGGATATTTTTATAGAGCGGCGGAATGGAAAAATAGACACTTAAAATCAAAAGATTGTTTTCTCGGGTTTGCATGCTTCATCCAGGCCCGAAAATGTCCAGAAAGACGGAGCTACTGATGCGGCATAGCTCGATGTGGTTTGCTCCGTAAAATATTTGTTCGGGGAGAAATTTTGGCATTCCTCATTTAATTTGAATCAACTTTCAGATTTACGGAGGATTGGTAACTCGAATTTTTCTTCGAGTCCAAACAAAAGCCATTGGAGCCATCAACCATGCACCTACACACGGGTCAGTAGTTCGCAAGCAGTTGACTGTAAATCAGATTACACCATTGGAAAAGATTTTCCGGAACATTTTGAAATAAACGTTAAGGCGTATTTGAGAAAAATGCTGTGAAGCAAAAATAATAATTGGGAAAAATCCCTATTTCGCCAAATTAAATCGAATCCTTATTTAGATAATAGAGGCACCTTCGACTAGTGGTTCATCGGATTAGCTCATATAATACTTATTACTTTTTTTATCTTGGTTTAAACTTGGAAAAGAATTTAAAATTGGATGAATTAACATAATTTTGAAATTTTATAATTCTAAATAGTTCCCTCTTAGCAAGTAGATAATGAAAAGGGTGACCTACACTTTATTGGCATAGCTAGAAAAACATTTTTAGTGAGATAAAACTATAGATCTCACTGGTCAATGTCAATGAAAATACACCTTTGTGGAAATAGACTATTTTATTTGACGTTGCCCGATTTCAGGAACAAAAGAACGTTTGCCAGATTTTTTTTCGATTATTACTTTCCTCTGTAGTAATGGTTGCAGTGATATGTGACAACTTTTATTAAATAAATACATTCTTGATTGAAGGTCGAAAATTTACGTTTTTAAAAAATCCTAAAAATGCAATATGCATTAATATTTAGTAAAACCTGTTTTCTAAGGCAGAACATGTATCACACATGCAATGATAGGTTAATAAAGGTATTAGATGACAATATGTAATGATCATTCATAGTGCACAGCTGTTTAAAACACTGCAGGATCTATTTCGAGAAAATTTCAACCTAATGCTAAGGAAAGTAGCTGCATGAAAGAAGGGAACAGCCATTGGTAGTGGCGAGAAAAAAACCTGAATGAGTATACATTAATGAATATTCCTTACGTGTTAAGTGAGGTTTTATGCTAACTGGCCTTAGCTTTTTAAACTAGGCACTATATTGCCATCATCGAGACAGCGTTCAAATATAGGTCATTAGGATCAAATACTGACCGGAAAAGCCACAAAGAAATTACTTCACATAGCCATGTTCCATCGCCGAACGTACTTACATTATTTTCGCCAAACTAATTTTGACACAAAGGAATTGAGAGATTCAAACAATTTTTTAGGTTCAAAATGGAATTCAGAAGCAAAGTCATTCAATTTTCGAGGATGGTGAAGAGGCATTCATATCCCAGAGCAACTTAAAGCATGCATTTGGGAAACATTACTGAGGCTTGTACCTTTTGAGAAAACTCAATCTATTCTGGGCCCCCGGGTCTCCCAAGGGCCGGCGCCGAAGAGTTCGAGCGATCCCTATGAATTCGGGTTCCTTACGCCGCTGGGAAATATGATGATGGAGGCAAGAATTCGGGAGGAAAAGTAATGTAACGGTTGGGTAAGGGAGGCGATCGGGCTGAGAGATGAAGTAACATAGTCTCATGAGTAATGCTGCATTGGTATTGAGTTAGCCTCTGCACCCTCCGAAGTGAAATGAAATTGTATGAATTCTTAAGTCCATAAAAATGAGTATTTACAGCTAACCCTATTGCTGAAAATCTTTGTCGTATCTTATTTAACCTAGGTTTTTCATAATAATATGCTCTAAATAATATGTTAAAAATAATATCACTATCGAAAGATTTTTAGCACAAAGAAATTTAAACTGTTTATAACATAGAAGTTTCAAACAAATTGGTTTGAAAAATAAATTTTAAATATGGAACACGTTGATTCAGAGACATTATATTTTTCGGATAATTTGAACATGGAGTGCGCACAAGGTTTTATATACCTTCCATTAAGCCTGCTCTAAATATATGATTTTCAAAGTCAATACTTGTAACATGATATATCAAATTTCATAAAAGCGATTTATAGCAGCATTTTCTCCGTTGGCAGTAGTTCCCCATGGTTAAAAGCGGTAGAGAATGGACGCTTCAGTTAAGCTAAGCAACAGTTACCTCTGCATCCAATTCTATTTTTTTCAATAGGCAAAAAAAGGTAAAAATCTGTAAATTACTTAATGCATGTAATTGTTGCACAATATGTTCAAGAAATCGGTCAATAAAATCATGAGGCGGTGGAGTGGTCCTCAAGAAAATTTATTCCGAGAGGGAATTTTCTTCCTCGCTTCGTTCCAGAGATATGGATAGAAGAAAATGGAAATGCGTGTGGAGTGAGTGAGTGCCTAGTGTAATATTTCTGAGTAGATACAAACCATTACCCTCGTGTTAATGCATCGAACTCCATTTTCATGTTTCAAAATATGCTATAATTATTTATAATATTACCAAGTCATCACTCACCAAGGTAGTTCATTGGAATACTAGCTATAAAATTAAAAAAAAATTTCCCTAAGAATGGTCCAGCATTCCAAATTATTTGTGGTATTATCATTTTACTTAATAAATAGGGTAAGAAAATTATGATCAAGGGGGAATATATAAGCCATTTGACAAGAAATTGGAATGAAATTTCATCAAAAAGCATCTCAATCCGGTCCGGAATAGTCAGAATGTGTCATGTTTTACACTTCGAAATTCAATGCAAATTTGGACCATACGTTTCTTTCGTGAATTGTGGCGAGTGTCTGAATTTGCAATGTCGTTGGGGCACAAACCTTTCTCGAATGAAACATGTGGACAAGGGGACGCGACGAGACCACAAATCGCTCCAATTCGGCAAAAATTCGAAGAGCAGCCAATGCAATAATGGACCTCAGTTTTTTTTAGAAACCCTTGTCGGGCGGAGGTTACACTCCGCAGACAGCAACGGGGATGAGAAGGATTTCGCCATCAATTGAAGCACGTTGACATGCAATTAATGGTGGGAGCGAGGGAGATTATTAACGAGATTAGGCCGGGGTTAGTGGGGGGCACCGATGCTGGAAAGGAGAGAGAGAGAGAGAGTGAGACAAGGTTTGAAGGGACCCAGGGTGAGCAAGGGTACGGTTTGGCGGGTGTTGCAAGCAGCCTCACTGCCTCCTCGCGCAAGAACAACAATAAATACACATCCCCCGCTCAGCCTCACTTTTCCTTACCCCCGTGAATGCCGCAATCCCCGCCCCTCTTGGTCCTCGGTAGCAGAGCCGCAACTGCCAACTCCCTTGTGTCGGAAAAAAAATAAATTTGAATGGAAATAAAAGTGCACGCATTTGCCGCTTCGTATCAAACGCGGCGACCAATTTGAGTCGGTACACGTGGGCCCGATTTTAATGGGGTTGGCTAACGAGGGAAGGTTTTACAGGAGGCGGAATTGAGTGGTTGGTCGCCGTCGGGGGATTTGGCCGTGAAGGGGGTGAGGGAAAGGAGGGGGTTTGGACGTGGAACGGGGAACGACGACCTCGATTTAGTGTTTTTTTTTTGTCGAGGGTATTCTTGGTTTTTTCGGTAGGCGGCTGGGGTAAAAAATAAGTTAATGAAATAAAACGAAATGCCCGAACGTAAACTTGTCTGGGACCACTCGTGGTGAAATCTGGAGTTTTTGACCATCTGGTAGGAATGGGCAGCACGAGGGGTGGGGTGGGGGAAGAAATTTTGGGAGGAGATTATCAATACTTTCCCGTTGTCCCCGGGAGGGATGGAGGGGCGGAGGAGGATTCGTTTTTTACAAGCGTGCCAACGCCCCTGAGGGAGAGGTGGGGACTCCAGTCATAAAGAAGATTCCCCGGGGGTTATTGAAGTTTGACTTAGCGAGATACCGGAAGTGAAGGAAAGAAAAATAAATTTCCATAAAAAAATCAGTTTCATTGACACCCACATTCCGTTACGGAAGCAGGCTGTCGCAAAGCTCTAAAGAAATGTGTCCCAGCAGCCAGTGAGATCGGGAAAAAACTTTTTCCCTCTTTTTTTTACCCCCTTGCTGCTCCAAATGAAAACTTTCGATGTACGCATAATTTTTCGGATTCCTACCACCCGTCGCCAACCTCCCTCATTCTATTTCTCCTGCCCCCATCTCTCCATCCCGGTCCTAATTACACGGGGATCCGGGCCCGGGAATCTCTGCGGGTTTTATATTCCCCAGCGCTAAACTTCGCTAGGCAGTGCGGGAGTCGGCAGTGTCCCTTCATAGAAAGACTCCGACATAGGTGGTTGTCGCGCATGCTACCCCCTCCAATAGTCAAAGCGTTCTCCTTCGCCCGGAGCCATCCCCATTTGTCCCCTCGTCCCGCTCCTACGCCACGGGTGGCTCCGCACCCCATCCAGCGCCTGCCCAGGACCCACACGTCTGGGCATCAGGTTGTGATTATGGGCTGCGAGTTCTGAGGCGTGTGGGCTCCTTCGGCGGGCATGCCCGTTCGGTGAGGCAGCCACCTTATAACGCTGGCTGTCACCCCGTTGGATTTTCTGGCTTGGGAAGTAGCGCACTGCGTGAGTGGCTAAGAATTGGATACACTCGGCCGTGTTTCAAATTCTCGAGGTGAGATTTCTTGGTGATAAACTTCTAACAATTAGAATATAGTACTTTGACTATTGAGGTTTCTTATGTTTTCTATCAATTTACATATTCACCCGCTTGGCATAGTTTATACACAATTAAAATATTACATTTGCTACTAACCTATATGAATATTTTTAAATCTGTATTAAAAATGATAAAACTCGTTGGACTCCTGAAAAGTGTTACTCAAGTCAAGGTCCTAACTGCCTTCATCAATAAGCGGATTCAAGTTTTTCAACTCAAATTTAATACAATTTTGATTCTTTTGAATGTGCATACATATTGGTGCCAGCAATACAATGTGTTGTTCATTCATAGCAATACTGGTATCATTCTAATATGTCCAACGAATTAAGTTTGTAATCGAAACGTTATTCGAACTCTAACTATGAAAAAACTATTTATATAATAAAATAGCCATTTCTCTACTATCCGCGGTTTTAAAATTAGTGTCATCAGCGTGTTGCATCGGGAAAACTGTCACCAATTAGTTCGAATAGAGTAGTATATTCTGCTCTAGGTATATAACAGTTTTTCAACATATGTGACAGGTCTGAATATCATTGCAATTCACATTTTTTAAATCGCAAATATTTACCATATCAATCACAGAGAGATAGAAGGTGCAAAGATAAGTTAAGTAATGGCCAGAAAATGGCGAAAGAATATTCAGAATTCAGGCTTCACAATGCCTAAAAAATATAACTTAGAACAATGCAATTTCTGAAAGATTAGTGCGAAATCACTAAGCATTATTCAATGGTCAATTTTCTCTTAAAACGAATTGTGCGCACTCAAATTACCTTTCACTTATCAAAGAGCGATCGTATAAGGAAATTGTTTTTCACGACACGATAAATATCATCTATCTGTGGAACATATTTTGTATTAAATTATTTGAATGCTAATTATATTTGTAATAAAAATTACATTTTCCAAGCGTAGATAGCTTTAAAAATAGAAATATCTCTAGTGTCGGCTAAAAATTAATAGCCTGCAGAAATGGTGGGAATTATCATAGGTATGAAATGCTTAATAAGCGTAAGAATAGTTAATGTCATAGTTTTTTATGCGAAGGAATGAACAAAGTATAGATGCTGTTTGCGGCTGTCACCTGGTGGAAACGATTCATCGTAAAAAGAATAACACACTTTTTTTTTCCACAAATTTATTTGCTCACTACCCAGGCTTCGATTGTCAAGTCGAACACCTGATGATTCTGACCATACTTCTCATAACGAAGTATTTTAGAGCCAAAATTAAAAACGATCTTATAGATGCGTGCCACTTACAAAGTGATATTTTTGATTAATTAATTTTTCTATTGAGACAAAAATAGAAATGTTGGCTAAGGATGTGAGTTTTAAAATCGTGAATGAAGGACATTTAAATTATCTTAAAAAATGCAGGATAATTCATTGCTACACAAACTGGTTCACTATTTTTTTCAATTAATTCAAAGATAACATAAATATTAATAAAATTAAATTATATAACTTTAAATTTTATGGGGTCTACTTAAAAATACATCGTTCATGGGCTGTAGTTTATGGACGAGAGCCACAAAATAATTACCCACATTTAATGCCTCATGGTTATCGAACAATGCAATCCTCTATACTGACCAGATTCATCTTCCCCGGGTAAGAACCGAAATGCATTTAAAAATTTTACCAACGGGGGTGTCGAACCAGAGAAAGTACGATGTGACCTTAACTCATTCACTGCACCAAATATCTCTCCCCATTTATTTGTAATAATTGGACCACATGAATCGATTGACTGTTTTTCTCTTATAAAAACCCTCTCCGTCCACTCCAAGAACTACCTAAACGCCTGACACCCGTTCACGAGATCCACGAGAAATTTTAGGAGACCTCGCAGTGGGAGACGCCTGAAGCTCGCCCACTTAGGCGTGAGCTGATGCAGGCGACGGTGAGGGTGAAGTGCTACCGGGCGCACTAATCACGGGGTAAGTGAGGGGCCGCGCGTGGAGGGGGGGCGTGGGAAGGGGCGTGGGAAGGGGCGTGGGAGTCGGAAAAGGGACGGGGTGGTCGCGAAGGTTATGGGGAAGCAGAGAGGGGTCGGAGGAGGATCGAGTCGGGGACAGTCGTGTCGGAAATACGGGACAATGCGGTCGGGGAGTGTGTAATGAAGTGCGTGGCGGGATGGAGGAAATTAAAGAGAGTGTGGGCGGGAGAGTGGAGATGGGGGACTGGATGTGACGGCCAGGCTCTTTCGCATCCTTCCGCCTTTGGTGAGGGGTGGCGGGGGATGAGGAAGGGGCTAGGATGGGGATGGAGTGCCCCGGGGTAAGAAATTGTCTTCCTTCTCCGGAGGGCAGAGGGGGTGGAGTGTGGGTCTCGGGGTTGTCAACGTTTTTCAAGTTTGGTGGCGGGATCAGTGGCAATTCCAGATATGTTTTTGCGGCTGGGCATTGGAATAGGAATGCATGACATTAGCAGAAATGCAGGACACCCGGCATGAACGATATCGTGGCCCTTTCTGTGCCAGAAAGCTCGAAAGAGCAAGATGGCTAACAACTCAACTTCAACTGTTTCGTTGAATCCACTTCGTAAAAGGAAAATAGTTCATTCATTTATTTACCATTATTCTGAAAACACCCACTTTTTGGCCTTTTAATCAGATTATAAACATAACAAGGACAATTAAAAACACCCTTTCCCTAGGTGATGGATGGTTACCCACCTAGGCGGGGATCGATCCCGCGAACTATGAATTGTTATGGGAGGACGATAGCCCGCCGCCACCGAAAACTGCGAATTTGGTGTCAAAATAAAGTTTAACCTTATCCGTTTTTATAAACAATTTTGTTCATACATTATGAAATTTATAATTTAACCCTTCCCATATCCTTATTTTCATTGATACATATATGTAATTAGCTTATGGTGATATCAGTATGATACCAGTACGCTTGAGCTATGAATAATCTTGACCGAGTGAGAATTATTTCTCCCCACGTGCCTATGTAATATTTAAAAATGAAGAAAACTTAATATTTTTTATAGTGCTGAGTTATAGGTGTAATTTTTTTAATTAGTCGGTAAACATAACAGATACTGTCTTTCTCAATATTTCACACCAAGGGGGCTTTAAGAATATAATTTGAATAATTGTGCTGCATATGGTTAGAATAAATATGTACCTCTTGATAAAACCTACTGTATGTAATATTTAATCCTCTTCGAAAATGTTTTTGAATCTTTTTTGTCTAAAAAAGCATTGAAATGGTTTACAAATATTACCACCATATCTACTGTGTTGTGCAGCAATTGTTGCATTATATATCTGCTGTCATCTTCAACCCTTAGAGCCAATAAACACAATATAGGTACTTCCTTTTTCTTGAGGTACGTACGTTTCCTAAATTAAAATTTCTATCCCTTTCGTATCGCAGATACAAAATTACGATAGGTGGGTGGAGCTAACGTACATTAATTCCCAGAATCACATACTCGCAACCATTTTTGAACAATAAAGTGGTTTCCTATTCTGTGCAAAGTCGCAGTATTAGAAGGGGTATAAGGTATAGGTATCCTGGATGGGAAGCTTCCGTAAAAACCACCGAATGGAAAAGGTAGAGATATTTTGAAAAGCAGTAAAATCTGGAGAGTAGGAGTTTGAAGGAATGAGCTTAGACGATGTAAAGGATGTAGCCTCCCGAGGGTGTACCAAAGGAGAATGAGTATGGGCTCCGGGATAAGTACAGAGGAGGGAAAATATTCGAGAAAAACCGTAATGGAAAAAGCTGCAATGACAAAAAGATTTCTAGAAATAGGAAATAAAATTCACCTACTTCAGCATAAAACGAATAACCACAATTTCCATAAAATTATTATGGTCATATCACAGATTAAACACTCTTAAATAAGTTAGCACATTCTAAATACACACAATCAAATATAATAGTCTACATTTTCAGTGAAATACTATAAAAAATGTTTTATTTTTTAACACCATTGCCACATTCTGTGACTAGGTTTCCAAAAAGGGCAACAGCAAAGCTAAAGCTTAATATCTATGGCTAATTTTGATTGCTTTGCCCTCAGTTACTTTGTGCAATAATTTCCTTAGCTCTTTAAAGAATTAATTCTCACCATTTAGTTTTAAGATTATTCTATTTTGTGAAAGGCTTTTATGTTTTCATTTTTCTTTTCTTTGAATGGCAGCTATATATTTAACGTTATAAAATAGCTTATTATCAATAAAATATATAAAAAGTATTTGCTCAAATTAAGTTTTCCCACGATGACGTCATGGAAAGTTATCGTCCTCGGTTAGAAGTTACTTAACTAAATATTTGTGGTCCATTATTAATGGGGGTGAAAAGAGACAAAATAAAGTTAACTGCTTAAAGCTCCAATTATGAATTCAATAAAAAATGGAGATAATTCCAATGCATTAGTATGTATATTGAAGATTTTGTTATTTGTGAACACGAAATGACATAGTCTCGATTATCCTGCAGTTTCTCCTCGACAGTGGTTGTAAGAACACGATCCATAACGAGTGGACCATCAAAGAGGTTTAGAACTATGGCAAGCATTGTTTACATGAAAAAATAATATGGAAATATTGTATTCCCCAGAAGAAAAAAGTAGATTTGGTAAGTAAATGGCATTGGTAAACATAAATACATTTCATCCAATTTAATACAACATCCTTGTTTGTCTCAAATGGTGGTAGTGCATGAATTCTTCCGATAGCCATGGCTTACGTTACTCAGGTATTTACATATTTTATCCAGTTTGATTACGTACCAGAGAGATTCTGAAGAAAAACTAGGCTGTCTATTTTTTCTATTCCATGGTAAATATTTCTTATATCTGTCGCTGTGGCAGATCTGTAATTGTAAAAATATTCCTGTTTGTAATTTGTTTAACGATTACAAAAAATGATTATGCTCAAATACTCTATTTTCCGTCAATAGCCAAGTCATGTCAAGCCTATTCATACATTCTCAATAATTAGCTAAAGAATGACAGTACTGAAACTATTTTCGGAAGTATTAAATTTAAATGCATTAAAGCAACACCTCTGCAAGCAATATCTTTGACCGTCTGATAATTCATCAGACCCAGTACTTGGATTTGGACCTTTTCTCGTCCATCGAACCCGAGATACGCAAAAATTTGATTTGACATTCCCAAGAATTACGCCATGAATCCCCCGGATTTTGTAGGAAAAACTAACGTCCAAATGATCGCCACGGGCTGATAATTTGATTATGCTATTGAAAAACGTGCATTGTTTTTACGCTGCAGAAAAACCCCTGCTGTCAAAGGAAATTGCTATCAGTTTTTGTTTCCTTTTAGTGTCAAACGTTGGTCAACTATTTACTTGAGCTAAGTACGCGTTGTTTCCCAAGAGATACTCTGTTTTATGCCGTCATTTTCAGGCAATGAGTTTCTTAGCCAAGCTGGAAAGTCGAAACATTTTTGAATAATCAAATAGTAATAATCACATAGAATTTTGAAACATTTCTTTTGTGAATATACACATTATACACGGATTCAGATTATTTAGTTTTGACCTAGGAGAAGATTATTTGGAGGAGACGTTAACCGAGGTGAAATTTCTTTTATCTTAACACGTTTGTCACTCTCATTATGAATTATTTATGTTGATTGCCTAAGTAAGACTTTACATTTACAAATACTTCCAACGCTCAATTTCTATGTGCATATACTTTTAGTTCTTCAGTGGCATTCCTTTCATTGCTGTGAGAAAAAAGCGATTTTGATTCTCTGAAGGTCTTTTGAAGTTGATGACATGCTTTATTTTAGACAATGAAAGTAGTTCAATGTTCAAGGTCTCTTTACAATATTTTGCTCTACAATTTTTCTTATTTCTTTTTTTTATGTAATATGTACCTTGAACATGAACGTGACAAACGAAATCGTGCGTATCGCGAAAAACCACAAATAATGGGATCACAAGAAAATAAAATTTTCCGGCCATTTATACATAATTCCCTTACGTTGGTAATTATCAGTATTTTTAAATAAATGCAAAGTCAGTGAGTTTACCTTTACAGTCTCATTTAGCTAAACTCGTCACTGGAATAGAAAGGTGAGATGATGTATTTTTCGGTTGCGTTAAGCACTATGATGTGTAGGATTACTGGGAAAGCAGAGCCGGAAAAGGTAAAGTCGGGGAAGTTATGAGAAAGTGATGGTATGAGAAAATGAAGAAGGGAAGATAGAAGGGATGGGGCGACGGGTGATGTCCGAGCATCAAGCGGCAGCCCGTTGAATTGAATCCTGGTAAATGGGAGTGGTGGCCAGTGGGTAAAAGCCCTTCCCTTAATTTCAAGTCATCTTTCCTTCCTATTTATTTGAAAAAGTGATCATCTTAATGGTAGGTAAGAACCCATACACCGCTGACTCCAAAGGAGGGAACCATCTCAGTGTACCGTTAATTAGTGTCGAACCATGAAGCTTAATTATTCGATGTAAATCTGGCCAGAGGGCAGTTTGGCAATTGAAGTGAGGTGATGCTTGGTATTTGAATCTTGAGGTTATAGATCCGAGGACTATGCCAGTAGTCAGGTTCAATTCAGGTTTGCGAGTAATGTAGCGATGAAATGATTTCGGTGTCGGAAAAACCACTAGGCATTTATTGTTGGAGGAGCAAGATTACTACAACATGTTTTAACATTGATTACACCTGGGCTATTAGGAAAAAGTAAATTGTAGGGAATAGAGGGACGGCTGAAAAAGCATTTCCATACAATAGGTTTCAGACGATACTCAACAACTAGAACAACTACCTGCGCACCCCCTGCCATGAGCCATAATGGTAGTCTGTAAGGTACCTTGTGGACTTAGGTCTCGTTATTCTCACCGGTGTGCCTCGGCGGCAAGTGCATTCATCCCCTCCGTTATCAGATCACAATTTTCATTCTTACTATTCACAGATAGAGCCTAAACCCCGCTGTCACACACGTTGGTGGTATTCAGCAGGGCATGATGTAATCGTGTTGAGCTTCAAGAGTTTTGATGTGATGAAATTCTTCATTTTACAATCTCAGCTAAAGAAAAGAAAAGAGAACCTTTTTTGATAAGGTACATGGACCCAAAACTCAATATTTATTGATAATTTAACGTTTTGAATTAATTCAAATTTTGTTTTTGCGTGAAGTTAGCAATTGCCAACATTAATTTCGGGAGAAGTTAGCTAAATATGTGTGATGGAAGGGAGGAATTTTTTTGTAACCTTAATAGCATTACAGCATGACAAATTTTTGCCAAGATTATAAAAACCTTTTTAAACCACGACTTGTATGAAAATCGATTTAATATCCTCTCACACAAGTGCTCATAATATTTTAAAGTGAGTTTCTGAAGAGAGATTTTTTTACTTCAGTACAGTGAGTTTCTGAAGAGAGATTTTTTTACTTCAGTACATGAATCAATCAAGGAATACGATCCAATTAAAGGGATGTCCTCCTTTTATAAGTGCTCACTTTCCTGGAAGTTCTTGTCCTCCTGAAAAAGATCTGAGGGAGAACAGCTTAAGGGATTGGCTTTGGCATTTACTTTAATGAACTGGAAGCTCATTAGCAAATAATAAAATCTTTTACTTTATTTAAGACTCCTTTTTGATGGTTTACCTGTACCCATTGATGGCCAATATTTAGAAGGAGAGCTATTTTTGAATATATATTAACTACTTGATATTTTTATTGCTCCAATTCTTTCAACCGCGGCCGCCGTACCCGTTTTTGCTTCATTTTCTGCATTTTTGAATAAATTAAATGTGAAGGCTAAAATAGAGAATGAAATTAATAAAGTAGGAAGAGGAATCATTAATGAAAATGCTGAGACGGAATTTATGGGAGTGGACCATTTGAAATTCGTGGCATGGCGAAAGGGCGAGGGTTTATTGGGATGGATTTTCGACAGAAGGACCAGAAAGTTGGGCTCCTTGGTGGAGAGCATTGGATGTCAACTTGGGCGAGGGCAAGGTGCTCTTGACTCCGACTTTGATGAAATATGAAGTGGCTTTTACCTATTTTCACATTTTGCGGCATTCGCTCCCCTCATGAATATGGTGGGTGCACAGTAGAAATCTTCTATTCATCCGGTTGGGAGATTCGAAACCTTGAAACCATTTGGATCCCCCTACTGTGCAATAGTGGACTATCATCCCTTGTCCATTCTTTCATCTTGCCCGCTCAATACCGACAAATTATCAAATCATCAAAAATACCGACAAATTTATCAAAACATAATGCCTGTTTCTAGCGTTCGAAGACACTCAAGGAGGCATTTTTTGATGTATCAGTTAAAATCGTCGAAGCAAGCTTAACAACTGCTTCTGAAGATGATATGATTTCCTCGGGGGTGTGTATTCACATTGGGAACAGGAAAAAGTAACATGGAGCTTTGTTTGGACTATGGAAAGGATGAGAAACACAAGTCGTAATATTTTACGTGAGATATTCACATTAACAAGTGAGATTAGCGGCTGTGTATTGCCATAGTGCAGCATCCAGCTTGTTGCTTTAAAATGTGGTCAATTACGATTAATATGGCCTTGGAGAAATTTCAGTACATCCCTATTTTATGCCCCGCTTATAGTTTTTTTTGCTGCTATAACATCCTGATATACCATGCCCTGAATATCGAAAAATTGATGTCCTCAACATTCATATTAGAAACCACTACTTGGGATTTTTTGGGAGTAAAGTAACGTTGCCATCGAAACCCATTGAAGGAAAATCGTTTCAATGGAAATAATCTGTTTCGGTAGTAAAAGTCCTTAATTTATGGCTGTCCGACTTACGGACTATCAACGAAACAAATCTAGGATAAAGGAAATTTCGTAAATACTATTTTTATTTTAAAAATTTCCGAAAAAAACGCAAAGAAAAAAATACTCCCTCATTAAATACGAATAGAAATAATCATTGAAATAAAAATATTTTTGAAAAAAATTTGGAATGGTCCACTATGAGCTCACACGGGATACAGATTTCCGTAAAAAAATGTCGATATCTTTTCTTTCCATCCCACTATTCAACATTTTTCGAAAAGGTATTTTTATAATTTTTTTATAATTAACATACATGTACAACTCGAAAAAATACGTGACGAACTATATTTTCAAATCACAGTAATTACTAGTAAATTGAGTCTTTATTTTTAAGTGAATGTGAAAATTCCATTTTCATCGCGGGTACTCGGCAGCCATTAGTTTAATAATAATATATTCAAAATCAAACCACAGTAATCAACCCGAAGTTCGGTTTGGTAGGTGAGGGTAGAGCTCACCTAGCAATAAGCCCAACAGCGTATGAAATTCACACATCAGGAACGGGGGGCCAGTTACTTTCCCTGTACCACCTGTATTTCCGAGGATGACTTGGTAGCCAAAAAATGGTACACAGTTTGGGTGAAGCTGAGGGTGCTCAGAGGCGTCACCTGGAATCAAACCCGGGTACTCCATCTAGTAGGCCAGCGCTTTACCCACTGAACCACCAACTGCTACACTTACTCTCTACTAATAGTGAACTGCAATATAATGATTTAAAATTATGTAAAGGAATTTGAAAATAGCAGTGAAATATGAAGATAGGAGCTTTCCCGCCGATGTTTCGATTAAGCCTTTGACGTACCTGTTTAGCGAGGGAAGTTTACCCATAGCGTCAAGTGTTTCAAAATATTAGACGCAGAATTGACTAAAAATTTCTAAAGATTGATACATATTATAGTAAAAATCTAGCAAATAATACCTTTATGTAGCAGGAAAATTAACAAACCCAGTGTAACTTGTGTGATTTCTTAGTAGGTAGTAGTGATTTTACAAATATATTATTTAAAATTCCAATAGGAAAGGAATATATTCTATGAAAATATAAGTAGCCATTTCAATAATAATTCTTCTTGTGATGACTATTATTACTTATACTATTATTTCTTTTTTTATTTCCTCCTCCTCTTTAAGGGCTTCTATGCATGTGAAATCCAACTTCAGAAAAGGGTGGCGTGGGCTTTTGAGTTTTGAATATATTTGTTGGACATTTCGTTGATTTTTCACACCATGATTCCAGATTGGAATCCAGTGGGTAGGAGTTAATAATTTTGTTGGCAATCAGGCCACTGCCTGAGTTTTGTTTGGCAGCAATATACATGCAGCTATCTATTGTCCGGTCATTAGTTATAATCCCTATGATTCCGTTCTCTTAAGATTATTGCCATGATGTGGTGACGAGGGTCTCTCTTCCCAATTAATCCCTACTAATTAGCCATATCCTGATGTTTGCAATCCATACCTCCCAGTTTGAAGGGGACAGACTTCAAGGAGGACTCATAACTGAAAACTACGATACTCATTTTTTCAATGAGAATATTTTGCTTCATAGAAAATTTGATAAGCCTATCGACGAAAATATAAGTATCATTATTTTGGCAGTTTTTTCCCACTGTACATGGTTGTACATACGTATTTGACAATGTTGAAATCTATTCTAGTTAAAATGTGATTAAACCGACGTTGCAAATCTAAATAACTAGACCATTGTTATGCAATACTTGCATAAACTATAAGGTAAACATTGCAATCGCCTAATAAAATGAATTGTAACTGCTATTTAAGTTGAGATACAAAAAAGGTAAAAATCCTATAGCCAATAAAAAGAGTTTAAGAACACTCCTATAGCACTATTTCGGTCAACCGGTGACCATCAACAGGGAGAAAAA
>LYUA01000177.1:463311-480979 GCA_002093875.1 Calopteryx splendens
TTTTCTTCAATTTTTCACAGTTAAAATACTAAATTTTTATCACTCTCCTCTCGCCACCCGTACTAAGATGTGTGCCATATGATAGCAGAATGAAATACAAATTATTACACCATAAATTACTTTACTGCTCTTGGTAACGATTTTTAAGTGTATTACTTAGGGTCTTTGGGAGTCTCAAGTCATGTATTTTCATATTTGGAGCCCTCCCACTCCTCCTGAACTCCTCCCAGTAGGGAAACGCGGTGTGTAGTTTGAGAGCCACCATTTCCTGCAAATTAAATGGTAAAGAACGATTTAATTTTTGTTTCAATTGGCTAAAAGTGTTATGCCTTCGCCATAGGGATGAGACCCGGGCCCCGGGTTCTCGTTAGCTCCATTCCATTCTTCCCTCTCCGAAATTCACTTCGGCCTACCCTCAGCTTCACCCGTCCCTTCCCCCATTCCCGCTCAATTTTCCCCCCATTTCTTCCACTCACTCTCCTCTTTTTTATCGTCAGCACGACAGTCTCCTACATTTAGCTCACTTATGAGAATAAATAGCCTTTTCATCGGATTACAACGTTCGCTGGAATTTGAACTGTGGAAAACATCAGAGTGGGGTTGAGTGGGGAATTGGGAAGGAAGGGAACGGTGAGAAGTGGAGGAGAGCATACCTCCGGCTGAAATATTAAAGCCCGCGCATCGCAAAGTTTTTGAAATCTCCTTCCGGCGACCAAATATGTGATTTCTGTGTCTAATGCCTGGAATTCGAGCCGATAGGGGATCGCGTGCATCAAAAGAAGGCGAAGCACGGCAATAATCCGCTGATAATGATGCGTCGGGATGATGGACTCGGAAGCGCTTACCGGAATTCGCTCAGAAGCGCCCCTTGACTATGGTTAAAATATTGGTGAGAAGCTTGAAGTGGTGGCCTTATCTGACGGCGGATTTTACTGGATATCTCAGGCTCTTTTTCTTCTCCTAAGACTTCGTTTCTCGTATGTCCCCAAGCCACACTGAGTTCGCACGGAAAAGCGTGATTGGGAAAAGTAACTAACCTAGCCTCTGTTAGTGCAATCGGACGTAAATGAGGTTTTTCAACGGATTCAAAGTTGTAACCATTTAACATGTAAATTTTTATTGAGTCAGGCTGAGTGTGAAAAATTAACTTCACCGTACTAAGGGGTTATTAAAAATCTAATCGGGAAGAGTTTCCAACAAATCAAAAAATTAAAATCTTAAATGTTGGTGCATTTTTAATTTAAATTGATAATTATGAAATCGATGTTTTTTTGTGTATATTAAAAAATAAATTTATTTCTAATATTGTAATCACTTGACACAGAAATAAAATGTTACCCACAATTTGGGGGGTATATCTCTTAAAAGCGCGATAATATGAACAATATTTCTTTATCATAACTTAAGTATTTACTCTGTAACTTCGATAAATATTTTCCCCTATAAGTGACATTTTAATTAAATTCCATTGACTATACTTTAATTGAATATATCTTTGAATTGGACTTCAAGAACGATATGCTTTAATACAGCAAAATTTGTCTTTTTTCAGAGTAGGTAATCCCTTTGCCATTGAAGATAAATATGGAAAACGTGTTTAAAAATTTCCTTGAAAGGATTAATTGACATAACTATTTGTTATAACATGAAAAAACCTTTTCTACTAGGCGATGGTGTTAAAATTTAAAGAAAATATAATATTGAATAGTTTAAATTTGCCCCAGTTTTAGATGCTCATAATATTTTGCCTTAGAAATACTTGTAGGTCCTATGATATTTGATGTTTTGTGAAAATCTACCAGATTATTTTTGCTCCTCGTTTTTTTCTTAAATGGAGATAAAAATTACCAAGAATCTACAGTTTTAATGGATGATTTATTTCGCATTCTATTGTAAAATACATATTATCCGTCCAAAACATAAAAAGTAATTATCAGTTGCTCTATTTTAACAAACAACGACTCATTGTCTATCAATAGTACTAGGCGCGTTCAAAACGCAAGTACCGTTAAGGTATAAAATATCCCAAACATGGTATTTTTGATAGAATTTACTTTTAAATAACAAGTATACCTTAAACTTTTTTGCATCATTATATTCGCCGTTGTAGAGGCCATTGTTGTGTCCGTCAATTTTAATTTCGTGAACTTCATCGGAGAGTGTGGAAAAGCTTGCAACGCCAATTGTTGTGAGTTTTCTCATTAAATTTTCTAAGCAAATCTTCACTTACAACAGAAATCTACCCACTCCTTTCTTCACCATACACAGTCGCTTAGTCTTCCCTGAACTACCGCACTCATTTGGTACCCATATTATCACACTCATTGCACTGTCACCATAAATCTCAACAATATGCCGATGAATTTAATTGGGCTTGCGGTTTCTTCCATTCAGAAATTGGATGGCAGACCGCATTTCAAAGTCAGTGGGATATTCAATTAGCCTAAACATTGCAAATAAGAAAGAAAAAACGTAAAAGCACTTATTTTGACCCAAGTCAACAAAATGGAAAACCTACCGGTCAGAAAATCTAGTGCGCATACGCAGAACAGCGATCGCAGTGCTGTGGCGGAACAATCGCGAAAAGGTACTTCCTTTTTGATCGCACCTCGTATTATAGTTCATAAAATGATAAAAGTTTTGTTGGGTAGTATTTGAAAAACTGATAAGGCAATGAAGACTGATTTTTTGCACAAGATGTGATACACAATTCTTAAACTACTCCTTTATCCTATTACATGGCATTAAAGGTTGAGACTCGTTTGTATATGTTATCATTCATGGTTGCTTGCATTACAAAAAAAAATGCACTCGCGGTTTAGTATCGAATAACTACTATTAGAATCTTGGAAACAATCCACAAGGTTTAAATCTAATTCAAAATTATCGTTTCATTCAAACACACGACAAATATTTAAATACTAATTCATAAAGATGGAGACATATGTAGTTGAGCCATAAGATGAACAATGTATTGAAATGACATATGCGTTTGAAAAGTCATTATTTCCTGAGTTCTCTTTCTTTAATGCTGAATTAATGATTGCTCCTCGTTCAGGCAGGATCAATCCTTACGCCCAAGTAGGCATTTTGTATTAGTACTGCATGTACTCCAATTACATTTCGTTTTCTCCTAATAATTAAAAATATAATTCAAACGCATATTTTATTCGCAATCTGACCGCATGATATTATGACGCAATGTAACAGCGCTTTCCCAACAAAGTCCGCAATGAGCATCTAAAATGCAAAGGAAAAACACTTCTTCACTTGTGTTAAGAAAACAGATAGGTAGAGGACTGTTAATTCTCGTAGATCAAAATATTACATATTATTAAAATATGTACCCTCTTCTGCTTAGTGAGGCGAGCAAACTCATCGGACATTTATTCATGATGAGGGATCTTTGCATCCAATTCTCCCCCAGATACACTCCCTCAACTTCTCTTTCGGATTAAGTAGTTTCCTTATGAATGGAAAATTGGGACTTGGAACGAAATAAAGTTAAAGGATGTGCGTACCGTATTAAGTAGGTTATGTATTTATGAACTCCGGAACCAAAGTTTTTAATGGTTTCGTGATAGTTTTGGAGCAAGATTGAATGTAGTTGAGTGCTATACGCCACTGCGCGCACTGGGTGGGAAATAGCTTGAACCTAGCTTCAATCTTATCGCACCCAAATGAGTTCAGGTGGAAATTCATATATTTAATGAACTTACATCAATGTTAACACATCGGCCTCCCAAAAAAACGCCTGAAATATGGCGACTTCAACATTTACTGGAGTAATGAGCAGAAAATATTGGCAAATCGTTGATACACAACCCTGTAATAAAAAAATGATAGTATAAAAATTAATATTATGTAATAGTTAAAAAATATTTGTTATCTTTATCTTTCAATTTTGCCATCCCATATATTTATAATTATTACTTAGGTACTCTGAGAAGGGTCATCATTGCCGAGAAGGATTTTAGCTCATAAACTCTGGATGATTCCTGAAGCTCTTTTGAGCACCTTCCAGGTAGAAATGATTCTTTTCCCAATAGACAATGATATAGCTAGCATGCAAAAAAATAACTGTCAGTACTTGAAAAGAAATTATCTTATTAAAAGGATTAATAATATTGTATGAGACAAAGGGATTTTAGTGTAGTGAAAATCGAGAAATACATTTTTGTATAGGCGTTGATCTAACTACATTCATCGAATATATAGGCCATTCCTTTTGTCCTTTTGCGTATCTTATTTCTATTCACTACTATAGTGTTCCTTTTCCAAACTTGAACTTCTTTTCAAATAAATCTTGTGCTTCGTTTGTATCATCACAATTTCCTGCAGTTTTTTGTATATTCCCTAGCTATGCCGTCCCGATTTATTTCTAGGTGAAAAGGAACAAATAACTCAGATTTTCCCCCTTTTTCGGAATCTATAATTATTTCCTAATGATATCTGCATAATTCGCACGAGCCATTATTTTTTTCTACAC
Organism: Calopteryx splendens; assembly: GCA_002093875.1. Classification (NCBI taxonomy): domain Eukaryota; kingdom Metazoa; phylum Arthropoda; class Insecta; order Odonata; family Calopterygidae; genus Calopteryx; species Calopteryx splendens. The sequence continues at coordinate 467,801 of LYUA01000177.1, forward strand.
GTCCAATGCTAAAATAATTTGAGAAATGCAAGTTTCATCGGTTTATGTAAGTAATTATGACAATGCCCATGATTGTTATTGGTTCTCAATAATTATTGTTTTCAAAATGCCAGTCATACTTTTGTGGGGAAAATGTTCAGTACAGGTTTTTATGTTGGTCTGAGAGGATTTTCCCCCACTCAATAACACTCCCACTGCTGCAATTTCGAGAACGCTGCCCTTTTCAACCGTCATTTAAATATTGGAACAAAATTTAATAAAAAATGAAGAGTAGACATTTTTAAAATTAAAGGTTTTAATAGTGGGAGATGTAGCATGTAAAAAAGGTACTCAGCGGCCAATAAAGAAAAAAAGGAAGGACTACTACCAAAACTCCAATGAACGTTCCGTGCAAGTACTTCATCCACATTCCAAATCGACTTCTGTGGAAAAAATATTTTCAATGGATTAATCCTTAAGTACACCCCTACTCTCGATATGCTACAAATTTTCGATAATTTTCTAATTTGTCTAATCAGACGCTTATCCAGGTGCATTACTAATTATTTCGTAGGCTTTAATTACTATCTGTGGAATTTCTCTTGCATATTGCATCTCTGTAAGAGATCCATACATTCTTCCAATCGGATACTGTATCGAATAATAAAAAATAACTGCAATTTTTCTTTCTCCATGAATATACTCTCGTTTAAACTTAAATAATTGTTAAATTGATAGATCAAATGGAACGATATATTTATTAATTATTAAAAAACGGTAATTTACGTGTAGGTTGGTTTTATTGATGAGGATAGAGCTCAACTAATACTAAGCCCAACAACACAACACATCAAGGTAGGAGGGCCAATTCCTTTCCTTGTGCCATCTGAGGGTTCCTAGGACAAAGAAGCACATTGCTCTAACTGCTGGACGCCACTCCTCAGTCATTATATGAGTAATTTTAAAATTTCCAATAAACTGATATAATTTAATGCATATTCAAGTTAAAATTCATGCCGAACCACATCGTCGTACGAAACTAGTTGCTTATAAGAGAAATGTGATTTTTAAGTTGAAAAAGAGAGCCATACGGGAAAGTCTGAGAAACCTTTGTATTTATACAGCCTATATTCATAACGTCAGTATACCTCTCCGCCGTGTTTTTACTGGCTGATTAATCTCTTCAAAGTTTCATTGATCCAATATCCTATTTTTTTGTCTCTAAAGCAATGTTTCGTAAAAATTGAAGATTATTAACTCTTGAGAAAATAAACTAGCATTTCATAAACTCCCACAACGAACTACGCCAAATTTCGTACCGTTTGGTGCTTAAAGCGGAAATAATTTGCTCGACTGTTTTGGTGATTGTGAGAACAATAAGAAACCTACAACTACGCCTACATAGTACTTTGCAAGACGCCGCAAGAGAGCATGCCAGGGAGTGTCAGATAACAAGTCATTAATGAAAATGATTGCCATTGGAATATTGCATCCTTGCACATTCGACGTGCTCAAACTGCCGAATGTATTTCCTACTGCACTACTCGATAATTGTGCGAGGATAACGCTTTTTTGCATCTATCTGTCGCCACTCAATCCCTCTCAACATCCCATCGTATTTTCATCTACTATTTTAATGGGGAGGTAAAATGATTACTTTATTTTCAGGGTTAGACTCTAATGATTTGTTTCTTTCAAACGGTTAAGACCTGTATGAAATCGTCATGATGCGTGCTGCTACCATTTAAGGCTCTCCAATAACATTGCGACCTCTATGTTCGTTCGCAACGACTCTTCACGAAACGGGAAACCTTCTTCATTATCCTTTTCATTACCAAGATTACTTCCTTCTGCGCGGAGTCCCAAAGGCTCGAAGTATACTCAAGATGAGTTCTAACTAGCGTGAAGTAACCCATCTCCTTAAATTTTTCATTACATTACTTTCTCGGAATACGTTTATTGAATCCTTTTCTTCAATGCCGCTCCGCAGATGGTCCTAACGTGTGTACTCCATGCTACGTTTAATGCTAGAGTGACTCCTATCTATTTTACATGGTCCGTTTTCCTTGTGCCCCCATCCCCCTGCGAGAATATTGATGAAAGGGTGTGTAAATGTCATGCCCCAAAAGCTCAACACTGCATACGTATTCCAATTTAATTTAAGACCCCATTCCTAAAACCAGGCATTAATACTTATGAGATCTCTAGTAAGAGCCTTATATTCGAGTTGTTACGCATATCCATGTAGATGACCGTATCGTCGGTGAATTATCCGATATTGCTCGAAATTCAACAAGTAATGTCATTGATGTAACGAGAAAAAGGAGGAGCCCGATTATGCTTCCTTATGGGACGCCAAGAGGGTACATCTACAAATTCGGGACTTATCAGATCAATTATCACCTTGGTTTGCGCTCAAAGAAAAAATCGCGAACCCAATTTACTACTTTTTCATGAATTCCACATAATTTTAGTAGGTATGTGTACTAGCTTAATGTGTAGTAATTGATAAAATGCTTCTTTGAAGTATAAGAAGAGTCTCCATGGCTTTTTATCCCGTCTATCTGAGGATGTCGTTGTTGAATATTCTAAATTGTGTTTTACAACATCTATTCCTTCGTTCCTCCTATGTTTGGAGTTCGTGAAGAAAGCTATGACTATCCAGGAATTTCATTACGTCATTTATAATATTGTGTTCAAGAATATATGAGGATGCGGATTATAATGATACTGGTTGGTAATCTCCGGTACCTTGTTTGCTTCCGCTCTTGTGGATGGTAGTGACGTGAGGGACATTCCAGTATTGCGGCACTTTAATTTCCGATAAGGAATTAATAAATATTATTTTCAGATAGGGCTCAATTTCTGGTGCCAATTCTTTAGTACTCATGACGGGATGCATTCCGGTCCTGGAGATTTATTAGTTTTAATATTTTGTGGTTGTTAAACCTATCCCCTTCTGTTTGTTTTGTCACTTATCGTTTCAATGATATGATGGAGATTTTAGATTAGTCTGGTGTCATCTTTGTTGATACTCTTTTAAAATATCTTTTCAAAACGTTAGGTATTGTAACACTGCATACAACTACTTTCCCTTTTTCTTCCTATAATGACTCTTACACTGTAACTCCCTAGCGTTTGACTAAAAAACCTTAAGGTTCTCGTGCAGTGATTCACACTGAATTATTTTCTTTAATTTACTTAATTCGGAGCTCATAATATTTTTGTTTTTCAGTACGTGGTCTGGTGTATTTTCCCCTTACTTTCAACTGTATTCATTTATCATTGGAATAGGATGTGGTATTAAATTTGGTATGCAGCTTTATCCGTTACCTCAAAGCCTGTCTGACTGTTATACCAGAGGGGGGGCGTTTCTACACCTCATGCACCATTTATTTGGTAAAAGGGGTAGCATACCGAGAAAATGCCTTCGACCTTCTATATTATTGTGTGCATGCTTGAACATCGCCACAAGACATCCTAGGGGCCTTAATTTAATTTGGTAAATTACTTGAGACTGTGCTATTGTTGCTACAATTAGAGCACATTTTACACATACCGACTGTGATAGTAAGATTTTTATGCAGATACTATTTAGGAGAAAAAATAATGGAAGTTCTTAATATTCCAGGCGTTATTGAACATTTAAGCTGTCGTTTTGAGAGAGGTGAAATGACCATGTACTGTGTGAGGAGTATATCCTTAATTCATATCAAAGTCAGAGGTAGGGGTATAAAATAAAGCGTTGGCATTTGATGAAGAGATATATCTCATGCTCCATGTGGACAGCGAACGAAATGGAGGAAGATTTAGCGTGGACTCAAACGGGGGCCTATCGCTTTAAATATTTGAATCGTGATTTTTTTAAATATTCAAGAGACCGCGGAAACGATGGAGGCACTTTGACGCATACTTGTTCATGCAAGCTCTTCGTATAATCAGTATTAGAGAAATGAATGTATATTTCTTCTTCAGCGTCCCACTCTTTTGTAGATGGCCTCCTCGAAGAGGTTACCCTCTCAACCCAATTAGATGAAGTACCCATTGGTTGGGAGATATTAACTGGTCAAGTAATGGTCATCTCAGCAGAATCTGAGAAGTGAAGAGAAGGAATATAACAGGGGTTGTGCGGAAGAACTGGCTGCGTCCCCTTAAGGGGAAAACCAGTCGAGGGGCAAAAATTGCCGAAACAAAATTGGCGCGAGGCGAAAGTCGATAAATTCCAAATGCCGAGCTAGAGAAATGGTTGACACGGGTAAGCAATATACACACCATCTTTGAATTCAAAATAGGCATTTATTCTTCCGCTGTTTCTAGAAAACTTTTCCCTGTCCTCCCTATTGCATTTATCGATCCAAGAACCAATGTTGGAGAAATGAGGACGTTGATGCATGCGTTCAATGTGCGGAGATTTCTTGCTTTTACTCCCGATGGAAGTGTCACTGATGAAAAATGAGTATAATGATGTGGAATCCCTTCTCTTCCGTTTTTCTCGAAAGCGATCGAGCGTATAAATGCTTTATTCAGCGTGGAGTGCTTTTTCCACCGCTCGGACATCACGCCAATATTGTGTCACATGGGAAAATTATTTAACTTGCCAGCCAGCGTATTCAATAACGTGAAACCTTATATAGAACCTTTCTTGAACAATTGTGGAGTTATGGGCATGAAAACTCTTAAAAAATTGAGATTCTGGATAGATATTTCGGGAAACTGTTCATCCAGTGATATGGATTAGCGTGAGAATAGCTGTAACACTATTACTTGGTAGTAAAACGTATCATAATTAATATTACTTTACCTGGTAATAATAATACAATTTTGAAGTTATCCTACCATTAAAAGTGGTTTTGTTTATTTTCACCCCACTTCATTCACCATTGGTTTGGAAATATTTCCTTAAGGATAAAGTAAGGTCTTCATTAGTTTAGTCTTTAACGTACTTACCCGGTAGACAAAGGTTGTTGTTTATAATCCCACTTTTGACATGGCTTTTATAGTGTCAGTTAACAGTTGAAATAACTTTGCTTGAGTTAGCGTTATGACGTCACCTTAACTAATGTGGCAATTTAACAAAGTCTTGGCCAACAATAAGTACTTCTAGTAATGGGTTCAAGTAAATATTAATTTTTACCTTTGTATTTATCGCCAAAATGTCGTGATTATTCACATTGCTTACAAATAAGCTTGGTATAGGCTAGTTAGTACCAGTCAAGAGATCTAGATCATGTAGCGAAGAATATCAAATATAATATGTATTCCCTTGATAGGTACATAGCTGTAGAAAAGAATAAAACTATGGCTGAGGTAAGACTCAATTTCTATGATTTTGAATGATTAATCTGAGACTTAATATTGATATCGACAGGCAATGCAAGCATTAATATCTCTCCAACTTCAGCGATAGAATTCGGGAAGAAACGAAATAATATGCGAAAAATCTAACTTGACCTCTACTACTACTATATCTAGCCGGCAACCCTCTAAAGACAACAATTATGGTAAAACAATGTTTAGGAGAAAATAAGGGAGAATCAATAAAAATCCTACGACTTTGGTTTAACTGGCAGGATTATAGAGAATTATACGTCCACTTACAGACTCCACGATAACCCAGCTAAGTAATTTATGAATATTTTGGGGATAGTGGGACTGAAAACGAGTAAGAAGTGCTTGAGGGATTATCCCAACTTCGGATCAACCAGGATGAGAATCTCCCACAACGGGGAGATGTTCTTTTCCCTTAAAAAATAATTTTTCCTACTGTATTTTAGTGGATCTTGAGTCTCCAGATTTTCTGGCGCGAGTTCTGAATACATTACAGCAGGAAGAGATAAAAATATCTTTCTGCTCAGCTTAAATAAGAAGGGACGCAAAATTCTACTGATTACTTATAGCCTTGAGCTGAAAACAATTTTTTTCAATGATGGTCACGTCAACGCTAAGCCTTGAAATTATGTCATCCATAATCTCATGAATGGATACAAATGAATTGTCCTGATTATGAATTTCAACTGAAGGGAAGGAAAGACAATCTATCCTATTACGTAACGTAGAGCGGAAGAAGTGTGAGTATGAATGCAAATTACTCACTCGAAAATCCTATCGTAAATTTTGTCGAAATTTCCGTCAGAGTTTAATCAATTGACTCCCCATTGGTATTAATTACAAGTCGTGCCTGAAAATAATCAATCCGAAGGTTTTTATTTCGTGGTTCCGGGTAATTGCATTGGACGGCCACTTATCCCTTTGAGTTCGATGGTGGATGGAATCGCCGAAATTGACAAAAGTAAAAATCATTACCAACGTCACATAAACTTAATGCATTATTAATGTGAGTAAACGCTAAATATTAGAGACTGAATGGAAAAAAAATAAATTATCGCCATCGGCAGCAAAGGCCTGCGGGAAAATCTGCGCATAAACGTTAACGAGGTGAATAAATAAATAAAGTGAAGAGGAGGAGAAGGAGCACCCAACCTGGGTGCGGTGAAGCGAGCACCACCCAACACTCGCACACTCCACCACGCCGCGCCCACTCCCTTCCCGCCTCTCACGCCAAACCTCCCCAGCCCCCCGCCCTCGTCCCCGCATCCACTCCCAACGAATCGAACAGAATTTCTAAGTAAACAGAGGGGCGGGGGCGAAATTGAATTTGGTTGGTCTACTGTGTGACGCTGGAAGGGTGAAAGAGAGTGATTGGAAGAGCACATAGTCAAGGGAAGGGTGAGCCGGAACCGAGCCCACGTTAAACCCTGAATGCCACCAGAAGGGTATTGTGGCAAGGGCGTAAAAGATCATACACTAGTTTTAATGAAAATGAAGGATTAAGTTGGAACGGAAAGACAGAAATAGACTTATTTTGGAGACCCTGGGACCGATGGGTCCCCATGTCCCTCGTGCGAAGCACAAGACCATTGGAGGGGTTCCTTCAGAGAAGCGGCCGATTGGGAAAAAGCGGTGTAATCAGAGTGAGAAAAATATCATTGCATTAATAGCATAATGGTCAGTGGCTGAATCATTATCTGGAAATTGGTACCACTGTTGTTCTTTTGAAGGTTGAAATATAGGGAAACTAGAATGAATCTGAGAAATGAGTTTAATTTGGACTAAACAGGTATTATAAGTTACCTCTTTATGTATAAACGTTCGATAATATTACTATGTTAAAGTTTCATGGGTATATCAATTGTGAAATGTGAATAATTGTGGTTACTATGAATTAAATAGTGCAATAATAGTGGAATGTCAACATTTTAAATGCAGCGCTTCGGTGAACAGTATGCCTACCATCTCTCTATCGCTCTTCATCGTTCAAGCAATTTCTGTAAACCACTTCATTATTAAGCATTTAAATTATAACATTTTAACATGTACTTTTACTACTCTGTGGCTGTTTAAAAAAAATAATAAATTTTTAAGGTCTTGAAATACACGATTTTGGTAGTGCCCATGTGATGAGCTAAAATGAGAGTAAAATTTTATCCATTTCTAAACAAATGTATCATGGAAATAAAAGAATTAGATTTAAAACTACATGTGAATTGTTTGGTTATTTTTTAAGGAATATATCACTGATTGATTTTCTAATCGTAATTCTTAATGAGTTTTTACTGAATATAAATGTATTTCTAAAGATATGGTCAATAAGGTATGTTTTCTAAAATCCAACAAAAATTATTTCCTAAACATTTTTCTCCACCATTTAACTATCAACTAGATATCACTACCTATGAGCTAAGGTTTCCTCTCTTCTTTAATGTCTTAAAAGAAGAAATATGTGTTGGTTTCTAATTTTACATATTTCTCTAAGCGTGTCACAACTATCATCTTATCTTTAATATTTTTGCAATGCATACATATATTTCCATGCGTGAGTTTTTCGGAGGAATCATTCAGTACGCAACACTATAGTTATAAATTAAAATAACTGCAAATAATTTTAATAAATAAAAAAAAATGGTAGTTCATTCTTGGTTTCAATTGAGAGCGATCAGTCAGTTAACGAATTTCCAAAAAGGCACTCAGGTCGCAACGATTTCTCGTTACAACATTATCATTGATCCATATCACGGTTCTACAGGCAAGATTTAAGGTTTATAAGGATGGATGTACGTGTGTGTGTAGAGAGTAGTAAGAGTGGTGTGGAAGTTTGTGAAAAGTTTATGAAGTCATAAAATGGGAAAATACCTCGGGGAACCTAAAAGGGTCGTTGATAATTGAGATTTTATGGCCAGCGGTTTGGATGCTTCGAGAAGAATGATTTTTTTATACTCCAGATCGAGTGTTTTTGAGTCGACAGACAATGACTCCTATGGATTTATTACTAGCCTTCGTTTTTTGATGGGGATTTAAGAGTTGTGACGTCCTAATCCTACTCTCGTGCTACATGCTGAAGCATCCCTTTGGCTCGTTGCCCTTTTCTGCGGGCAGAGTTATTGCACTACGTTGCAGTGCCTCTTTCGTAAGAAATTTTACCATGGTACATCGATTTCATGGTTGAAAATCATTAATGAATGAATGTCAAAAGTCTTTCAGTAGGTCTGGAATAACAACATAATGTTGGAAATGATGGACTGTTATTTATAGTCTGTTCAAGTGTTGATGGTCGTTGGACACATTATAGTGAAAACATTTATGCAAGAAGCAATAAGCAATGCGTGGTTTTATAGGGACATTAAAAAGTAAACTATATAATGATTCTCAAGGTAAATCTACAGATACTTTTTTGGTGATATTCTCCATTAGTAATATACCGGTGAATATTGAAATCTTTTTACATTATCATTAGAAGTGGAGCCCTCCTGCTTTGAAAGAAAATAATCCGAATTGAAGAAAAGTAAGCGTGTAGCACTGGTAATGACGGCAAGTGACCGAAAAAAATTCTCAAAGGCATTTTTTTTTAATAGTGATAATTTTATTATACCGAGTGTAGTTTCTTAGATTTCTATAAATAATTCATAGTTTATAAATTTGGATACGATTGATTATTTTGGCTTGTGAGGTGTTAGATTAACAATTATACGGAAGGTGATTCATATAAGTTCATTTTAATTGAGTCATTAGTCGAATGCTGTGGTTAATCTCTTTTAAAAAAGGTAGGTCACAGAGAAAAATATGCCTGGGCCTAAAATCATGATGCATGACGATAAAAATGAATAGTGAAAATACCAACTGAAAGCTAGCGTTTCTATTACTTAATTGATTACTATTAGAGGTATGTCTAAAACCATTGGAAAAAAACAATGGCATATTTCCCTAAATACAATACGTTCAATGATTCTGCTGAAGTCTGCGGGTTTAATATCACTTTTGAAGTTATATTTTTGCATTATATATCATATTGTCATAACATGTGTTGTGTTTTTGGGTTTTAGACGAACTCAGTCGTCGATAATTGGATCTTAAGTACGAAATTGCTGAAGATACTTTAAGACAGGAAATTATAGTGTACACTCACGTTTCTCTATCTGCTTACTGTACACTGGTTTCACTTTCTAATCGTAAATTTTTCCATGTTTTTGAGGTGCATGTTCACATCACTTGTAAAGGATTGTTTTTCCTCTGTCAATAAATAATGTACATTGGATATCCAACGCATGATACAAAATTGATAGTAATCAAATATTGCGAAATTACGTGGATGTGTAGGACATGCATGGTGGAATAAACATTAAAGGATTATTTCGAAAAAAGTGCTAATTGTGAAAGAATTTTCTCTTCTTACATGTTAAACCATGAAGTAACAGAAAGTGTGGTAAAAGAAAACCGGAGTAGTGACATGCAATCCGTGATTGCCTAGGATTCAGTGGATTGATGGGATCAGAAGGTTTAGTTGAAACAATATTGTTCTAATAAATATTGTTTTAATCTTATGGACGTACTAGGTATATAATTGATCTGAAATCTAACAACTTGGCTCCTAAACAGTTACTACTAACTGGGATAATGTAGATTGAGTAACGAAAAGAATACTCTGGACTGCCTGGAGTAAATTTTTCATCATTACATCAGACTCTTTGGTAGCAAATAGAGTGGCCTATAGTAGCTACATGTTTGTGCGTAGTAAGTATTAAAAAATGTTAGCCCAAGTATAGCAATACCAGAGGTTTGTCATTGGCTTACGTATTATCAGTGGCATCATGTACTTCTCGGTCACCATAGTACCCATAGAAGCGTATTTACGGTGTTAGAAAAATAGTTAATGTGCATTTTGAAATTATAATCACTTAGCATGACACCAAAAATGACTACTTTTTGGCAAGTGGAATACCATAGGTATTTCGGAATTCTATAGCAAAATAATGCGCATCTTTATCATCGAGAGTAAAAATAAAGGTATAAAGGATTGTCTTGATCAAGCCTCATTAAGAACATGAATTATTTAAAGTCGTCTTTAATTCAGTAGGTTTTTGCTTCAAAAGAGACTAGAATATGAAAACATTTATTGCAGAATTAGATTCAGATTGTTAGAGTTACAGCTTGGATGCTTATTTTACGTTCATCGTTGGAGAATGACTCAAGTACACAAACGCAATCTGGTGGACTACCTCTTACAGATTAAGAGAGATCACAATTTTTTTCTGTTTAAAATCATAAAAAAAAGTATATTTCTTATTTTGCGAAAGAAGCACGTTGAAGGGCATTAGAATTTTTTGCCCTAGACGGAAATAAAAAACATATGTCAGATTTACGCTATTTTTACAAAACAATTTTTTAAAGTCCTTGTTATTTTCTGCTTCTATAGATAGTCAATTACCCATGAGCGGCCGCGCAGCTATGCAACCGTCAAAGATGAGCACTCACCTTTCATTCATCATTGAAACGGCATTTTCTGTTATGTGGGGTACTGGGAAATATTGTTAAATTCATTTATTTGGAGAACAATTTAGCATTGACAAGTTGTAACAAATTGCAATTTTACGTTGGAGACACATTGTGATATTTTTTTATTTTTATAATGACTATTAACTGTCATTTTTATCTATAATATCGTTTATTATATCATTTTATGCGTCACCCGTCTCCTCGGTAGTTTTCCTGAAAGTTCATTGTTTCAGAGTACAAGATTTTGCTATCATTTCGAAAAGTTTTTTTTAAATATTTTTCAAGCGAATTGAACTCTAATAGTAGTTTTTTTCCCCCAAAGACCCAATGTGTGAAGCAAACGTTAATTACTTTCTCCGTAAGATATTATTAAACCCTCTAGGAACCAGTTGAAAGTTGTACAAGTAAGTTGCATAGTTGAATGTTCATCTGGTACGTCAAATTTCTCCACTGACACTCTTAATGACGCAAGTATTATTCCACGTTTTACGACATCACCTCAAAGATATTAAAACTTTTGCATGAATTCTTTAAAAATATTTCCCGTTAACGGGGGCATAATATTTCCCCTAACATGGATTTTCTGTGATGCTTACATATCAGGTTCACAAATATTTGGAATGTCAGAACATTTTTATTAATTCCTTAAACTTATCTATAAATATTATGTCTTTATGGGAATAAGGAAACGATAACATATCGAATATAAGACTATTTCTATAAAAAAATTATTAGAAAAGCAATAAATTTAAGAAAAGGGAGAAATATAAGGGTTATACGAATACGTTTTTCACAAAAATTATGCAATTTAAAAGCAGTAACGAAAAAAAGTATCAAAAATTCTTTGCCACCTAAGTCTTCAAAAATACTTTTAACTCCCAAAAGCTTCTTCGAGATCTCGTGGAATCCTCCTCCTATACAAACTCCGCTGACATTTATCACAAAAATGTGGTATTCTCTGTCTCATATGAAATACCTATACCAAGATCCTTGGTATGTAATTTAAACGAGAGATATGCGTCAGGGAATGCCCACGCAGAAATAAGGGCACAGTTATGTAGTTTTGATGTGCCTTATGAGATCTAACGTTCCACTCAATCTTCGCCTCGCGAACCTCAAAGGCAAATGGAAGGTCAACTCCCCGTTCTCTCCTAGGTTCTTTCCACCACACCCAGCACCTCATCTCATCGGTTCAAATTAATCCCGAGTTCCGAGCCTATATCATGAGCCATAAAACATATCCTGGGTCCACTCTTGAGCACACCATGGTGAATATTTCCCTTGCCTTGGATGGATGGAGTGAAAATCCCCTTATGTTATGATTAGCTAATATTAGCTGTTCATGCCAAACTTTGTCTCTTAGCAATAACTATGCTTATATTTCACCAAGGTTGATGAAGATTCCTCAACAGCTCATAGGGCGATCTCCAAAACATTTAAGCCCCTTGCTAAGGATAAACCTCTTGGAGAGACGAGCAACTACCAGAAGGGAAACATTTTTAATAATAACTATTCCCGGGGTGATAATCAACGTATTAGGTGAAAATATTATGCTCATTAATCTTAAATATATGAGTAAAATTCGATAAAATAAAAAAAATTTAAATTCCCATTTAAAAATCATAAACACAATTATACATTATCAATTCTAATTTTTCAACTGAATCAAGGGGGGGTCACCAAAGAAATAAAAGCAATTAAAAATGAATGTATGGGAGGGTGAAAGTTACCGGGGAACCAGATAAACAGAATTTTATTTGACAGAGTAGTAAAAGACGAAAATAATCAGCGGAAATGTTTTAAGGTAATCGGGAATAAACCAAAATTACCTGTTTTTAATAATCAAAGAAGCTACAACACTGGTTGAATGCCGACGAGTTTTCAGACGACTGTAGTGATTGCTTACTGTAACAAACGAGAACGCAGTGAAAAGAGAAAAACTACTAACGTTCTATTTTGTTTCATGAGACTAAAATACAAAAACGCAAGCCATTTTATGTGAAATTCGTGGACGTAGAGATGACATTTGAAAACGTTTAGTGGATAAAATATTCAACAATTTGGAAACATATGACTTAAAACGAGAGAAGGATAATGCATCAGCAAAGAAATATGGAAGTAGTGATGATGCGAATAAATGATGAGAAAAATTAAAGCAAATAAGTATAAGTAATAAAGCTAGAACGTGGCATTTCACTACCACCTTTTGATGCATAGGTGTGTGTGTGTAAAATATTATTGAAATATATATATAACTTATAATATATAACTTATATAACTTAATATATAGCTATCACCGAGTTATATATATATATATATATATACCTTCCCACAATCCTTTTGCCTTCCATCTACCCCTCCCACCTGTTTCCA
>LYUA01000177.1:541509-558042 GCA_002093875.1 Calopteryx splendens
TTCCGAATCCGAGTCGAATCTTGGAGTCGAAGGTTTTCTGAAACACCCCCCTTATCTGCATTTCAAGCTGCCGTGCTATCGTCTGCGCTTGTATTACTTCATATTACTATTAACTGTATTCTCTTGCGCTCTTGCCATAGCTTTCGTTAACACGTTTCTGGTGTCCCACATCCTTATTCATCTGAATGGAAATGTAACACTTTATCTACAACGCAACATCGTCCTTTGTTTCCACAGTGGTTAGATTTCTGTTGCTTAGGAAAAACCAGTTGCAGTAAGTTATCTCTCCTATAATAGTTGTTTTAGTCTCTTAATATTATGTAAAGGATTTACGTCATCGCCAATATAAAATTAATTGAAATGCCAATTAAATTCAATGTATTTCCTTTTTAAAATATATTTCGCATAGTTCGACCAATTAATTTTTTTATTTTCAGCATAATGTATTCCCATTTTAGAATTCCAAAAATTATACAATATATAACTTTTATTTCTATCACGTATTTAATTCTGCCGTCGATAATGCCAAGGCATTTGAAAAAAATTAGAATATGGAAGGTGTGATATTTAAACCAACTGTCAGTTACAGCGAGTTTCCACCGCCACCGATGATTAAGATATTAGTTAACAGACAGTGATGACCCTATTATCCATCTCGGTTACTCATCTTGTGACGAAAAGGAGTATCTTCCTCCAATAGCTTCGCGTCAGTAGATTTGGATGGAGGACAAGTGCTAGCCGATTTCGAGGAAGATGGTTGGGAAGACGTATTTGTGAGCAATGATAAACATGCCCGAATCCCATTGGGAGTATCAAGAGCTACAATGACCTTAATCCGTTCACATTCTTACCGCAGCTGATATTAGTTACTTTTATTTATTTTTTGCTAATGCTCTATTGAATATAGGTACTGGAGAAATAAACAAATGCTTAACCAAATAGTTTCGTTACGTCATGTGCAAATCTATCCCCATATTCTCGTTCACGAAAATTGACAAATATAACATTGCCTGAACTGGAAGTATTCTTTGCGTGTATAGTAAATGTGGCCATAAAGAGGCGGCAAACAATAGATTCATAATAGTATTCTCCCAAGACTCATTGTCTTCCATGGTTAAATGTAATGTTTCCAAGAAACGTTTAAAATTTTTTCAATTAGCCGATTGATCTTGCTTGACCCGTTGGGCACATTTATGTGACACGTTTACTAAAATCCAACCTCTAATTGTTTATGTCAATGTCGTGTCCGGATATCACAACACACCACATATGGAGTTGAGTGCTGATAGAAGCTTGGTTGGAACCGCAGCGTAGTATCAACCTAATTAGGGTCACCATAGGTGGAGTATGAAATTTTCGGTATTGTGTTACTCCAGTTAAGCATTATTTATATTCTGTATTATTTTAAATTTTTTGGTGTGTGTGTAGCAGAATCTCCGAAACAGAGAAAGGGTAGCGATGAAGGAGCCATGCAGTATGTATCAAGAGTGAGAAAGGCGTTCGTGGTGCAAGCTTTCCCGAAATAAGTGCACGTAAAACAAATTGTGTAGGCCAGGAGTACAAAAGCGTTCCCATTGAAAAAGATGACATTAATATGCTTGAAAGCTAAAATAATTAGTGAAACTAATGCTCACAAAATCACTATTGGCAGAAAAATTTTAAGTCAAGTATTTTAATCTGAAAGTAATATTTTTAATTAAAAAAGTATTTTTTAAATAAACATTTTCCCTAGATTGTATCGGAGAGAATACAACTTCCATTCCATCCCAACTTAAATTCATTTCTTTACTTATCCTGTAAATTTTAAGAGTGCAAATAAACAAATAATTGAATTTAACATGTTGGTATTAGATTGGTTGTAAGTATATTTCTATGCATGGACACACAAATTCGTCAAAAACACTTAGGGTTTTTTGGCGTTTATCAGAAGATGAGTACCAAAAATGGAGTCCAAGCCGTTAAACATTGTTTACTTATGATTAGTTGGGGATCGCTTTTTGCAATCGATCCACTTTCTCTACTCATAAATATAAGCGCAAATGGTCCTTTAAGGAGTATTGTGAAAAACGTGGAGGAATGAGACACCCCCTTTTTTGGTGTAGCGGGAATGAATCGATACAATCTCGGAATTTTTTCTCCGTCACTCACCCGTGACGGGTTCGAAGACCGTTTATACAAATATTTTTTTTTCATAAGACCTGCTGCTAATGGACCTTATCGTGAAAAACTTAAGTTGGGCAAGTAGACCATCTTTCCCGGGAACCACATGAATTGCGGTCGCGCGCGACCACCTGGAAATTCTAAGGGCACCTCGTGAATGCCAAACCACCTCTTTCGCTGGCATCTTCCAGCATCAAACGCTCTACTCCTGGATGTCTCCTCAGCCATTGCACTGCGGCAAGTGTCCCGATACTTCCAGCGCGGCTCCGCATTTCGTCTGCCAACCCCCCTCCCCTTTCCCTATCCACACATTCGTTTCTCCTGTGTTTGTTAAACTCTCAAACGCCAATGCCGAGCACCCATGCATGACGTACAAGCCTTCACTCTGTCCTACCTCCCCAAGGACAGCTTACAGTTGTCAACAGAAATCGGAGACAGGCCTTTTTTGCTAATGTGAATTAGCATTTTTACACACACACACACATAATTCATGCAGGAAAGAAAATATTTGAAAGCAATGGTATCAAACTTTCATACCAGTAACTGGTAAAGGATCTGAAGCGGGCATCCAACCTTTCCTCAGGTGATTTTCCTAGTTCCTTCTACAGAAACATTCACCTGCTCAGCAAGAATTCATGACTGAAATGGGAACATGCACCAATTTTTCATCGAAATTACTCAATTACCCCCGTTCCACCTTATCTACATCGTGCGAACGGACACCTAGATTTCCAGTTGGGTTCAATCCCCGACAAAGGCGAATAATTTTCAGCATCATAAATATATTCTGGAACGTGGCAACTTCATATGATGGCTGAAAAATCAAATCTGGAGCGAGACAATCTAACAATTCGCTTGAACGAGACAACCTAACAAGATATACAAGCCGGAATGGCTAGTGGCATTATACCCGCCCCCCCCCCTGCCACACACCCAAGTGGCGGCATGCGGGGTATCGTGTAAATAGAATTATCCATGTCTTCCTCATTATTCATGCAGGAAAGAAAATATTTGAAAGCAATGGTATCATTGTAATGGTAACATGTTAATGGTAACTATTACCACATATTCTGTGATACAGATTCTACTAATGGACTGGAATTAGATGTTTTGACAGTTTCCTACTTTGGTGGCGGATTGTGGAATCGGATGTGACTTAATAAAATATAATTTTTTTTATTTAATACTTAACGAAAAAAAGCTAAATCTGGTCATTTAATTAGATTAATACATAAAATGCAAAATTGACGGTTGTCTATTGCGTGCAGTAAGTGATCGAACCGACGGCCTCTTGTTTAGCAGGTGATGTTACCCAGTGACAACCGAGGTCGGTGGAATTCACTTAAATCTATGCAAATCCATTTACGTTAGACCTGGGGAAGTTTTCATGGCAGGTTCAATACTAATCACCCACGAATGTATCTGTAATTTTATCTATTAATAAAAATGCTTTTATTAATTTTGAAACTGATCAGTAAGATCATTATGCAATATACTTCCGAAATAACTCTTATTCAAACGTTTTTTTTATAAATTACATATAATCTCAGTAATTAGAACTGGACATGAGAAATATTTAAAATGGATATGTTTTTTTGTTGGACATTTGATGCTATGCAGAATTCATCGAGGAATAATTGGCCATTAAATTACCGTGTAAACATCATTAAAATATTTAATTTATCAATTTGATTGAATCTAATGAATGCATTCAAACATCGGGTAAGTTAAATTATGCATCGAATATTTTATATTTCCTTTATTGTAAGCAAACTTTATTCAATTTAGTTTTATGTGGTTACCTCGAATTTTGGTGGTAAAAAGGAATTCTTTCATTGGCTCAGTTAAAAATTGGCATGTATCAACTTTTCACCTTTTCCTTTTGATTAATACCTGTAACTTTGGATTATAGTTGTCATTTGTGGGTAATTGTCTAACTCGTCAATGGGATATTTTAATGTATTAGGATGTTATGCTTTAATAACATTTTATCAAAATGCTCCTCTGATTGGAGGGGTAGCGATCTATTTACTGTTGTTAATTTCGGTAGACCCTTTCTTTTCATATTTTGTCCATATATAACCTTGCAATTTTTTTGGGGACATCAAAACTTTTAAATGAACCTCGGCACCTTGATTGGGTAATGTCATTTTCGTAAAATTCTGCAAAATTTCATTAGCAACCGTAGATTGTTTTGTCTTTCCCTCGTTTTTTCGGGTAGGGTGACGTCGAGTGCTTATTTTTCCGTATAGGACTTATTTTGATTTATAAACATATCTTTCCATAATAAACGAGGAAGAGATAGGAGAATCAACATATATTTTCATACTTTACTACTGGTATATATATATCATTCGAGATGAAGTCATGTGTTGTTGTATTAGTAATATTGAATTGTATAGCAAGTATTGAATAAATAATCGACGAACAAGTATTAATCCTAGCATAGTTTTACTTAGAGTTTTTAAAGTGTATCTAATGTACATTTTTCTCTATTTGCACTGGTTTATTATAGTCCTTATATATCCTTATATATCGGAGTGCATAACGAAATGGCATTGAAATTTCAGCTTTCAACCTGTAAATTTTCAATAAACCTTTCCGCTAAATTTCGCATCTTTTGGAGCATTTACCTTTTTGATCCCTCACACAACACATGGGTCACCCAGCATTAAAATAATTTGCACCAAAATATTTTTTAATGTTCGGTGTTTCCGCATGCATTTACTATGCAAATCAGGCATCATTTCTGCAGATTTTATATCAATAAACTCGGACACCCTAGTATTATTACACCCAGGTTTTCGTCCTGCGATCTTATTAAGCTCTGCCTGTGAGGATGCATATGGATCCAAGAGAAGCCATGGAGCCCCTTTCTTTGACAATCCAGTTTCTCCTTTCTAGACAGCGAGTCCAAAAACGACTTTTTTTCCCAACCGCTGTGAGCGGACGAATCGATGGCAACAATGTGGCGACATTACCGAAGTGATGTAATCCTCCTTTGAAGCGCGATGCTCAGCTCGCAGCACTCCAAGTGTTTACGCATTCCGAACCGAAGCGATCATTCGAGTCCCGACCCCTCCTCGCAGCGGCTGCTTTTCTTCACTCACCACACACCCTACCCCGCATCAGCGGCTTCTCCCCCTCACCCAAATCCCTCCCCGAACTCTCTCCCTCCAGCTTGGAATCGCTAACCCCCTCATCCCCCGGTCCACCCCGAAAAACACTTCACCGAGCATTTTGCCGATTTGTCGGAGATTTTGTATTATCCTCGCCGTGTTGCATCCGTCACAAAATGTAGCTTCTCAACACCGCACCGCCGCGCCGACACCAACCTCCTCCCTCCTAAACCACTCTCTCCCGAAAAACCACCCCTCATTCCCCCCACACTCCCATCACCGGGTGGGAAATCTCGTAGGGGAAGAGGGCTTAGTGGGAGGCGTGAGTGTTGAGAAGAGGGTGAGGCGGAAGGTAGAGTCGAAGGCGAAGGATCGAGGAAGGGGAGTTGTGGGTGAATGAGTGGGATTGGTTGATGGGATGTGGATTGCGGGAAGGGAATGCGAGACCAGGGAATGAGATGAGGATGGTGAATTAATCGTTTGGAGGAATGAAAATAGGTACGTCATAAATACTCGTAGCATGTTTCAGTTACTACGCAGTGAAAACTTATAGTTGTTCCATTTTATAATTGCGCCTTTTCCGAGTTAGTGTGCTATGTTGACCTCCATTGTGTTGGCCAAGACGAATGTAGATTCTCAATAAAGCAACTTCCCGGCTGTGCATGGTTTACAAGTTTTCAAAGATGAATGCTGAGATTAAATTCCCCTTGATAACAATTTCTTTCTGCAGTAATAAAGGTGAGAGTCGAATGTCATATAGTGTTTTTATTTTATTAATTTTATTTGAGTTATCGGTATTTAGTCTCCAACTTTTTATATCAACATTGATTTAATAATTTCTTTTGTAAAAATTAAAATACGAAATAAATGGGTATCACTCTGCCTAAGTTTATTTCGCTTGATAATTTTACAATTTTACATTCATAATTCCTTTGCCCAGCTGTTATTTACATGGGTTATTTCTGTTACAATTCAATATTTTCAGTGAGGAATGATAATGAATTGTATGCATAAAAAATTGACAGAAGAGGCTAATTCCTAAATTTAAGAATACTAGCACATTGAACGTTGTACTGGTATTAAGTCAATTTTACTTACATTTATAATTTGAATTTTATGCTTTAAGACTTCTTTCGTTGCTAACTATTAAATTAAGAAAATTGGAATGATGACGCTTTTATCTATAATAAATAGAGATATGTGTTGGGAAAATTCTTAATTTTTTTCTGCAAAAATTAAAAAAAGATAAATTTCTTAATTTCCAAGTATTTTAAATTCCATTACAATTTTGTTTTAGGTTAGGACGCACTTATATAATAATCGGTTACCCAGTGAGGTAATTGTGAAAAAGTTTGAATGTTTCCCACCTGGTTTAAAAAAATGAGAATATTTATGCGTTAATGGTGTGCGACAGTTTATGCGTAGAGATTCTACACGCAGGGTAGTAAAATCACGGTGATTCATTTGAAAAAGAGAAAGCTATTTTAATATACTCCGTAAATTATTTATCGTAATAACCCAAAAATACGGCCATTGAGTAGTAAAAGAATATCCTATCAATAAATTAAATATATATTGAATTATGAACAGAATTTTATATAATTACTTTTTCAGTCTTACTGAAAACCCCTATAGTAAAGTGGGCTAAGAAAATGTGAGATAAGGATGTAAGGATGTTGCAGAATGTGGGGTGATAGTAGTGATGGAGGAATAAATCGATGTTCTCTTATAACGCCTGAAACTAAAGTGCCACTAGCTCAAGACGATTCCCTGATGTATATGTGCTAATCTAATTATCAGAGATGTGAATGGATTGAAATGCGTTGGGAAAATAAACAAGAGCAATGAGAGTGAGCCGCTGAGAAATGTACATGGCAAAGGACCCGAATGTTTCTTAAGTGAGTTGGCGTACATAAAACCAGATAACCGAAATGTATCTCATAATGGGGAGCACGCAGTTGCTCCACCGATTTCAGTGCATAATTTTGCATAGTGTACAATGGGAAATAATAAGACTTAATTTCTAAATGATCTCCTATTTCAATGGAATAAATAACAATTCTACCGATATTTAAGCCAGTGAACAGATAGTTAGTTTGAATTTAATATTTTATGTTTTTTCCGGCATTAGAAAAGTGATTAAATTCAGAATAATGTTTTTTTTAAATACGCTAAATAATTTTTTATCTCTTCTAATTTGCTCATTATATATGAAAAAATGCGAGCATTCCCTTATTTCGGAAACTTGTTGCAATAAATTACTATTTTTTCACTAATTCTCGAAAATCGGACTCTACTTTGATGCAAAGAATTTTTCACAATGGCAAAAATCTATAAATAAAAATGTGAGTGTCGTTTGTTTAATCAATTTTTAACCATTTTCACTAAATTTAACTTCCAAAATCCACTTGAAAATATATAGTTTTCGGAGATGGAAGAGTGGAGAGTATAGTTAAAGCGATATGAATTGAAAACGAACTGTAAATGTCTTTGTATGTGCCTCATATGGCTATTTTCCATCATTGTCTCGTTCAATCAGCCAAATGAGGAGGGAGCGGTTAAGGGAACAGTGGGAGTGGTTATGCCGTTGCACGGCAACCGACGACCGTATTGAAATTAGTAACCTAGACGGCGCCCTAGTATGCCCAGAGAACGTGGATGCATATGTTGGCCATTAGAGCTCTCTCTCCCCGAGGAATTGATTTCAAGTACCATGGGAGGAACGCTCCTTCATTCTCCAGTCCCACTCCAATCTCCTTACCTATTTACTCCTTACCATTTGGAAGTTAAAATGATAAATAATTTCATACTTCATTCTTAAATCATTGATGAATGTTAAACAGGGTTCAGTAAAACATTGTTTTCCTTTTCATTTGGGTTATTGGAAGCACTTTAACGTCTTTATCAAACGTGGGTTACAGACCAACTAATCTGTAAAAGGCCAATTTGTTTTACGCCTGGGCAATAGGGTATTATTTTGAATGGTGCTACACGTAAATCATCGTTTACTAATTAAAAATTCAGGTTGATGGTTTGGGATAATAATTCAAAAGGAATTTTATTTTGGAATGGAAGTATTCATACCAAGGTATTAAACACCCTTTCCGTTTAAAAAACATCAGCTTTATGTGTCCGTGTAATTAAACTTGACAATGGAAGTTTTATATCCTATTGACAAGTTATTCCGTGTTCATTTCTTCGGTCGACCCGTGCCCTAAAAAATGTTAAGAATCGTGATTTTGCTTTAAAAAGAAAGCATTTGCTTTTGAATTTCGATCACAAATTTTATACTTTTTTACATGAGAAACATATTTTAGATATTAAATATGGATTAATTTAGCTTAATGTATTCACTCAGCTTTGAGATTTTATTTAGTTAGAGTTCAAGTTCATTAGACTATAACTCCATCTTGCTTATGGAAATATCGATAGCAATTTTTTTAATAAAAATATATGCTAAAAATTGTATTAAATCATTTGCTGATTCAAAAAACTAAGAGTGAGTTTATGTACTGAAATTATTGAAATGCCCCTTATAAATTTCTCTCGAGGATCAAGAATATATGTATTTTATGTGTATTTTAATATGATTTGTTTAATGTATTAATCTTTTTTATGAGTAACTTATATTTATGTTTTAAATTATTTTTACTAAATATTTGATTATATTTAAAATAACTCTGAATGTAGGTTTTTTCCATACCGACAGTCAATTTTATTCACGAAGCAACTTCAAATTGCCACCAGGACTACTCTTTCAAACACTCATTAATTAGGGTCTATTAGCTACCTCGCATGCTGTTACGGGGTAGAATAACTTCAAGATCAAATTAAATGAGCTTATCTGAGGCTCAGTTTGTCGAATATGAATGCCATTTTGCCGCAGAAATGAGTGCCAGGAGAGAGTAAGTGGAATGAGAGCAACTGTTTTCAAGGAGGCATTAACTGGCATTTGACGCACGAAATGGAATGTAGTAAAATCATCGCTGGGGATTTCCTGGATCAACTCTCAGATCAGAGTCAATTATTCTGAATAAAGATTTTCATTTGGTTTCCGCAGCGAGCAGAGAGTAATTACCAATTTCATGTCATTTTAGGAAGCCAAGAAATATGAATCCAATTAAAAAGTCATTAATATGCTTTCTAATCACAGAACCCCTTTTCGGTCACTTAAATGTATTACGCTAGATAATTAACTTCAGATAGTCAAAGAAATAATCTATGGCCAAAAAATAAAAGCTTACGTTTCAGTTACCTATTGTGATATTTCTATTAGTTTTCAAGTTCCAGGGTCCACGGCCATTTTAAAAACGATAAGAACTTGACTCTGAACTAATCCGTATGTGCTGATCAATGACTAAATGCTTAATGAAGAATCATCAGCTAGAATAAACGTATTAAATTTGGTCCTTATAGTAGTGAGAATTAATATAAATATATTTTAAGAACTACAGATACAGGCACAAAATTCCAATTGAGTTCCCCCGTTTCCCACATGCTTCATTGAAATGAATTCCACCGCATGACAAAGATTCTTCCTGGTGTATCCTCAATTTCACTGGTTTGATTAGTTATTTTTTTGTTCTGGTATGCCCTTTCGGAGGAATCTTTTTCCATTTCTGTAATTATTGGATAGATAAAACTAAGGAAGGGAGGGTAGTGCGTACCTAGTGTAACATTTTCAAGTTTAGTGGTTGTGTAATAAATTTGCACAAAGACAACCATACGGTATATTGGCATAAAACTATATTAAGATGCTAGGTTCATAGCGAAATTGGTTTATACTCCATGCATATAAGAGTGCACTTCATTCACCAAGTAAAACAAGTGCCTTAGTAATGCTCTTTTCATTTAGGACAAAAAAACCACAGCAAAAGATATAATTAAAGGACTTGTTCATTATGAAATATAAGAGATGAATGAGGAAGACCATATATTGCATTGCAGGTTTTAGAAATAAGTGGGTTTTCCATTAGAATACTATAAAAAGGTTGTATTAAGGAAAAGATATCTGGTCAGTGTCAGGAAAGGAATAAATTTGGGTTAGTGCTTAAATTAGTGTGGATCAAAGGGATGTTTTTGAGCTTAATTTTCGTAAATGAATTACCTGGTTTAGAAACAATGACATACATTTAGTGGCCTCAATATCTCATGACTATGCAAGCAGCAAAACAGTATTGCGCATTGCTAACACTTGATTGTTTTTGCATTATTTAATCCTTCCTTATAGTGTATTTTAAATGGACATTTTAGAAATAGAGTTCTATTTTATATTTATTGTGTGAAATTTAGATGAAAAAATGATTGCCAATTTTCACCTATCCTAGTTACTTTTCTACAAATTCGTCAATATTTTACGCGCACACACGAATAATGCATTACAAAAAGTCACCGAAGTAGTTAAGATAAATAGTTTAATAGCTTAATGTCATCGGGTATTCAATGATGAAGTGCACATTCCGCTAGATTAGTGTTAGATAAGAATTGAAAGAATTGTCTTTGGTTATCATAGTAAGTTATTTGATTTTCAGTCATTTCTGAATTATATGTGAACAGTGGTATACTAAAACGCTTGACTCTTTTGTAATGTTTCGAATAGAATTAGGTAAAATACATGGTTGCATTGAAGAATCGATGTTTGAGGGGATGTTGTAGACATATTCTGCTCCGTTATTCAAATTTTTGTTTGAAAAAATAGATATCCATTTTGACTGATGTCTCCATGTGAGTAGTCTCCACCCAGGGATACGATTGGGGGACTTTATTACCTCCTGACTGTTTTATCAGGATAAATGCCATTCTGTCATGTAAATGAATGCAAGGCTGCATTATTTTAGGGAGGCTAATATGCTGACTTCCCGTTGCCATCCACATCGCAGTATACAGCTTGGCAGTTGATACCGGACCGATCTTCATGACCTGCGCCATTTGGTGAAATTGCTACCTATCAACCCAAGTGCAGCATAGTTTTAGGTTGTTGGAGTTGGGTTTGGTTTGGTCGTTTTGCTCGTTGCCTCGTTCAGATAAATAAAAAAATAACAATTTTTCATAAAAGCGAATAAAAAAACTTCGAAGCCTCCGGAAATTGAACCAGAGAGCCTCAGATTCTTAGTGGGACTCGCTATGCGTGGACTAAATCCCCTAAAAGAATAACGAAGGAGATCAACTGCTCGTCGTGTGCCTCGAAAATTGATTTCGGCGTCGATACAATGTGCCCTCTTTGAGAGTTTGGTATCTTACTACTATGAATTTACTAAGCACTGGAGGCACTATGCATGAGAATGATACCCATGGAATCGAATTCTCAGTGCAGAGCATTTACAGTCCAAGGTTTGATAGGAAAACCGGAAATTGTGTACCCAACTTCCCCCGGAATTAATCATAGGTGGAATTTTGATTGCAGAACTTAGTATTAATCATGGAGGTTTTACTAAGAGAAAACTGCATGGTTTTATTTATGAATAGCTGTCTTCATGGAAAATTTAGATATCTCTTTTGATGTAAATAAATGTTGCAATGATTAAATCCTAGCCATTATTATGCATTACCGTAAAAATAGTTTCCGGTCATTATGAATACACCCATTGAGTTCAACATAAGAAGCTTCGCCAATAATTAGAGCAAATAGATGGTGGAAAACATTTTTATTAGCCAGGATGGTTGTAATATTTAGATGACGATTATCACTTTAAAAGCAGTTGAATGGGTGATGTAGGTGGTTGTGTGCAAATTCCGGGATTACGCTCAGCTCTATAATTATGAAAGTATTTCTAAAATCTGGATTAAATTTGTAGTTCTAGTCTATCCATTCAAAGTGGCTAATAAGCATCCCATTTATTCTTTTTCTGAAGCATGTGCTATAGCTTAAAGGATTTTTATATTAATATAAGCATTAAATTTGTGTATCGTAAATGTTGTTAATTTATTGTTTTAATGATAATTTCTTTCTTTTAAAGTAGCTGATTTTTTGTGAGCAATTTAAAAAAAATCTCAGATGGAGAATGAAAATGCGTATAGATGAACGTATCATTCCCAATAATTATTCTAAAACACACTCTGCTTTTATTATGTAGACTTACATCCTATTTATATCATTCGTCATGTTAGAGCTGTAGGTACATCCCGATATATATATAGAGGTATTATTATTATCATCTACTGCCTCACAGAATTTGTGTTAAAACCAGGACTGCTTTTCTTACTTTATTTAGGTTTGAGTATTTTCATCATTGGAGGCAAGTTTATATTGCTATTACCAAGGCTCATTTCCACATCGAGTATCAATAGACTGAAGTAATACTTTTTAAGAATGGAGAAGAACAAAGAAATCTACCCTCTACGTCCACAGTGAATCGAGAATCTAACAAACTTTTACTAAATGTCAAAAGAAAATTAGCAGGAAATCAATATGCTTCAAATAACACCTACGGTTATTCAAAATTGATTTGCGTGTCTATTGATAATAGCTGCACTGAATATAGGAATACGCTGTTATCGAAACAATTGGAAACCATTATAAAAAGAACACTTGTTTAGTTAAAACATAGATTCCACTACCTACTTTACAAGTCATTAAAATTATAAGTGAGGAATTCTTTCTTTAAAAAGGCTTAAGATCAGGTTAATGAATTCTCCTTGAGATTATTTATTATCTGTGGAGTAATCATATACTAAGAAACTCACCCGTACTCACCCCTTTTATGAATAAAGCAACAATGTAAAAGGATTCGTTAATAGTTTGGCATCAGGGAAGAAAATGTAAAGTTTGAATCACATACTTTCCATTGAGCAAATTTAGATTAATTAGAGAATTATTATTCCTTAAATTAACCAGGTATTTCAAAATTTCGCCTTTGAAATCCATAAATTTGTCTGTGGCAATCGTCTAAAAGTTTGCTTGCAGGCACCTCAATAAATTTTACTTGATTGTCACTAACATATGAAGTTTTTTTGAAAAAAAAGATGACCCCAACATTTTAAAGATTTAAAACATTGAGTCAATAAAATTTTTTCTCTGTGTTTTATCCTTAAATTAAGTTTTCCACTTCCAAAGAGAGAGACACGAATGAAAATTTAAAAATGTATTAAATCTTTAAAAATGACTAAAATTTGGTTGTTGTTGGAACCTGATAAATTTAATATATCGGCATAATCATAAATTGGCTCAAAAAGGAAATTGATGAATGAAGTCCTTTGTTTGAATTCTTTTGTCTAGCTTTGTGCATCAACATCAATATCTGCTCCTCTAATCCTGTCCCCTGCTGTGGCCTTTGAGTGCTTTCAAAATTATCTTGCTCTGATATGATGCCAACTTAAGGATATATGAAAAGGTAGGCAAGAATATGCAGTTATGTTTCTTTTGTTTACGTTTTTCTCTCATAGTCAAAGACAAGAAGAAGCCGATTCTCTGGAAGATAGCCGGCAGGTAAAATGGGCGGAGCTTCGGGGAAATGCAACGCAGCCAATCGGAATCGAATCGACGGAATGGACAAAAATAATTCTTAATTAAATTCTTTCTTGTTGCTCTATAAGACTCCTGAGACATCATACACTTAGCTTCGCCCCTGTATTCATAGTACCGCTCCGGGAGTGATCATCGGGTTTGGAAGATTTGGATCATGGATGTACAAGATTCCCCTCTATAATATTTCAATTGATTTTCGATATTAAGGCATATATTTTTGTTTCCAAGTAAATTTAACATTCAAATATATGATCAATAAACCAACTGCTACTTAATGTCCGAAATCGCACTAAGGAAAAATATTCCAGGCACAGATTCTGACGATAATTCATTCTAAAATATTGGAAAATAACATTTTTTTATTCAAATCTGCCTCTTCACTCTTTGCATGTAATAGTTATTCACCGGCCTTTCCGCATCCTATGATAAACAGACCTGCTCTTTAGTAATGATAGCCCATTTAGTGTATAGCCTTCATAAAATCAAGTAACTATATCAATTCTGTGGTAGCATTCTCATTATTATAAATTATTAAACATCCCCCAAATATCATTGCTAAATTCTTTTCAACGTTCCTTGCATTTTTGGAATAAGTTTTCATTCATTTTGTTAGCTTATCATGCACCAATGTTTTAGAGTACACTTTAATATGAGTCACTGTAGTTTTTTGTTTTATTTTCATAGCCTTTCCATATATCACCTATCTTTGATTGAAATTGGTATTTTTTAACTAAATATTGATATTTTACTAACGCCCATTAATAATTAATAAAGTAAATTTCTTTGCTCTTGTTTGGACATTAAAATTTAATTACTGGTTTAGCCTGACGAGAAATTTCATCTTAACTGATCTGCCAATGCAACGATTAAGAGCATTATGCCCAAAGGAATTATTGTTGGAACAATTTATTCTCATGATACGAGTACAAGCGAACTCGTGCGCTGTACCATCATTTACATATATTCCCATTCCTGAGAATATGTAGCCTTCAGGTCAATTTTAATCCTCAGCTTATTTGACGCCAGATATTCACCGAAAGATGGAGCTACTACTTTTGGAAACTTTTTTCAAGCCTAGACTTAAATACGATCAAAAAGACAATTTTTTGATAGCTATGTTACATCTTGTCCCCGAAGAATATACTTTGTTATTTCACAGGGTGAGACGATAAACTCTCGAGTTTGCTAGGGAGAAATGAAGAGATTTTTATCAAACTTTGAAAGGAGGTAAATGACCTAGTGTGAGGTAAAGTTTGGCTGATATCTGCTATAAACTTCATTGCCGATGATCAAGCTTCCTGATTTGTACATCATCTACTTATTTATATGCGCCATTCCCTAGCTTCTGATTATTTTTTCTCTTCTTTGGAATTCATACGTTCCCATATTTATGTACTTTCTTTCAAAAAATTCTTTAATCTACCCGTGAGTTTCGCGTTACATTTACAGAATATACCGTAGTCACCGCGTGGGGTGCCAGGTGGCTTTAGGATACCAGCCTTGAGCTAAAGGATGAAGAGAAAGGTGGTCTATAAAAGGGAGATAAATGAACTTGTAAGAGTTTTCCTCTCCTTGTGTTGGGGTCGTGGACCAAGCAAGGGAAGATCGAATTCTAGTAAATATCGATTTGAAAGGCTATTTCTCTCATTTTATCACTATTTTCCGCAATGCATATATATCTCAGTGTCGGATTACTTCCTCCATGTCGCAAGTAAAACCACAGGAAACTGTTTCCATATACTATGTGCATCGGTAAGTCTTAATTTTTTTAGGGATTCCCTTATCATTTTACGTATTTGACCCTCTGTGTCATCTCGTTACACCTGTTAACAAATTGGTCTGCTGTTAACTGTCTTTTTCAATTATTGAGTTAATATTATTTTTATAACGTTATCATATTCTCGCAACCTAATCTGGGTGGGCTAACAAACGAGAAATTGCAACTCTTTCACTTTTCAATGCCTTTTTTTCCTAATATTCATTAGAATAATCCTAGTTTTTTCAGGGCGGCTCCGAGTATAGTACGTACGGATATGTATCCCTAAGTTAAAGTCCGATGAAATTGAGACGTTTAATAATTTCAGAATACCAGCAGTGTTATTGGGTACAACTTCAAATGTGAATGTATAAGTTTTTCTGTCGGTTTTAATTTTCGAGAAGTGCTTAGCCATTCTAATTTTTCGGATTTTCTTTTCAAAACCTCATTCAGAACACCACTCATGAGTTCTACGAACATCGCTTAAAAAATTCGTGGTCAAAGTGACTCGTTATGTCTCGATATAATCTATTTATAAGGCTCTCGATATTTTGTTGCTGAAGGGTAAAATTTGAGGTTCCTGGTCATAGTTTACTTCTGCGTCGGATTTTTTTGCCAAGTAAATAGAGAAAATTCTTTTTTTTTACAATTACAAATATCTATCGTGCACCAAACACTTTCAGATTCGATGCCGTCAAAATCAAGTCGCTCATTTACAGGCTTGGATTGACGGAAAGAAACACTCCATCTCCGGTTTTATTATCCCCGTGCTATCTAAATTGTAGCCTTTTGAAAAAAAATTCTCATTCGCAAATGATTTCAAATTACCACCTCTTTTGAACCCAAAACTATGTCCCCGCCTGCACTACGGATATTGTTTGACGTCGACTCACTGTTTTCAATGATATGACAGTTAATCTTAGTTTGTCTGTCTTAATAAAGTAGTACATAATCTTATGTATATATATATGTATATATATATATATATATACATATATATATACATATACATATATACATAAGATATATATTAT
>LYUA01000177.1:571132-582548 GCA_002093875.1 Calopteryx splendens
GAAACCTGGTCGTTGCAAATAAATTGTATGTGGAAAAACCAAGTGTTCACTATTCATTATAATAACTCAGTTATTCAATAACCGCTGATTTTAGATCCTAGTGGAATACTGGTGATAATTTTCAATGCGTAGAATAAGGATATCAAGGTATTATTATTATCACTAAACCAGGTTAGTAAAATAAATATTTTATTTTAAATTACCTCTTGCTGGATTTTATATCTTCTCTTATTTTTATATTATTCTCCTTTTGTCATGCTAAAAAACATTTGAAAATCTTATGCTTCGTTGGTAAAAAGGCTTCGATAATTTCCAATAGAAAATATTATACCGTGGTGAAGAATATCTTTTCATAATTTACGCTAATATTGTTGACTACATTTTTTTTAATTATACTTATTTTGCATCGATTACACGTTACTGCTGGACACTAGTAAGGGTGTGATAGTAATGTTTTACTGGTAATCAAGGCTGTTTTTTCGAAAGTTATAAAGGTTTATATATAATAATGAAAGGCAGCCTTGTCTTTAAGTTATATTCCCGGTGTAATATACCTAGGCAAAAAGTAGTCTAAACTGACCGATGGATTGCCGTATTCGTTATGAGTATATGTTGCATTATATATGTGTACTGCAAAGTCTCTCAATCTTTCGCAATCTATCGGTCGTTATCCATGTAAGTAAAAATAATTGATCATTTGACCGAGGACTTGATTGCCATAATAGTTTTGACCTGAGATTATTTCATGAAATGAAATCCGATACGAAGTTATTTGAACAATTAAAACTCCTAGAATAAAAAATAGTGTTTATTTAAATCACTTCTTACTAGGTTAATTATGAGTTTTGGTAAGTTGAAATTATGTACTCCTATATGACATTCGGGATAAGTTGATAGTGATCTAAAAGTATGATTTATATAGAATAGTTTGAAGTTATTAATAGAACAAAATCATTTTACGATTTTATAACAAAAAATAGAATGATGATCTCCATGGATCCAAAGTCTCTGTTTCAATATTCTGCAACACTTGAAAAATAAATTTTAAATAATGACTTCTGCTTGTTTTAAACATTTGAATAATGACTCGGACTCGGAAAATGAATCGGACTCGGAAATACTCTCCCATTAATAACTATTAACTAATACCTACCTTTTTTGTAAGGCACTCAATAAAGATTATTTACAGCTAAATTGGCTTGCCTGTGAGGTTAAGCTGGAGTTGATAGACCACGAAGTTCATCAATTTTAAATAACAATACTCAGGTACATACATACGTACAAAACGTGAATGAAACATTTTATTTTAAGGAATAAAATGTCTTTGTACATCAGTTTAGTTAATGAAAAATTTAATGTATTTTTTTCATATGAAGGGGAAAATATGTCTGTCTAGGGGACTATATAAGTCCTTTACGATTCTCGAAAAAACTCCATAAAATACTTTTCAAAATTTTGAACTAATAAACTTTTATGCCATATTTTTATTACGGCTGAAAAATAAGATTTCGATTTCTGCAGGACATTATGGAAAGCATTTTTACACATTAATGCCCAGTGAAAAATTTGTTTAGCGATTTTCCTCTAATTTAAGTATTTTGCTCTGCTATTGTATCATATTACCAAACAAAAAGAGAAAAAATATTAGTTTAGTAAATTGTGTTATTTTTTTGTATTCTTTAACTTGAAAATAATTTTTGTTACAGAAAACTACGGACCAAAATATCTAAAAACGAAATTGGCTGGGTATTTTTTTTAAATATAGTAACTTTCCATTTTTCTTAAAGGTTTGCTGAATTATATCATTTAAAATATATATTTATCGTGCAACTTTTATTTTTACGAAAATTACCAAACATGAACAGCTTCGAAGTACTGTGGATTAAGAACAAAATGGCATTTTTTTGAGTAATGCCTATTGTCCTAATTATTCACACATTAGATAAATCTTTTGAAATTTTTTATGACTGATAATAATATGATTATTTTGGTCACTGCATCAGTCTTTCATCCCACGTTAATAATAGTCTGATTCTTTGGAACATAAATTTCTAAAAGCATACCGAACCAATTACCTCGAAACCACTATTTAAGGTAAGAGAAAAACAATCTTAATGAGCAAAAGCAAAAACTGGAAACCTGAGTGATCTTGTCCAAAGCAAAAAATATCTGTAACCACTTCCTTTTAATTATATTTGCGGTGTATGTCAAAAATTGGCCGTGCAATCATAGACATTCCATATATACATTGCTCTCGAAAACAGGGATCGCCATTGGAAGAGATCATTTACCTTCTTTGTAAGATTATGTTTGCACAATTATCCATGTTGGAACTGAAGGTAGTCATGATAGTAACAATTAATGTTTATTTCTTACTTGCTTAAGAATTACTCTTGTTTTTACTAAAAAGATTTTTTTCAGGGCACAAATAATGTCTTTCCACCCTCTTTCCCCAACAGACAAAAAAAACTATTTCAGTTCAATGTGTATTCAGCTTTTCAACAGTGAAAATATTATTAAATTATGATGTAGTTTTCTGATTTTATCCCAATATCATGGCAGATACTAAAAAAAACATTTCGTCTTGGCTGTGATATATATTTGGTAGATTTATGACATATATTGTAAAATAAGCATACAAATAAAATCTAAATAAAAAAATAAGCTAAGGAATATGCCAGTTAGTAATTTAAACCCAAATATTTTGGTTTTTATTCCTAAACTTATTGGAAACATCCTAAAATAGTTACTCCATCCCATAATACACTTGGTAAAAGCATCATTGACTGTGAAAAAACAGTGACTCTCGTAAAGAAACTTATATTTTCTTGTTAGTTAAATGAACTTCTGGTACTTCAATATGTGCCACAATAAAAAGCGTCCATGTTGATGATCGATTCTTCAGAAAAGATGGTGATCAGTTGGCAAGAGTCATGTTGAATGCCCTGTGGCAACTCCAGTTGCCACTTAAGTTCCGATGCATGCAAAACAATACCGCAACGGAATAGAAGCGCATAATATCGCTGCATTTCCTTTATCTTCTGCAAATTTGAAACAGTGCAAGATATTACAAATCCATGTTCAGAAGCACAAGTGAATACAAATTTATTGAGCATAAAAATAGACAACTGTGCACGAATAGCAAATTTTTCTTTCGAAAACTGTTAGGTACTACGGTAGGTTAAAAGTTTTACCCCATATTAAAATGAAAAGAGCATATGCATTAAAGAAAAACATACAAAGGAGAAAATGTTTTAAACCAGAAAATGAACACTTCATTAATAGAAATATATGAAAGATAAGGGAAATAAAAAAAGTACTTCGCATTGACGACATAAATTTAGAAAAAAACTAAAAAATCTTGTTTTCCGTAAGAAAATGCGCTAGTAAATTTGAAATTACTACTGCATCATCTGGATACATTTTTGCGAATGAAAAGGCAATGAAAATTTGCGGTATAATGATGAATTTCATTTCTTAGGTATTAACGGGGCTGTGGTTGTTCTCTGGCAGTAGTAAAGACGATATGGACATTTTGAAAAAAAATCATTAAAAATATTAATTTTTTTGCGCGATGTCTATGTATTCAGGATCGAAGTGTTCAGGCTATAGTTAAGGCCACTGAGAGAAATAAAACTTTCTATTTACCAGTTCTTTTACGAATAGCCAAAATTTATTTACATAATCTTCAAGCTATAACTACTTTTGTTTCCTTTCAATTTTCAGTAGATAGGAAAGATGTCACCGTTATTTGAACATTATATTGCAGAAAAAAATAAAATGAATAGTGTTTTCCTCCATTTATTATTTCTTTACCTTTCTTCATATTCCTTGGAGGTTTGTTAATATAAATGTCTCTCGAGATTCACTTTTATCGTTAAATCAATACTGCCTGAATCGTAAGTTCCCGTGCACGCATTTACAAAAAATTAATTCTCATATTTCTTCTTTGTTTTTCCGGTTCATTAATATAGTTTTTGAAATAAAAATTGAGTGTTAATATATTTTAGGCGAAATTCATTGCGTTGAGTCCTCTTTTTTATTTTTTCATAATCTTCTTTCGAGTAATCTGCATTTTCTTTCCTGTACATTCATATATATTTTCCGATAAAAATTATCAATAACTTTGTCAATGTTCATAGTTGTCATCAACTTCTGAAATTTTCAAGATAATATTTCATGGGGCTCCTGTTTATCATGAAGTTCCCTAATAGATTTCAATATAACTTAAAAGACGGATTAAATTTCTTGCTAAAAATATAAAAAAAATCATAAATTTCTTCCTTATAACTATGAGGCTATCTCGAAAGAACACTGCATATTATTTAAGAAATTATAACTTTGTAAATTACCAGGCAGTGCGCGTATTATATGGTTCATGAAAGTGTTTCAGTGATCTAAATGATCATGATTACAGTTTTATCGCTACATGGAAATTGTCACGTAATTTGGTGTAATTTTGGAAGTTTGCATCAAAAATAATACCCGAGAGAAGAGTCGTATTTTCAAAGTCGTATTTGAAGAAATAAAGAATTTGTTAGCCAAAAGCTCAAAACAAAAAACTTTATGAATGGCAGTAAACAAAATAAATGGCAGAAAGAGGGAAATTAATTTACAAGACCATTTGGAACAAAGGTGGGAATGTATAGAAAAGGTTTCACTGGTTACGAACCTGGAAGTTTAGTGTCAATGTATTCTAAAAATATAATTCGAAGTAGCTCCTTTAATAGACACTTAAGTAAAGGAAACTGTGTTTCCGTATTCCGTAAATGATAGACATTACCTCATTTTGGAGTACATTGATTGTAGAAAGCGGCAGTAACCAAAATATTTCTTGTTTGATGACCAATTTTTGTACCTTGTCATACCAGTTGAGCGCTTGAAGCTCTATAATGAAAAACTATATTCAAACGACAAGCTGGGGTTTTTCACTTAATTGGATAAAGGTATCTACGGGACGTGATCAAACAAGTTTAAATAATACATAACGTACGCGTGCAATGGAAATAAATAGAAAGTAAACGAAGGTAAGAGGGTTCTTGAGGCATTAGAAGACTAAGATAAGCGTCAAAATAAGAAGGTATATACTTGAGCAGTTAAAACCATTTACCAATTTAGGGTGTGTTTTAGGCTAATGGCAAGCGAGATGACAAGCGTAGGTTCGAGACATTTAAGATATTTGGAGAAGGATGGAATAAGTGAAATTGACAGAAAGAAAACAAGATGTTTTTTTGCATGGTAGGGGAAAAGAAGACTCTTGGTATAAATTCAAAGTAGAAAGGAAAAGTGGATGCAGGTCGTACTGAGTGGCAATGGCGTGCTGAAGCTGGAGATAGAGGGGAGAATGTTGTGTTATCAAGTTAGAGGGAGGTGAAGATTGGGCTTGCTGGACGTAAGGAAGGGAGGAAGAAAATATGTGAAAATTAACAATGGGTAATTTTAGTGTAGGTTTTTGAGATGTTATTGCCGTGTGCTCATCAGAAACCTATCCTTGCCGGTAGACCACAAAAAGTGATCATGTTAATTAACAAAGACTAACTCCACTGGACCTTATCAGTAAACGGATAAAAAGCGAAGAGCCACCTAAATGATTTTATGACCATGGTCGTTTGGCGGTGGTGTTAACTTACTAGGAAGCTTTCCCTCAAAGCCCCTTATTTTCCCTTTACGGAGGGTTACATGTAGTGGACTGACGTGAGGAGAACTGGAAGTGTTTTTAGTTCAGTGGAGGATTTTAACTATCTTACTGGGAATGTAGAAAGACGTTCGCGTGCCATAAATGTCATAGAAGTTGCCCAATATACCAGCAGCTTTACGGTGGCCATAATTGCCACACATTTAAGAGGTGCTTTAGACTAGACTCTGGGCTGCGTTCAAGCTACTCTAACGGCCAAATTGTTTATCCCATATGTGAGCGAATAAATGGTTGGTCGTACGGCATCTCGTGCAAGCAAAATATTATTCCAGAAAATCTCTTTAAGGATATCTATTGCTAAAGATGCTACAAACTTAGTGTTAATGGGAAATTCATGACGCAAGAAAAGGTAATTCAAATTATTTTATCTACTTTAGTTAGAAGTTGTAGTAGGATAGGGGTTAAAAATGGAGAAAAGGAAGAAAATTTGTCCTTTAAATATTGATTGGAAGTCATTTAACAAGAAAACTAGGGTTTTTATTTTCGCAGGTTCCACATTTTGTTTTGGTTTACAGATACTTTGTGCTGCAAGTTCTAAAAAAAACTTGCTACGGCCAAAGTAAGCCTTGCCATGTTTATCACCCAAATCTTTCATATCTGTTTATGATGCACAATGGAATAGTTACTTGTCACTTAAATTATGACCATAGATTCTAGGTGTGCGGAGATGACTGCGTATGCATTTTTCTATTTTAAATAACATTTAACCTAGGGATCTCTGTCTGTCATTTAGGGATTTAAATCTAGGATACTTCCACTACAAGTGTGGCCGTCAATTTTTCCTATCATGTAATAAGAGGGTTTCAGCTATATATAAATATCTTGCAAGCTAATTAAAATTAACCTCGGCGGCATTATTTTATGCTTTCCTGTATTATTATAGTCGTATATGTTGTTAGAACTCATAAACCGTAGAAATTTAAATTCTATGAATAAACCAAATTTGATCCTTAGGACAAATAATATTCCTTTGGATTTATTGGAATGATCCAATAGGAATAGGATTCTTATTTCTTCGCCGTAATTAAATTCACACATATGGCTGGGCATGGAGAGAATTATTTTTTTTTTTAATATTTCTAAAATGTCTTTGTGCCTGCAAGAGGTTTGCAAATATTGAAAGCATCACAGGAGCGTTAATTTTCATCAATGGTTAAAATCGGACAACATGTTTTTTCATATAAACCGTCAATTTACGTTTTACCATTATGTTTTACACTATAAAAGAAATTATTAAGTGAAATTTTCTCCTGGACTCCTATATACCATTAGCTCTAAATAAATGTATCCTCTGTATGGTGTAACACATTCAAAATGATACAATTATTTTATGTGGTGATAAAATTATTTTATTGAAAGATAATATTAACACGAATTATTTAAAATGTGATGCATGTATCACCCCTGAAAATGAAAATTTTCTGAACTGTATTGATACTTTAAAAGAAAATAAACCAAAAAAAAGTCCGAGATTGAAGCCTAAACGGATAATGGGTCTGAATTTGGTGTTGCACGTGGTAGAATGAAATTTAAATCCCGACCATATTTATTATAAATTTTTAAACCCAATTTTTTTTTCGCCTGCTTTCATTCAAGCTTCAATCATATTGTAGAAATACTCTTGTCCAAAGAATATATGGCTATTTAAGGAAAATAAATTATTTCTTAAATTTTAAATCCCTTTATAGGTTAAGTCACACACAGCAGTACAATATGCTTTCCTCGGTTTTGTGATTTAATTCTTGGTTTCATGATATAAAATTCTCTGATATGTATTACAAGGCTCAGCAAGTTTCTTCAAGATAAAGTTATGAAGAAGAGCTGGTATGTTCAGCTTAATTTATCAAAGAGAAACAAATTATTTCTCCAAATGTTGATTTTCCAAACAGAGAATTTCTCGCCTTACTAAGCAAAGGCTTCAACCAGGTATTAGTTCAGTAGAATTTTGACGGTGAATTATTGGAATGTGAGAAATGTTTAGATAAAAAAAACTCTGTTTCAGACATATAATAACAGCATGAGGAATTCAGTGATAATTTTTGGCAAAATATTATGATTTTAAAATTAGCTGCTCCAAATTCATCAGGAAAAATTATAAATATATGCAAAATGAAAATGGGCTGGATACAATTAAATGAATAGTAACTTTAAAATGTATTGATTGCTTCAAATATAAATCCTTCCAGAAATATGTTATCTGGCTCATAGAAGCAATAAACATTGAATCAGATTGATTTCATGGCTTATACTTACATGGAACATCCGACTCAATAGGGAATTTAATGGGCTCAAATATGGATGATTCCCTTGACACCCCCCGCCTTTAGAAATGTATTATGATTTACCGGGCACCAGGTCATCCTGAGAAACCGCAAATTGCAGAGTATCTGCCCCTGTATTTCGATTTAAGAATTTTACATAGCATAGAACTTAGAGCAAGATGATTACAACTCACTATAAATCTATGCTTCGGGATGATTGCTGTGATATGCTTTCAATGTTTTTTGACTTCGTTCTTTTCGTAGGGACAAGTGATAGCTTTCTTAGAAAGCAACATGATTGTCATGCAGGAAATTTCTAGCAGACACGCGCTTATTAGACTTAAAAATTAATTTGACTCAAAAGGACTCCATTACCGATTTTCAGAGTGCTGTTGCAGAATCATTTAGTAAAATTCTCATTAAAAGATCTAATAAAGGATAGAAATCATTCAGCATTTTTTCGCATTTAGGTTTCAGGCACAGAAATTATTTTAATTTACAGCTAAGTTCAGATAGATCAGAACAGATTTACACGTCTTTGGCGTTATAAATTTTAGTGTTTTTTTTAAATACGGAAAACGACGCATTTCAAAATTAGACATGCACCTTCAAAGGAACAGACGAATTATTTCTTCCTCAACGCTGTATTCAAAATCACACGCTAAATATATGTTAATTCAAATAAAATCTAACGTAGTGATTCCAGTTCCAAATCTCATGCCAATTGCGTGATGTGTGTTTTAAGATGAGCATAGCCCATTATTTTTTATTCTCTTTTAAGCCCAATTCCGCACACAAATCATGATGTGTTTTTTTCTAAATCTCTGCTGGTTGTGGCTAAATGATGCGGTTTGTGATTTTAAGAGTCAGATATGTAAGTGAGATTGGTTGGCATTTACTGGCTCAAGTGTGAATACTATTTTAAAGATAAGAGTAACGTTAGATGTACTTCCAATCCTGAGGAACTTTGACTTCAGAAACATGGTATAAATATTTATTTCCGTCTGCAGAATAGTCCCTGTGGAATAAGTTATCCTCAAATATTGGCTTCTTCTGTGATACCTGAGACTCTTCCTCCGTCTAGGTCCTTGAAAGATTCCCTA
Organism: Calopteryx splendens; assembly: GCA_002093875.1. NCBI lineage: Eukaryota > Metazoa > Arthropoda > Insecta > Odonata > Calopterygidae > Calopteryx > Calopteryx splendens. Next base: position 580,192 of record LYUA01000177.1, read on the forward strand.
GTTCTACCAGTGCCAATTAAAACTTATTTAAATTATCTTTATTTACATTCTCCTTAGAATGGTTATCGGGCAGACTAAACTCCTCTCGTGGTCGTAAATGCCCCCACCCCATATCCGAGCGGATTTTCAAGGTTCTAGGAAACATGACCCTGTAAAATGTTAAAAATCCTTCTACCTATGTTCGCAAGAAATCTTCACTCAAGGTATATCTCTTCGCTAAATGAGGGGCAATGAGCACTTCATGCGAGAAGTCTTCCCCTCCAATTCGAAGCACTACTTATCCCCCCGAGAATCTGACATGGCTCCCTTCACCGTCACGAGTTACAGCTCGTCACACTCCTATTGCCCCGTGTTATCGGCACGGTGTCAAACCTCTTCGGAGATCAAAGACAGAGCCACCACCGTATCTATAATTATCTCTATTGGGATTCCCGGAACGCATCCTCGCACCATGGGAACCAAATTGGTCCATATTATCTACACTTCCATTCTAGCGACTCTCCCGACACTACCCATTCGTGCCGCGGCTCGGACTACGTGGCTGGAGGTTCTCGACGCCCTCAGTCTTTACTGCAGCATCCCGCACATTCATAAGCGGGTTCCTATCAAGGCCTTTGCCACCACTACGCTACCTTCCACGACTTGCCAGTGATGCAACATTCCGTGAGTTCAAAGACGGAGTCTTCTCAACGCCTTTGCCCTTCGCGCTCTGACCTCTTCCTTCCACATAACCCATAATAACCTTCTAGGCCTCTCCACGCTTCGAGAATTTGAGTCTCACCCGTTTCATCGGCCCTCGGATGATTCAAATAAATCCATCCGAGAAGCGGTCCATCACAATGGCATTCCGCGATCCCTCAGGCCTTGAGGTAGTCACATGCCCGCTTAGCGAATCACCTCACGTCCGACAATATGGTTGCAATGTCTTCCCCTGGATTCTTCTTCTTTTGACCGATTTCCGTCTTCTCCCTCTTACTCTTTCTGATAGAATCACAGCAGCAAAGGCCTCCCGTGTCTTTCCGTAATTTTTCCGACTGTAATCTGAAAGATTGCGAACATCCACTGATAGCCTTTCCGACGAGAAAAAGTTTAAAATAGTGCGTTTTTTTCTCCTCGGACCAATTATCTGATTATGCCAAATTTTTAGATTCAAATGGCCAGTCTTACAATTTCCGTGTATCACCGATTGTCTTTGACATCAGCATGCTAGCCATAATAGACACTGCCAATCCAAATGCGAAATATTCGGTCAGGAGCACAATCCTATCGCCTAGACTATGTTCGACCGGTTAGTTGGAGGATGATTGGTGAGTAATAACATGCTTCCATTAGAGAAACACACAAATGATGAATTCTCTTATTCTTTAAAACTTCCCCAGAAGGGTTTTAAAATATACAAATGTATCTTAATGTCGTTAATGCCCTCTTCTGAAGTTCTAGATAAAACCTTGCTTGTAAGAACCCCTGCCTACCACGAACAATCGCCGCAACAGTACTATATTGCTTTAAGAAGCGATTGTCTGCTGGTCAGTTAGTCTGTATTGCGCGGAAGAAACAAGGAAATCTCTCTTGTTACGCTCAACGTAAAAGAATCCCTTGCTCTGCGTAAGTAAGTGAAATATCATTAGGTATAATGCTTTAGATCTGGAATCGAAACCAAAACAGGGTGAAATACATGATGCAAAACCGTAAGAGTTTTCATTTTTATCAGTTATATTAATGTCTTTTAACGGGTGTCATATTCATTTAGAAATCAGATATTTCCATTAGAGAAAACGCAAATATTTTCTGTAAGGTCTCAAGAAGAACATCTTAGAATGATATATTCCGTAAAGTAGTCAATCTGGTCAATTACTGGGAGACTATCTATAAATTTAATATAATGCCCTTGTTCTGTTTGAACGTAAATTAATTATGCCCAAAAACAACTTACAAATACGTCAATGTAGTACAGTTTTGCGACACAAGCAATATTAAATTTTTGAGTTCTGTGGCAGTATCTGTGAGTAAAATTCCTTTTACATTCCTTTTATACAGCATCAGAAACTCATAAAAACATCACATGAATTCATTGTGCACTGCTGGCATTTCAGTTATCACAAAATTAATGAGTTCATGAACACCATGTTATAATGTATATATTTGAGCTGATGTATGAAAGAAAGGAATATATGTGGTTGAATTCGGTTTATCGTTGGAATATCAAGATGGAGTGTTTCTGTTGTAAATCTAGAAACGGGAGGTACACCAACTTTTGAAGATGATGATAATCACTACTGTTGTAGTTATCTGCCTTTATTAAATGAGAGAAATTTTATGCATGGACTAACGTGAATTTTTTGCCATACACAGCTGGT
>LYUA01000177.1:586221-597072 GCA_002093875.1 Calopteryx splendens
ATATATATATATATATATATACCCCTTGATCCTCCCCGTGGGTCTTTCCCTTCTATTTTACAATCCATTATTTTTCTGACTAATCCGTTATGTCTCATGGTTTGACCAAACCATCTAGTTCTTTTTTTCCGTATGGTCTACTCCTCAACTACTGTTCTGTGTGCTTCTTAGTTTCTAACTTTATCTGTCCAATTTATATTCAGCTACCATCTCCAGCAGCACATTTCAAAGGCTTCTATTCTTCTCTGCTCTGCTTTTCCGATGGTCCATGTCTCTGATCCATAGAGGGTAACGCTCCATACGAATGCATTTAGGTACTAATTCCTTGTTTGTAAGTTTATCTTCTTTGTGCATATTAGTTGTCTCCTGACATCATCGCCCGTATTGATATAGAAATGATCAATTATCGTTATGCTGGTTCATTATATGTATCAATGTCGACAGAATGTACATAAAAAATGTCGTCATACCTAATAGTATAGATAAAATGTCTTACTGTAGATCCCAATTAATAAAAGGTATACTGTAAGTAAACCATGTACTATAAAATGAGCTTTAATTGTGGTAGGCTAGTTATAACTTAAATTGAAAATAGCGTTTCATTTATTGTCACACATCATCTTACCTCTCATAAATGTTTGACTTATTGATCATATTACCCCAATTTAATGCATTGAATGGTTTTCCGTGACTGAAATATTTTTTTACCCAGCATAACTGAAGTGAAAGGTGATTTATGTGATAATCCGAAGGCTTTTGATTTGTCGTTCGACTCATGTAATTCTCCAGCAACTTTCATAATGAATTTTGTGCCAGCCAATTTTATCTGTTTTTTAAAACAATTGCCATGTCCATCCGGCAACTACGCGCGTGCTTTTCGTTATTCTTTTGCGTCTTATTTTTCTTTCCCATATTTTGTGTAGTCATCACCGACTGACTCTGATATATTTTTCCGTTATTACCTTTTCTCTAGAACCTAATCCTTCTTGTTCTACTAAAAATTATTTGCCTTTATGTGGAGAAATGACGTAACTATTTTTCTGCGTCGCTTAAATTATTTCGGAGGTCATTTCATGATTTCTAATTCTGTTTATAGAGCCGACGATGCATATGCATATTCCGGTTTTTTTATCAGATGCAAGGATGTAAAAATAATCATGGTATTATGTCCTAAAATTTGGCACTCATTTTACAAACGTGTAATGACACTTTTTGGTGGGCTTTCAATGGTCGGCAAAAGCTCACCATTCCACATTCTCAGAAGTATTTTCAATCCATACCGGCCAGTACACCATTCCGTTTGCCGAAGAAGAATATATTTGCATTAATTTGTCCAGTTTACTAGCAAGTAGTGCGTGAATAATCATCCACATTTAATTGAAAACTACTTATCAGCTGCTGTACAATCATGCTGTTTTATTGATTCTTTAAAGGACTACTTCTGCTTGATACTTGACGAAAGACAGGTACGCTCCAGGGATAATAAGGATTGCAAATGTGGTGAATAATATTGTGCTCATCGCCCTATGAAAGAGAGTGGCATCCAATGACCTAATTGGAATTAGCATTTCGATATTTGCATGAAAAGAGAAACATTTTCTTAAATCCAAATGGAGTGCTTTTATCGTTTTCAGCCTTGGATAGGACTACACATTCCGTACATAAAAGAAAAATACTTAGAAAAGGAGAAGTTATGATACAGTGAGGGAGTTCATGGAATCCAGGAAGGGTCAAATGTGTTAATATACATTGTCATAAATAGAAAAAGGAATTTTAATTTACGAAGTTTTTAACTTTCTTTCCAAGTAAAGTAAAAATTCCTAAAGTGAGACCTACCAGCATTTACACTTAGCTCAATATTTCTACTGAGATGTGTAGGCACGAGAGTCTCTTTTTTTATGAGTCTGGAATAACTTTTCGTCATCATAACAAAAATGATTTTTTTAATGGTAAACGAATTTTTACATTTATGGAATAAGAAAAACTGGAACATAATCAATACAAATACGTGTGACAGAAATGAATTGAATGTAAAGAGTAATCGGTGAAACTATAAAAGTGGACGAAAGGATTGCCCCGGTGATTTTAGGTAAGTATATTTATCGGCATTGATCTTGAAAACTGTTGAACCATGAAAATTTTAATTTTTTGGACGTAAAACCTATATGTATTAAAAGTTTGAAAATATTATGATTTTATATGGGTTCATATTAGCTGCATTGGAAGAGATGACTCAAATTTCAAAAACGATCAAAATGACCGCTCCAACGCTCCTAGAGCATAAGAAATTATATGAAGTTTGTAATATTTGTTGTGGTTCTCAAATCATCATGTCATTTTCTCAAAGAAATAAATAATGTCCTTTTTTCTTATATCTGCTGTATATAATGATCCAGGAAATATAAAACTCTCATGACAGTTTTGTATTTATTTCCATTATCAAAATTGAATCTTGTAATTCTGCAGATGATTTTATGTTTTTCCCTCTCTGATGATAATAGAAATAAGGAAAACACCATACTTGATTTGAAATTAGTACCATGAATAAAAAAATTCCAAATTACGTAAAACTCTAAGAATACGTACTCTCTTTTTTTACATGTCTAGATGTCCATTTCCTTACCATGTAACTCGAATAAACCGTTCCTCTGTATTTTTTTGATAATAAGTGTGCTCTGCTGCTTTTTCTGCACCCCAAGTTGTCCTTAAGCAAGGTAACCACGTCTTTTCGGGAACTAAATCTGTCAGCAAAAATTTTCCATTTTCCTCGCATTTCAATCAAAAGCAAAAATCAAAACTAACTCTTGGGTAATTTCCTTTTCAATTTTTTAATACCATAGAAAAAATTTTATGTTAAGTTTTACTACACCTATTTTTAAAGTGTATATGTAATGCTTTCACAAAGTGAAGTCTGAAGCAATAATTTTAAACCATTTCCTTTGCATCTTATCGCAAAAAAATAATTTTTAACATTCCAATTTCCGGAAATTAATGAGGTGAAAATTATTTAATGGTAATATAATAATGATCTCTGCTGCTTGAACCTTAAACTAACCATTATTCCTAGTTTAATATAAGCATAAATGCATTTTGTGTGGTAATTGGTGGTACATGAGGATAAGCATATAGGTTTCATGAATTTTATAGGTTTATCGAAATTTTTTGTATATTATTTGTTTTTAGTACTCTGATTTCATGCGATAAATAGCAAAATTAAAAAAAATTTCAAAGCTGATAGAGTAAAATTTTATTAACACTTAATGCCAAATAAATTGTTCCTCATTTTGCTAATTTCACAGTCATTTTAAGGAGAAATATTATCTCTTTTAGCTCAATGTTTCATTATAAAAACATAACATCGGCTTAATTCTTTACCTTTTCCCTCACCATAAAATCTCTGTTTCGCACACATTTTATGCTACGTGTTATATGCCATGATATTTTTACATTTGCTGATGTTGAAAACAATGATTATTATTGCATGATCATGCATAACTGGCTTACTCAGCAAAATATTTAGCCACGTGATTCTCTGGATACATACTGTATTGATGGTTTCAATAGACCGTCATGTGGATTGTATCATTCGATATACCACCGATAGGTATTAATAGTTATATTGGAATCCGGATATTTAGGTGCTTAGATGTCTGAGTTCATATTGCACAGTCTATTTACTCGTGTAATCCATATGTAAAAACACGACAGAGAAGACGTTGAAGTGCCCCATATGAGACTGATATGTGATATACCCACCGGTATAACAATTTATGTAGAGTATTGGTAAAATGTGTTGAATCATTATCAACAAACATTGCAATTAACCAATTGTTAAAAATTGCGCTATTGAGCGTTAACTATTAATTACTTTCATGATTAGATTGATAATTCGTAAAAGGAAAAAAAAATATTTTTTACGAATAGGAAAATAATTCATAAACAGGTACTTCTTTAACGTGTTCTTGATCGAGTAAGACAAACACTTTCACAAACTTTTAATGCGATAAACAAGTCTTAGGCAGGTACTAAACCTATGTCGTAATTACCATCATGCATCACATTCATGCAAACTAATTTTTGTGTGCTGATATTGTCGAGAATTTTGCCTATTAAATTTTCAGCCGCTTGCTGTGGCACATTACATTTTCAAAAACTAAAAGAAGCAGGATTTCCGTCAATATTTATGTTTTAAATTAAATGTGATATAATTTATTTTCTATGACAGGAATAATATAAAGCAGCATGATAAAACGTGTTGTAATTCTATTTCATATAATTACCCGTCTCTTGGGTATAAGCTGACTTTTATGCAAAGGTATTTCCTAAAATAAAAAGCATCCACGACAGATACATAACCAAAGCTGTGATCTTTCGGTTAACCGGTACGCGCATAAGCATGAAGTACTGTGTTTACTGCATAATTTTTCATCACCGATAATTCTGGTAAAGGATTTCTTATGCCTGATTTATAAAACGTTGTAAAAAGTATTTTGCCTACACCTGCTATGTGATACCTCGAACATGCAAAAATTAAAATATGTTTCAAATTTTCTCTCCAACTTAAAGTGCACAGAATAATTGTATCTTAATTAGCCTCACTGCCATGGCACACACATACAATTGAAACCGATAAAAGTTTGAATAAAGCCAAGTAAGATTTTATCGTGATTATCATAAAAATATGTATGGTGGTTTTTAAGTTGATCAAGGGACGGTAATTCATCGGTGCTATTACCGTTGGAAATTTACTCATCAAAATCTATCGTGATTCATCATGGGCAGAGTTCAAATGCTAATGTGCCGTGTAGAGGGGGGTGGTGGTAGAGGAGTAGCACAATCCAGAAAAACGTGCACTTCAACTTTAACACTTTCTCCTCTGAATTTGGAGTTTTTGAATAAGGTCGAACATTAGACATCGTTTGCTCAAGTTCTGCAGAAGAGGATGCGGATTTGGAGTGTGGCGGCAGAGGAGTAGGGAAATCGTGCAAAGAGGCCGGAACGTGTAACCAGGGAGGGAGAGGGATTGAGCGAGGCCTGTCGCTTTGAATAGACGATGGCGCCAAGGGGGAAGAGGAGGGGGGTAGGGTGGATGGTTTGCCGGCACGTGAAGGGAGGAGGTAAGTGGGGAGGGAGGGGGTAGATGTGGAGGGAAAGGGGGGATGAGGCTCAGTAACAGACCGAATGAGGAGGAATCCCTATGTACCAACTCGTCGGGCCCTGAAGGCACGACGCGTGGGGGTCCAAACCCGTTTGCGCATGCGCGTGCACACCCGAGGACGCTGTATATCTACACTGCCACCCAAGGGATGCTGCGTGTCGAGGGAGGGAAACCCGCGGGGCGTGAGTGGGGGGGGGGCGCGATCGGGCTCGGGCGTCTGTGGGAGGGAGATCCGCCGTGGGGGATGCAACCCCCGACCTGCATATGCATTAGTCGCCGGATGCAGTTCACATGGAAGGAGGGGGAAGGTACGGGGGGGAATCATCGCTGCCACCATCGACACCCAACCCCTCCGTCTCATCCCCTCCCCCAATCTGCCTCTCCTTCGTCCGCAGAAGATCCTCCACCCCTTTCCACATCCAATCCGCTGCGCCATCAACGCAATTCTGCGAGCAATTTCCGCAATTTCAAGTGACTCTATTCTTCGAGGGAGGGCACCGTTGCCTCGATTGACTGGGCGAAGCCCCTTTCCCGCCATTCTCCTCCCCTCTCCTTTGAATCACCTATCTCCAAACTCATCAACATCAGCTGAGGAATGCGTGAAATAATCCCGAGGTGAGCTTTCCCTCTGATGAATCGAATCCCACCGGTGATTTTTTGGCCTGCCTGCTGATGCTCGCTTCTGCTTTTGTGTTCGGTTCGTGTGGTCTCGGGGCTTGTTTTGTTCTTCTTTCGAGAGAGGGTGGTTGTTGTCAAACGTCCTGGTCGAAGCCTCTCCCCTTCAATGCATTTTTCAGAGTTGAAAGCAACTTTTAATAAGTACAAGGCATCATATGCTTGGGGAATGAAACACTGGGCTCGTCCGATTGCCCCCAGACGACCCATTTTTCAGGCTGGACTTAAACTTTTCAAGGACCTAAAAAGTCTAAAACGGCTAGAGAGTGTGATAATTAGGCAAATTATTTGGTGGCGTCCCGTAGAATTTCGTCTTTTCAAATCTCTTACGAAGTACAGTGAATTATATATTAATTGCATGTATTTTATAAGCGGTATATTTACCCTAAAAAAATATATATATGATAAGAAACTGAAAAATGTAATTATAGTGGATGATGCAATCTGTTGGAAACAATATTTACACGTGTGTTATTTTATTATATGCGCGTACCTTGAAATGGATTTCTGCTGTAGAACTGAAGATACGCACATAAATTCCAAATTAAAATTTTGGTTAAAACCGAGGTTTCTTTTTTGATTAAAATACACGGATTCTTAAAAAAAGTCAAATTTTGATGTTTTTCGGATTGTATTTGGTGATGATCTGAAAGCGGAAACAGAAATCGAAATTTTTGACGAAAAACCTGAATTGGTTTCTCTATCTCGAAAATCTATGACGTATGTGCACAGAATTAGAAATTGGATTTTTTTTCCCTTTTCAGTTACTTATAACTCTCATAGATGTGCTAACTACTACTCATTATGTTCTCCATAAATCAGGCAAGCTATTAATTACTATGATCTTACAAAATGTTGCTGTTCCACATTTGTCAATGCTGAGAAATTGATGGTAATACGAGTTTCCTCAATGGTCATGCGTCAAAAACCTATGCATCCATCCATAAACACATATTCATAGGTGATGAAAAACCCATGAACAAGCACGTGTACCTTCGTTGGTGTCCCCATGATGCTAGCTGTCCTGTGTGAAGATGAAAGAATGTTCATTCCTGCTGGGAAACTTGCCATGCCTGATAGAGAACTGGCAATGGATTAGCTATACTAAAGGGATATCGTGATATAAAGTTCATCGAGATATAAAGTTCATCTTGAGGAACAGAGCGGTGCTGTGGGTGGTGAGTGCGTATGATGTGAGGAGGGAACCTTTTTACGATTAGATCATCATCGCTTTGGTCTTCCAAGAGAGTATCAGCGTGGCACGCGGAGCGAAGAGCGGCGGGGCGGGAGGGGACGGTAAGGGAGAGAAAATGGATCGGGGAAGGTGCAAAGGGGTCGTGTTGCGGAGCAAGTACTTTGGGAGGACGGGGCGATGTGAAGGAGTGGAGGTGGGTGACAAATATGGGGTTGGGCGGGGAGGTCTGCGGGAGTCGAAGGTGAGTCGTGAGCGCTGCCATCGACTTTCCATCGTTTCACCAGCGTGCATTTTCCCCCGTCCTTTATCCCACTACCAAATCGCAGGCCCATCCAAGTCCATCTTATGACCTCCCCAGCACCCTGTTAACCGACACCTGCCATTATTTTTTAGCAGAATTCGATGGTTTCTTCAGGTATTTTCGTGCCCAAAAGAGAGAGTTTTTTTTCGGTGCCACCAATGCAGGTCCCAACAGAGGACAATTCCTGATTTCAATGAAGAACGTTGTTTCTTCAGCTCACTATGCGTACCCGAAGGTCCATGATTATGTGCCTTGTTGGATTTTTTTTCACTGACGGTTTGGCTCTTATTTCTTTTTGGATTCTATTAGCCACCGTTAATCTTGTACTGTTTGGGATGTTTTGGACAAACTTCTTGTAGATATTTGCATTTTTGTGTCAAATAACGATAGAGCGTTCGTCTAGTTTTCGCTAACGAGGCTTCAAAAATCAGTTTTTTTCCAGTTATAAATCGAGAAAGCTGAAAAAGCACTGAATTTACCTAATGTCAATTATTTCTGAACTAGGAATATCAATATACTTTATGGCATACATTTTCAGGAAATTAGCCGTACATATCATCGTTTTCGAAAGAAAACGGAGAGGTTGGGGATGAAAGTGATTATTTCATCAATGAATATTATTTTCCTAATATTCCCGATAAAATGTAATTATAAATACGCATAATCGAAACCGTCTCAAATTAATTTTAAAATAAGTCAAGAAAATGCTGCGTAAAGAGCTTATTTTGAAATACATGTGTTTATATTACATTTCTTTATTTTCTAATTAATACTTCCTACACATAGAAACATGCCATATTCATGATTGTCCATAAAGGATGATTATGAATCATTAATCTAAATTATATACTATTAAATAATTTGGAATCCGTCTAGAATAAGATTTTTTTTATTATTTTCATCCTACCAGAATTTCTCAACAAGGAGCTAATTTTAGGTAATTTACGGTATAAAATGTTATTAAATATACCTTTGTGAATTATTTAAATTTCTTTAAGCGTTAATTATAGCGTTTTTTAAGCGAAAGGTGGTAGTAAAATTTTCTTATGTCAATGCAGTGTTACTATGCAAATATATATATATATATTAAATTAAATATTATATATGTATATGTATATATATATACATATACATATACATACATATATATATATATGTATATATATACATATATACACACATACGTTACATATATATATACACACACACACGTTATATATCAGGCATGAGAGGCATCATATTTGAGAAATGCGTTTGGATATTGTATAAATTTTAAAAATGTTAGAGCATATGGACGACTGGTAAAAACTGCAATTTTTTTCCTAAAATGCATCATCTAATACGCACGGAATCAGCTGGAAGTTAATTTCATGGAAAAGAATGTTTCCTTCGCAAGTTCCTCATTAGAATGTACTATTAATTAGCTTTTTTTATTAAATGTTTTTGATATCATGCATCGTTGGTGCTTCTTTTTTTCCCGCTACTCAGAGCTCTTATTCGTTTTCTGTATCACGTAAAGCTTTGTTCGCAGGATTTTTTGATAGAGTGGTAATTTCATCATTTAATTGCGTATGTGTCTGTCTCGTTATATTCAATTGTATTGAAAATGTTTGGACTAGAGGAATCTCTCTAATTCTCTCCCTCAATTTCGAAAGATTGGATTATAGTGTGTAACTGAGAATAGCCAATCAATTCGCGGGAATTGAATTTGCTTCTCCCCTCCCATTCAATTCATCGCTGTACAATATTTGTCTTTAGGTTAAGAGTTTGGTTGAGTATCACGTTTGTCGACAGATTTGCTTTCTATGTTGCAAATCCTGTCGAAATCAGTGGCTAAACTGATAGTATTACTTTTTCATTTAGCATCCAAAGAGGATGGTGATTTTAAAGCACTTGATGTATTACTATAACACGTATGTTACAATCTCAGCAGTCAATGGTAAATCTCAAATTTAATTAAATATATTAATATTGTTAATGCCTATTAACGATCTTTTGTTTTTAGTAAATTTCAGAGATAATTATTATCAATAATTTTCAATTAATCTATAAAAACATAAATAATATAAAATAATATTTCTATCTTTGATGCTTAGATCCCTTATCCCCATGACCGAAATAAACGCAATATTCTGCGGGAACAATAAGTATTGGCGAAATTCTTAATTAGACACGATATTAAAAAATGTAACTGAGAATTATAAACTTATTTTAAAGATAAAATTTAAAGGTGAAATTAGGCTAAGTAGAAGAATGTTTCAGATTTCAGATAATTTTGGTATGCCTGTAACCGTAGATAAAATATTGGTAAACTGTTTGAAGCATGGAATGTTAGTAAGAAAATTGTACAATCATACTATTGGTGTCGCGAAAAGGAACTTTTAAGTAGTTTCGTGGATAACTTCGTGTATTTTTATGGACAAAGGTTTTCCAATAATTTGTCAGGGAATAATGGGTTAAGTATTAAGGGAAGGAATTAAAGGGTTATGATTGACATTGTTATAAAATCACAGGCAGTGTAAATGTATTCATTGTTTTGAAGTATGCATAATTTAGTAGCATACGTTTAACCCTACCCGATCTGGGACAGATTATCATTATCTCATCAAATGTTCCTCTAGCAGAATCTGTACTAAGCCACATTCAACAACTCCAATGCATTAAAAAAAAATTCCGGACTGGGATAGCTTCTGGCAAGTATTCTCACAGGCCTTGCTCTCACTACCACCGTTCCTCAATTATACATTTATTTAGTCGTTCTCAGATGGCAAAGTCACCCACGGCTGGAAAACAGCCAACTACAAACTCTATCTTTAAGGCTAAAGAGGAACTAGACCCCATCAATCATCAACTGACTTAACATTTCTTCTCCAAAGTGAAACCTCAGAGAATATCGTTTTTAGAAACAATTTTTTTCATTCCTATGAAGTCACATCAATCCGTTGCGTAATGGGCCCAATTTTATGGCTTTTTATAAATAGCAGTATACACATCAGTATGAAAATGAATAAGTAGGGGGATTAAATACTCTTAAATATCCATACAGCTTTAATAACCTCCCGTGGATGAAATTTCTTTTAAGTATAAATATCTTGAGTAAATCAAAATATAAGAATTGGATCCACCACTTTCTCTCCATTAGGAAATAAAAGCTAGAGGTACTTTAGATGTCTATTATTTTAGGTTAACTGTTATCGCCCCAAAAAAATCGTAAAGAACATTCTTTTAGATTATTGTTATTTTGTTACTAGGGGCAGAGTCCTTAGCTTTGCATAAATGATATTAAACAAAAGTATCTTATGCAATTTGGAATATAATTTCATAAAATAATGAGCCATTATAAGAGTCGATGCCTATAATATTTACTCGTAATATACTCGTAGAAAGAATGCATTTACAAATATGTTTACTGAATTAGGTATCCTTGAGGAATTAAATTGGTATCGATACTCGGAATGGGTACTCGGAATAGGTACTCGGAATGGGTAAGCAGTGGTCAAAACGTAGAAGTAATCTGGGAGG
>LYUA01000177.1:614798-625159 GCA_002093875.1 Calopteryx splendens
CCTAATGTGTGAATTTCACACGCCGTTGGGTTTAGTACTGGGTGAGCTCTACCTTCACCTACCAATCCGACCTTCGGGCTGATTACTGTGATCGGTGAATAAGATATTTTGGATCAATTATCGCCAAGCCGTTTTGAAACGAAGAAAATTTCTACACTATGCAAAAATTGGAGGATTAACAGTGGTCATCAGTGTGTTACATAAACATATAATAATTGAATTTACTGAGGTGAAATAAATGCAAATTGAATGTAAATAATCGCTCTAAGAAGATGACATCAGATCTTATTCCTTTTATGCTCACTCAAGATAATAAAAGGTAGCATGAATATGAAGATTTGGAAGACTTCTTTTACAAATGTTAGTGGAATTTATTCAACTTATATTATTTTTCCCAAATTAATTTATGTCAAGGAAAAGTTGCATACATTATTAGGTGAATATTTATTATGAGGAATCATGCGATTTTTAGCTTTCGGAATAAAAACATATCATTTTTGGTATTTTATCCATCCTTAATCTATTTCAAGCGTTAGCATTAGAATATTAACGAAAGGCGTCAAAGGGTTCAAAGCTTAACGCCCCATTCGAAGAATGGAGTAGAACTTGAAGAAGAGCTAAAAGTGCTCTCCGGTCTTCATTCAGTTAGGAATCGGGTTTAGACTGAAAAATTAATTTTCTGCCACTGGGATTTGAAAATGATCCTTTGGCTTTCACTCCAGTAAATTAGCCACCGAATATCAGATACCTATATGCAGAATTCAGTACTCAAGTTTTTAAATAGCCACTTACTATATTATGCTCCAAACTAGGCCTTTACCGATCTTGTCTTACTGCACTTGAAACAAGATATTCTCTTTTTCTCTAGTAGTCTCCTTCCCCTTTGTTAGGTCCAGATTCAAATTGTTTTGTGTATTTTCTATTTTCTTACGACGTTGTAACGACCCATATCATGCGACGTGATTTTCTTCTTTTTTATTTTTCCTATGATCTGGTCCCATGGTAATCCCCTTTGCATCTTCCCTTATTTATTCCAATAATTTTTATTTCTAACTAATTCATTATGCCTCATGATCTGTCCATCATAAAAGTAGAGCATATGTTTCCTCTTTCCCGTAGAATTCTGCGGATCATATTTTCTCTTCTCTTCTTCAATACACTTCCCTGTTCCTACTTTTTACGTTTATTTGTTCTAAAACATGTTTCTAAATATTCTTTTTTTTTGTTTCTCCACTTTTCTAATGATCCATGCCTCTGAACCATGGATATTAATGCTCTTAAAAACGTTTTGGATTCCTTGTTTACGACCGTATGTACTTGAACTAGGGTAAATGTCTCTTCTTTTTGAACTCTTTGCATTTGGTGTTCGGTACTTCATTTCGATCGAAATCCTGCCACCCAACATTTTACAGCCTATGTAGGTGAAGGATACCACTATCATTAGAAATGTAATATCTGTCAAAATGACCTCTTCCGCATGCTAGGAGATATGTTCTATTCTCGTCAATTCTCTTATTTTATTTCATAAGAACTTTGTGATCAGATGTGATTAGTGTGTTGTCATGCTTCTCTGCGAAAACTGCAATGTCATCTACGAAATGGATCATATTCAACCTTTATCTTTAACGCTGATTCCACTTTCACCTATTCATTGTTTCTCTTATTTATATAAGTATTTACGTATTGAATGTTGTTTGCCATAGGTTTCATCCTTGCATGACTGCTATCTTAAATTATGGCGTCTATTTCCCTTCTCTCATTAATTCGCATCGTTGTGAATTCACTATTGAAGCGGTTCTATATTTTTCCGTTTCTTTAGTCAATTAAGAGCACCTTGTTTTTATTGAGGTTTTGCACAGCTTTTTCAAATTCACTGTTCAGTATCTCCGGAACTCGACCATCTTTCTCTTTTTCATCTGTCGCTTTCTTCTTTTCTTAGCCATTTTATAGTTGCTTTAGCACTTCAAAGAGCTTTTCTATATCTTCCTTCCATCTATTCTATGTCTCAACCTTCTTTTAGCACTTTCCACTTAAATTTCTGGCGTAATTGTATTGTATTTTCTATTTTCCGTAATAGCTCCTCCTGAGTTCGTAAGCCTTTTCGACATGTACTTTCTTTATATTGTCAATCATTTCTTCGCATTAGCTTTTGTTTCACACTTTTATGGCTTTCTTGATTTCTCTTATAACTTCATTTCGTAATTTATTATACAATGTTTCCTTATTGTCATTTCATGCATTCTTGAATTTTCTTTCCTTTTTAAGGTTTCTAATTTGAGTTTTAATCTAAGAGCGCCTGGTTATTGCTTTACGAGTGTCTCGTTGTTGAGAAATTAAATATTCCACCAATGTTATTAGTACGTACGTAAGAAATAATGCCTCTAAATATCACTTCGTATGTATTTAAGCTGCCGGTCTGACAAGGAGTATTTTCTCAAGTGCACGTGTTTTTCATTTTTTTGTATTCTTTGTTAGACAATGTTCTTTTGTCTGAGAATTACGAAATGGGTGAGGTGGAGTTAAGATTTTATGCTTAAATTTAGATTGAGGCTCAATAAAATTGCTGCGGAAACCAACCGAATTATAAAGGAGATTTTAAGTAAGAAATAACAGAAGTACCATTTTAGTGGTTTAGTCGTATCAATGACTCGGGGAGTATGTGCAGAATGTCAAAACTTTGGGTCGACCATCAATATTCAAAACACCAGAAACGGTCACGAAAGTGCGTTAAGTGACCTTTGAGGATCGAAGGTAGACAATCCATTTTTATGTTTTTTTATGGGGTTGGACCATCATACGGGACATGTGATATATTGAGCGGATAAACTGAATATGAGATGAATTTCAGCGAAGTTTATACCCAGGCTATCCGGTTGAGGAGTCCTCTGAGCTGCTAGTAACAGATCGATGACTCCAACTTCCTTTCCTGGATCATAACTGCCGATTAATCATGATTTTACGGTTTTAGCTCAGAAGAAATCAATCTTCACGGTGGAAGACATTTCGATATCCGTAGATGGTGAAGAACATAACAATCCTGAGAAACACGCGTATTCGCGAACATGCGATCTTCGCAGACTGGCAGTTGAAATTCACACTAAGTGGCATCTAGTGACAAAATTTCGTATTGCTACTGGTTTGGAAGGAATATATTTTAATTCTCGATAGCAATGGTAGCTTACCTTGTATTACTCACAAGTTATTCATCTTCTATCTTTGTAAATATCTGCATTAGTTCCGTCCATCTTCCCTCTAGGGTTGTCTCCTTTACTTCTTCTATTTTTCCATCGTTTGTTGAGAATAATCTTTCACACACTGGTTTTTATTTTCGTGTATCCATGTGCTATATGGATTCCTGCCTCTCCCATTTTGTCTTAATTTATTGTATTTGGCGGTTCATGACCACTAGAATGTGATCACTGTTGTTATGGGCGACGCGGTAGCGCTTATATTGAGCAAGATGATTTTTCCATCTCGTTCTCACAAGGATATGTTCCATCTCCCAATTGCATCTAATTTGTTGATTTTTCTTAAAAAGTATTTTGGCTGTTACCATGTTTTTATCATTACAAAAACTCTAGTAGTATTTCTCATATGGTTTTCCTCAATCCAAACTGCCTTGCGCTGATTCCCTCTCGGCCCTCTTCGACTATTGCGTTTCAGTCATTTTTACGATTTGATTATCATATAATTTCACTTCCAAGAGATCCTCTTCCATTTATAGTTTAAATACAGTTATATTATTTGAGCAATAAATATTTTGTGCCGAGTTAGCCAAATCTTGACAAAAATGTTAAAATACAAGCTTCTTGCGAAATTTAAAGACTCGGCTGCAGAATAAATCGCATTATACCGATTCATTGTTCCCACGACATTTAATAGGCTATGGTAGCATAATGTTGGCTATCTACTTCTAATACTGTAATTATAAGGATATAAGATATTTATATATTCACACGAAATAGGATACATGTCCGATACCAGGCACAAAATCTATGCTCATACTTGTTCCTATCTTTCTCACCCAAAAGTTCCTTGCGCAATAACCTTGCATCACTAGCTCCTGGCAATAAATCCTAAACATTGCTATTTAATAACTTTCATTGCGGTCCTCAGCTATTTATTTCCTCTTCTCATTTGTCCATTTAATTTACCTCTTTCTTTTAGTTTTTCTTTGTATATCCCATGCACGCCATTAATTCTAGCAGCGTCAACATTTCTTTTTTTCATTTTTTGCTAATTTATTATCAGTCTATGGCACTCCATTGGTATACGACGCTACTACGGAGTTATTCCCGGATATTTTTTTCGTGATTCTGTGTTTGTTAGACATATGTATCTTTGGAGAAGTACAGATAGTTAGGTATTAAGAACAAATATCAATGGAATACTTAACGGATGTTTCGGGAACTAGAAACACACAAGATAAATTTATTTTTTCATAGAAAATTTATTATTATCATGTGGTACTGTACTCTTTCGTAAATATCTTCGGTTCGCAGTGATAGCACCAATCCCAATAGCCCTTATCCGATTTTCTTTATCTTCTCAAGTCCATGACTTTATTACGGCTTTATTTCATGACCTGCGTCAATTACTTTCCAGTTTTTAGGCATGTTTTCAAATCTCTCAGCGTTATTACTCTTACTTTTACACGCGAATTCTCCATCTCATTACCATCTTAAACTTTTCCTGACATGTAATCTTGTAGCATCACGATATTGTAGGGTTTTGTTCCTACATTGACAATAATATTAGTTCTTAGATAGTTTCCCCTTAAGATTTATCCTTTGGATACTTTTTTCAATTACCTATGGACTACGTATCTTAGACCCATTTTGAGTATTTCTTCTTTAAGATAGTATAATACTCTAAATGTTACAAGTGACCTGCATTTCAAATTTTCAATCCTAAATTTACTTGCACACATTAATGCAGTTCTTCTCCAGTAGTCATTACTCGGATGCAAGAATAAAAGTCTAATTCACCTCCAAGCTTATTTTTGTGACATTTATTCAGTTTCTTTTGCTCTATCATTAGCGAAATTTAAAAAAAGATATGGTGAACATATAGTACTCCATACAAAAAAAGTGGTGGTTTCCATTTCCTTCAGCCTAGGAGTTACATTTTATCATATTCCTATGAAAACCAGTATTCCTCTGCCCATCACTAAAACCTTCCTCCCAAATGAAATAGGACTGCTTTAGTCGAGTTATATGCAGTCTGTGTAAGAGAAAACCATTCAGAAACTCGTGGCAATTTCGTGGATTTACGTTAAATCTTTCGTGCGTTAGCCAAGATTAGATGAATTGGGCGTAGGAGTAGGCCGTTTACTGTCCTTGACTTATTCTTTGATTATATTTGATTATTTTGCCTTTTGACGTTCGTGCGTATTTGTAGACCAACGATGAAATATCTAGTGAACGCACTCGATTGCTTTATCTCATCCATGACAGTAACCTCAAAGAGCTTAAATGAATTTTTCGTAATATTTTTCCCCAGAGAGATCACTTAACATCATGAAAATGAATGCTTTAGCAAAGACATTTCGAGATTTTTTTTAGATTGCCACATTTTTGGCATTTCATTGACTAATGAGAAGTAAATAAATACCTATCGAAATTCTTCCCATTTAACCGTCTTTGAAAGAATGGTCACAGAAAAAAGGAAAACGCTTCGGAAGAAACTTTTAAGGGTACTTCAGAAATCATTCTTCTTTCATTTTGATTGCTACGTTCTCAGCCCTTGTGACGCGAATGGCAACGAGTTCCGTTATCATCGGTATTCAAATTCATTTCATTGCACAGTTATGCTTTGATTAATTTTCTATCCTATTGTAAATCATTAGAGTGGACTGTAATTTGGCAATGGAAAATGTATTTAGGTAGATTTTAGTTGCGTACCAGTTTAGATTGAAATTTTTGTTTTCCGATGCTAACAAGAATACTGTGCATTTTACATTTAGCACATTGTTCATCAAATTATCTCAGTTAAAAGATGCAATTCAAAAATACTATTTGACGTATCAGACAACATTAGGTAAAGTAATTGTTTTCATTTGCTTTTTTGTTTATGATAGACTTAATTCATTAATGAAAATAGCAAGTTATTAAGAATATATAATTTAACATTATATATTAAGATGAAATTCCCACTTATTACTGATGTAAGGTGCTATTTCCCACCTTTATTTAGGTTTTATGTACTAAAATACTGTTTTATCTTATTTTCAGTTGTTCTTCAGCATTATGAAATCAGTGTGTATGATGCACACGTCGTTCTGGGAAATACGGCCGTTCTACGGTGTAATATCCCGAGCTTCGTTAAGGACTACATGGCTGTAACTTCCTGGTTGCAAGATAACCATTTCAACATATACCCATCCATTGAAGGAGGTAAGATAAACTTATCCCATCACAGAAGATGAATAAAATGTTCCGCTCCTTAGGATGAATTTATTTCTATATATTATGTTACAAGGAAATTTAATTTTATTCATTCCTATAATTTTATTACCATTTTACTTTTTCAATATAAATTTATTTTTAAGTATTTTGCGTATTCACACTTCACTTCAACTTAACATTTCAGCGAAAAAGTTTCTTTTTTTAAATGCATAAAGTAACATAGAGCAGCCAAATGTAGTCTCTAGCTGGACACTATTAGAGGGGAACACCTTTTAAAAGAAGCATGGAACCGTCAACCCATGGAGCACCACTGCCGTGAATCCGTTGTGTGTTCTTTGCTGCTTTTATTCGATTGCGTAAGAGCCAAAAATTTTTAAATTGCGAAGCGTTGTGTCATCTGTTGATTGAAGCGATGATTTGAGTAATTGGAAAGTCCCCTTTTAGAATAAAAACTTAGCGAGGAACCTCACCGACTTACGCTCGGTGGAGTCGGATCTAAGCTGATTTCCTGAAAGGGGAAAGACGTCTATAAGAGTGGAATGTGGCAAGAGGGGGGGAGGGTAGGGGATAGAATGATTCCTTTCAGATGAAGAAAAATCTAAGATTAATGTGGAGATGCCCGGAGCAAATTTTATGAGATCGAATACGTGCAAGTTAATAATTCCCAATAGCCGGACAAATTGATGTAGCGGACACACGTAATGCTGTCCGACTAATTCCTATTTCGCCAATATAAACTGCAGCATTCTTTATACACAAGTTCCTTTCGGCGATTATAGTTAACCACTATTCAAAAATATTTGAATTCAATGGCATCGTAAACTGAATAAATCTGCATTACTTGAAAGCATGAGCCAATCCGAATAATAGGCGAGATAACAGAAAAGTGATTGATAAACATTTAAAATATTTCAAAGAAAGTATTAATGGCGAATTAACCTTATTTTGAAAAATATGTATAGAAAAGATCTACTTAACTGTGATATTGATTATTTGGCGATGATTGCCTATGGTTACGCATGTATTGTTTAATATATCCCCGTATGACACTACCCCGAAAGCGCTTCATAGACCTGTACCTCAACGCATTTGACTAGGGACACGAATAAGGCCAGAAAGGGAAAAATCCAAAAACGCCTGTTGACGGTGGATATTAGGCTGGGAGTTTATTTCTTCTGTGTTTATTTTTTCGTAAATAACTTGTGTTCTGAAGTAACCTACAAATACTTATTTCTCAAACACATTCATTTATTACTCCACCTGAAAAACTAATATGCGCAATTTAAAAATTTTTAATGAAATTTGGGATAAGCAAAACTATAAATTACTAAAAATTATATTATCATTACCAAATTTTACATTCTCCATCCCGTGCGTCTCAGAGTGTAAAAAATATAATTTCCATTTTTTTCTGATAAGGTATTCTTAAAATTGGGAGTAAATTATTTTCTTGGATATCTATCAATGAATTATGATCTTGAATCT
This sequence comes from Calopteryx splendens, assembly GCA_002093875.1. Lineage (NCBI taxonomy): Eukaryota > Metazoa > Arthropoda > Insecta > Odonata > Calopterygidae > Calopteryx > Calopteryx splendens. The sequence continues at coordinate 622,691 of LYUA01000177.1, forward strand.
TTATTTGCTACATTACTTCTCTAGTGATGGAAATGTAATTTTTTTGATTTACAACATATTTATCAACATCAAAGGCTGCTATATTTCGGCGAAGTTTACCTAAATAAATTTGAGGATATTACTTTAATACTTTCGTTGTTAATCCCGATTTAGATATTAGAAGTATGGAAAATATAAATTATTTACCAAGCACTTGAATACATTCTAATCGGCATTGTACTGCCTAATTCTATGTTAAATTCACGAGAGCTGTTCTTTCAAAATAAAATATAAAAGAAAATACCCTTTACTACTTCCCAAGTAAATTGACAAACTACGCAACTAGGTTTGAAAGATCGATTTTTATTAAAGAAACTTGCTAGAGAAAAAGAGAAAGAAAATTTACTATAGATGCATCCCATAAATTGAGGAAGTTGAAGGGAGAAGATTGTACAAGCAACCGGGAACAGAAGCCTTATACAGTTCTCTAAAGTGAATTAAATGTGAATAGAGTAAGATATGCGTAAATATTGACGTTTAAAATACTCTTTTATGGACCTGGAAAATAGATGAAAATAATCTATTTAAGAGACCCAAATTAAAGTGAATTGAAACTCGATTCCTGAATGGAAAAAATGGGAAAAATAAATCGGAAAAATATTTGAATTTCTGCAAGAAGTGGTTTCGTAAGATGGTTTGAAAATGGAACCGATATTAGTTAACGCTTTAAAATATTAAAGGAGCTGATATCCTGAGAGGAAATACTATTGCTTCATTTAAGGAACTAGGCGGAAATAAGTCCATCGAATTTTATAGCGTATCATAGGAGATTATTTAGAATTCTTCCTTATCATATGGGTAAGAACTTTGTTTCTATTTTGATTTATAACATTATGACATCGAAATTTTAATAGTGTGAAAAATAATTAAATAAAAAAGCAGGAAATACTTGAAGGATTTTCGACCATAACACCTAATGTATATATCTATTTTAAAAACCTTGAGAATATTAGTTTTCGTTAACGATAATTTAAAAGGATGAATTACAAGGAGGAGACCGATTACTTTTGATGGACGACCGGTGCTCAGTAAATCAGTTTTGGTGATTTTTATAAAGAAAAAAATCTGTTCTGTGCATCCTTGGAATAGTTAAGAGAATTAGATAAATTAAAGTATGCGTTAATTTTTTATCTTATGAAAGATATAGTGCTGCTTTATAATGCATACCACATAGATTATTACAAAGCAACTTGCTGACCCTTTCAATTTTCAGACTTAAAAAAAATATTTATAAATTTTAATATTTGGACTACAGGGAAATTTCTATTTTAATATCATGAAAAGAATTATTCTTCATTTTTCTTACAAATTCTTATCTCGAGGTGCAAAAAAATTTTATTTATATTTATAAATATTAAAAGATTTCTGCTTATATATTTGATAATGTAGAAAATTTACGAATTGTTTTAGTTCAAAAGGAGAGCGCATAAATGTTTCTTTCCTTAATTTACCTAACATTATCGTTTACAACATTATTTCGCATTCCTTGCGCCGAATGAATCGTTTTGCCGGGAATGTATACATAGAGGCAAAGCCCTCCTATCGTGGGTGAAAATGTATTCGTTCAAAACAAAGATTTTTCAGGGAAAAGCTATCTTGATTGGTTAATTGTTACAAAGACTCTAATACATGAGTAAATTAAAACAGAAGGGCATTAAAGTAGCACGAATTGGGAACCGGGGACATTATATTCTTCTGAACTGCCAAACCATAGTGAGGAATGATTTGATTAGAGCCTATACAGCAACATACCACTGCTTTCTAGATTTTCTAAGATTTACAATCCTATGAGTGTTTATTCAACACTCTATCAACAATAAATTATGATTTACATGCTGGCCTTTGAGGTCCACGTATGGAATTTATTCGATTTATACAATAGCAAAATGCTTTTCAGCAAATAAAGAGCTAATGAAACACCTGTGGATATGTGACCAAAGAATATAAAAATAATAATATCTCTCGGACGAACCTTAATCGCATTCTATGAAAAACAATTCCTATGGTGAAAGGCATTTCCATAACATCATTTATTTAATGAAATTTTATTTTGCAATTATTCCCTTAATCCACAATCCAGTTGACACTTATAGGTTTTAGCATATTAACCTTTCTTAAGATTTGGTAATACACTAATATATTTTATAATTCATATTCTTTATTTACTCTATATTAACCTTAATATTTCTAATATTCACAGCGTAAAATGATATCGTACGTATTGCGGGTAAGAAATTTTCTCGTTCAGAAGGGTTTTAACGGTGATTAAAACTAGTATTAACCAAAGAAAATGGTATGATAAAAAAACTTAAATTCATTTGTTTTGAATCTACTAATACATGGATATGATCTTTTAATTGTTTATTAATGGTATTCTACCGGTTAAGGTAGGTCTCTGATGGACACACCACTACAGTAACCCTATCTTCA
>LYUA01000177.1:640708-653359 GCA_002093875.1 Calopteryx splendens
ACGAAACCGGTCGTACCGAAATAAAATATTTGTGAAATCCACAAAGTTTCAATATCATTCGCATCAGTATTTCCTCTCATTTTATCTGCTGGGTAAACCATAATAACAGGTAACAGTTTTAATTGGCAAGCACCATATTTATTGGGGACAATATCATTAATAATGATCCAGTTCCTGTTTATTCCTTTCGTAGAGATTGAATGCACTGAGTGACTGAAATCACTACTTGAAATTGAGAATGAATCTGTCACGTTCTGTTTTGCCATGCAGAACCCAAAGGACCTGTGCCGCCTCGCCTCAACGAGAAGAGTTCGGCCGTGATTGGGCGTCGTGGTGAAGACGCCGTCATCCCATGTACCGCCCAGGGGCATCCCACACCCAGTTATTGGTGAGCAAGAGTGAATTTCCTGTGTCTTTCATCGTGCTCTTGTAGTTTTGAAATTTGCGTATCAGTGTAGATTGTGCTAAATTGACTTCAATATCATTTTATGTTTCTTCAACTTCTCTTAGGCAACCGTAGTTGGAAAAATGACTATTGGGTTACCAAGAACTTTATGATTCTATGAGACCCACGGAATGTGCCGCGAATCATTGAATAGTTACCAAAAACTAATTATAAAAAAAATCAAAATAATCACTGCAATTATTAAAAAGATAAGGTACTCTTCTGCTACTCGTATTCATCGATACTTTAACGTTTATAATTCGTGGATTTGTTTCCAGCAGCATTTATGAATATCCTCTTACCCAGCATAACTCTTATTCAGTTTTTCCTTTATTAAGATTTCTCAAATTTGACTCTTTAAGCATCTTTTCTAAATAACTCGTTTAATTAATCTTCTGGCGTTGTAAATCTTCCAGTTTCTTGGCGATATCAAAAGTTGGATGGTCTCTCTATATTTTAGTTTCTTTGGTATCTATTGAGTTATCTTTTTCAGTAGCAACTTCGCTACAAATTTTATCAAAAATTAATTTCACCTTTTTCTTATTATCTTTAGCAGATAATCCTTACCAAAGCTTTCGATGCTCAGATAATGATGAAAGATCTCAAGTACTTACTTTTTTGGGTTACTATTTTTATAAAAGACTCTGATTTTTCTCCTTCATAAATATGAATAATTGTTTATTAATTTAATATATTATTTTAGTCAATCAGATCAGCGTCTAATTCAGCCAAAACTGTTGAGTTTATTTCTCCAGCGTATCAATCTCTACGTGGTCCAATATCTCGTAATTTAAAGTCTAATTACTTCATACATTTTCGCTAAATAATACTGCCTTGTGTTTAAATCGGACGTTCATTAAGTTTATATTTATTGAGAATTTACTTCAGTTTTCTGCATTGGCGTCAACATTTTAAGCTTGTTCATTAAACAGTTTTTAAAGGTTTGGTTAGCTGAATAATTTTCTAAAAATGCTGGATATCTTTACAGGCGGACTTTACTATTATGTCAGCATTTCTTGTTATCGCCTTCATTCTGTTTTACTAGTTTCTATTTTTATCATTTCCTTTCTTTTATGGGTATAATTCATCTGTGTTTTACTGAGGATATTTCGGGTCTGCGATCCATGGTTTTCTTTCATAGACTTCTTTTGACCTGGAGATTTATTTGATGCATTCATTTCCCCATATTACCTTTCATATCTTTTGATATTTTTTAGACGCATATTACTCCACCAGTCTTTCATCTAGTCCCAAAAGAGGTAATTCTTATTTTTTTTTAATTTAAATGTCATTGCTTGTTAGCCGTTTTTATGGTGTTTACTTCAGTCTAAAATTAAAATTTTCATTTAGTTTATTCTTAATAACCAAAGTATTCAACCCGAAGGTTGGTTTAATGTGTGTGGGTAGAGTTAATACTAAGCCCAACGGCATGTGAAATTCACCCAGCCGGGCAGGAGGGTCAGTTCCTTTTCTTGAGAAAAATAATGCGACTTCAATTTTATGCCATTTCTACAGTTGCATAGCTTATTACGGATGTTATTTTTTTACCTATTCCTGTAGCTGCCTTCATCCTACCGGTGTTATTATAATTTATTCAACTTTTGCATTTTCACCACCACCACATTATCAACCCAGGTTTGTTTCATGCGTAAGGTTAGAGCTCTCCCCAACCCAACGGCGTATTTAATTCGGGCATCAGATTAGGGGGCAGTTCCCTTCCTTGTGCCGTCGGCGGTTTCCCAGAATGACCTGGTACCAGAAAAAACACACCGCTATGGAGATCCTGAGGATAGCGTCACACAGAATCGAACCCAAACCCTCCGGTTAGAAGCTCAGTACTGTACCTACCTGGTAACCGCTCCCCTTTACATATTTATTGCGTGTTAAATGTATCTTCTTAAAATTTTTATGGTTATTGTCCACCACCATGGTGTCATCTTTCTCCAGATCGGTTTTACTTAGCTATTTTTACCGTAACAATTCCTTCATCGCAGTGGTGGACTTTGATTCTCGCTAATATCACATTATACAATTTTCCACACTTTAAGGTCCTTATATAAATTATGCTACATCTTCTACTTCAAAGGAGTTATACTGCGATTCATTTCTTTATACTTCAAACTTATTCATGTAAGCTCTTTTAAATAATCAAAACTCCGTTTGGTATCGTAAATTGCGAACATCTGTCCCAAAACTTAAAGTTTTAAATTCTTCTACAAGTCTGGGGTGACCGTGCATTTTCTGTCTCAAAATAATTACTAATTCATTTCAATACTACTCTCATTCTATTTATTTCCACCCAATAATCGAAAGTTGAGACTAGATTTCGACCGCAGAGCCGGCCAGGTCTGAAAGGGGTCTCCAAAACCCCTTTCATTAAACCAAAATGAAGCAAAAGAAGTGTTGTGTTTTTTCTCCTCGATATGGTGATGCAAATTTTTCTCTTAACTTCCACGTATTAGTGCAATAGTCATTGAAGTGATTATTAGAGTTTCAATTGAATTTTCAGCCCTTTTTTGGCAAAAGTAACTGTCCTGGTAATTACTATTCGTAGTGTTCCTAACCCATATACCCTAGAGATAGATCTGTGGGTTCAGGAAGAACCGCATACTTCCTTCGAAGGGTTGTTCTACAAGTGCACACGATTTATCGAGCATTTTTTAGTTGCTTACTGAATTCAGATGGATTGGGCCTTTACGGCACTTCAGTCATCACACTAGGTTAATTCAATGAAAGTCCTCTTTTTATTTTATTTTCTTAATTTTTCTAACCGTCGCTGATTTATTTATTGTTAAAATATAAATATTGCTTACTGTTAAAAAAATTATTGCGGATCTTTTCAGTCATAGAGGAATTTCAGGTTGTTATTCTTTGAATTCATACTTCCGAAATCAGTGTTGGGAAAATATTATTTGGTATAGTATAACTTGGCATATCAAGTCAATCATTTTTAGTTTGGTGATTACAATATTCATCTTTCTCTTGTGCTATTTTGGACCATATTTTTTACCATAGTTGAGATCCCAGAGATAGTTTATCTTGCTTCAGCAGAGAATGAGGAAACTAGGGAAATCCCTACTAGTAAATCTCCCTCTTCATTGCTTCCCCATAAAGCTTCTTGCTCTAGTAACCAATGCGCAAAACCTTGGATTCATGTAGAATGATTTTCCAACAATTGACAAGGGAGTCAACAGCCGCAGGGGTTATTCAGAAATTCGGCCTATTGAGTTCTACCTCAGAGAGAAACTTCAGCCGGGAGAACATTTTCCATTTACGCCTGCATTAGCGTGGTGACTAAAACTTTCTAGTGAAAGAACATTTTGATTTCAATAATTTTTATTCGTTAATGGAACCCATATTTATCTATTTTCGTGGCAAATGAACATTGTTTTGTCATGTACAAAAAATGTGTTTATAAATATAATTCCTTCGCTTTAAAATATTGGTATAAAAAATAAGATTTTAATTTAACATAAACTTTCTACTTGAAATCAATTTACAACAGTATATGTAGAATGACTAATATAAAATTCAAACATGTCCACGTTGCAGTGCTGGTTTTAAGTTCATATGTAGACGAAAAGGTAGATTTAACTTTTGCCATCGTCAAACGACTAGAATAACCTGATCTTATTCAACAGTATATTTTTCCTTCACAATTTAAACATAAGAGAAAATCAGCGGCCCGTTAGCCATCACTTAATATGTGCTGCAGAATAAACCACCTTAATAGCCTGCGGTACTGAAAAGAGATGACCTCTGGGCCGGTGAATTATTTTAGGAGAATTACCTAAACTATTTAATTCAACTAGCAGAGAACTGAACACTAGCCGAGAAATGGCGAGGACAGCTTAGTCAGTCTTCTCTGATTACAATGGAAATTGTCGTTAATGACAAATTTGATAAAACAATGCCAATGGCCAGAGAAATAAAAAATCTGAACTATTTTCAGCCTCATAATAGTTTTTTTTTTCATTTCAATCATATTTTTCTATCTCATAGTTAGGACCGTTACCTTTTGGACACTGACTTCATACGAACGACTTCAAGAATAAGGACTGTTAATTATTGAATATTAGATTTCAAGGAGGCTATTTATGGCTATGGATATAATCTAAACCGGCTTTCCCAGTATCTGATTTAGTAGATGATCATATTCTCATGTTTTGACTCGGACGTTTGTGTGTTGTAAAATTATTCTTTACTTACAAATATATGCTACACTGTCAGCTAACACAAGGTATTAGGGTTGCAGAGTATTTTGAATATTTAAAATTTCTTCTTTTACCATTGAAGACCATTAATTTTTGCTTTTCACTTTTGGATACTCTGGGTGATTAGAGAAATTATTCTGTTCAATACTTTTTCATCTTCTTACCGGTTTGAAATTCCCTTTCTAAATTCCCCACACCCAGTTTTTACGGTTAAAATAATTTTCGCCTTGCCTTCTCCATTATTTCCCTGTTGGTTCTTTAATCCTATTAAAAACTTTTAATAATTGTATTCTAATTTACATCTGTACTTTTTGTGTAACGCGGTAATTATATATATCAATTTTTCTCTATGCTATAGTGTATCATTTCTGTCATATGATGTCTGTTTTCAATATAATTATTTCTTAATAATACATTTATAAAAGTCATGTGGCTAAATTTTATCCATTTATTTCTAGCTCTTCATTTGTGCGATCACATTTATGCACAGAAAAGTACATATAATCATAAATAACAGTGTCTTGGTTACTGGACTTATTATCAACTACTCTACTAGGACTTTCAGCTGAGGAGATGCTATATATACGAGCGTAGTTAACGTGGCAGTAAAATTCATTAGAGGTCAATAAATTTCAACAAAAGAAAACTGGTGACGATTAGAAGAGAAATGAATGAGCGTGTATACTGGATTAAAAAATAAAGCAATGGAAGTATTCAGTAAAAGCATACGAGCATGAAGAAAACGTAGAAAAACAAGTGTGTGAGCGGAAATATCAAATCGACGTGGTGTAAAGCTGGTAGTTGAGGGCTAATTAATGTATTTTTTACATTTCCGTAAAAATTCTTCGTAAAAACGTCATCTTTACGGATTGTGAGTTTAACTAGGTCTGTTTCTGTTTTATTGGGGGTAACCAACAATGTCGTAATAATCCCATTTAAGGGAGAAGAACTTTGATTTAAATATCTGTCAAATGAAATAATTAATATTATTTTCAAAGATTCTTCAAAGCGGGTACTTCCGCAGTAGGCATTCACAATGAAAAATAATTTGTTGAACAATTATTAATGGCATACGCAAAAGTGAAACAATTCAAGATATGTAACATTAATTTTGTGACGATGAGCGCCGTAAACATTAAAGTAGGTAATAAGTTTGTATCCTCTCACCGACCTATGTGAAAATTAAAGACATCCTGAAAGTATGTCCTGGCACAATCCGGTAAATATTTCATCATAATGAGTGTTAATTTGAGTACTAGTAATTTTAATAATGCTATAAAAATAATATTGAAAACTTTAAAGTTAATAGCCATTAATCAAAAGATGGAACTTAATAATATTAATAATTTGTTTAGTTCGTGGATTTCGAAATAATTTTTGATTGAGTTAACTTGGAATAACTAATGAACATAATGCAGAAGATAGGAGTAGACTAGATGGATGGGAGACAAAACTGAATACTGGTTACATATCAGACATAGCAGGAGAAAATAGTAGATTCAGAATAGAGTGATAAGATATAGGTAGGGGAAAGAACAGTTTAGTCCGTTTCCACCTACGATTTTTTTTAAATAAACACGGAGGAAATGGTAAGAGCGGCACCGGTACAACAGGAATGAAAGTAAGTGAAATGATTATGCCAGTCAGATTTGCGGACGGTCAAGCCTTAGTTACTCTTTTGGTGAAAAGTTCACAATTACTGGACGCATTGATAAAAACCTCACGAAGCTCGTTTCATTTCCGAATGTGGTGGCGTTCAGCGATGAGGGTTAAGATTTGTTAAACGATGTTATGTTAAATTTAGTAACTGGATCATTAAATGAACTAGGTTGGGAACCTATCGCCAACCAGCGGTGCAATTATTGGTTCACATTTTTACTTAAACTAGAATTTGGACTTTTTTCTTATGACAATAAATAGTTATACCCGTTATGCTACGGTAGGAGATATCACGAAAATAAAATCAAATAAATAAAACTAATGAACAAATATGTTTTTAATTTAAGTTTTTCCTACGGAAGACAATGTCTCCGAATAATTGCCAAAAAATGCGCTCAGGGAAGAATAAGTTATGCTAAATATCCTATTTTGTGCCCTCTGTTCAATTTTTTTATGCATTGCAGTCACTCATCTTGGATGCCTAGAGCACTATTTTATCCTTAGATATATTGAGCATGTAAAATTCTTGAAATTATGTACATATTACCACCGGTTGAATTTTATAACTCTCCGTTGCTTCTAACATTTGAGCAACGTGTAATTTCACGTCGTGTGTCTGGAGTGGATACACCCCGTGTAACCTACCTATTGATGCCTTGGAGGATATCATGCGAAACGAAATGAAGGTAGATAGAAATACTTGTAGTTAAAAAATGGTATATTCTAATACAACCTGTCAAAGTATTTTACTTTCCCTGTAATACCTGTGATTTCCCAGGATGACCTGGTACCCGAAAAATGTTACATAGTTTGTGTGATGCTGAGGGTGTCCAGAGGCCACCCCCGGAATTGACCCTGGGCCCTCCAATTAATTGCTCAGCCTACTGGACTACAGCGCCGCTTTATTAGACTTAGACTTAGAAAATTAGAATCAACTAAATTCCTAGGCCCAAAAAATTGCCTTTCTAAACCGGTAGAATCCTTTTGTACCAGGTCTCTAAGCCATAAGCGGAAGCAATTTGACCAAAAAGACAAGGGCTGTCAACTACTTACATGGCAGTGAAAATGATCATTTTTGGTGTTAACGTTTATGAGTTTTCAAAGAGAAATAACCATAATTTCACGTTCTGATGTAAATAAAGGAATTAGATACGACCATTTTTCCATTAAATTGACTTCAATTCACTTGGCTAATATGAAAGATGCATATCCGGAAAAGTGTGCTAGCCTGGTTAGATGTTTTTCCGGCTAGTGTCGAAAGGCCGTAGATCAATGTGGTTGACGCATCACGATATTATAGCTTATGCTGTATATTTGAATACCATATATTTTAACCCAGGGAAACTGGTTGGGTCAGGACATGGAATTTACTTCCAAAGTGAATTCTTAACAAAGAGAGACTTAAATCGAAGTGAGATGTTCATCTCCCGAACCAGTTTTTGCGTACTCGTTTTTAAGAATTTCAGTATGATTGAGGAGTATCTTTAGCGCAATCGGATTGTATTAATAATATGGAAACTTAAATTGGACACGGAATAACGGGAACATTAGCTCTGAAAATAATGAAACGACATGAAATTTCGTATTAATAACTAAGGAATATGTGAAGCTAAAGCCACAGTAAAAGTGCAGTCTGCTTCAATTTTAAGTATTTAATCATAAACTGGTAAGTTACTATCCATGAAAATCATCTATGATTTTGAACCAAATTGAGATACATTGACGTCAAATAAAAATTTCTGAAAAGCATTCCATTCGAAAAAAAACTTCGAAAAAGATTCCATTGCTCTCAGAGTAGGTATCCTCATTTGAAGCACGGTAAAAGGACTTGCACTATTATTATGAAATTATAATGAGTTATGCATCATTTGCATTTAAAATGAAGTCACAGTTTAAATATTTAATATGATGCAAAGGTCACTCGTCCCTATGTTAAAGAAATACTGGATTAGCGTTCAAATATTGAATCATCTATTGGCGGCAGTGGTGATCTCGCCTCAGGTATCCTAGTTAATCGCAAATTTTAAGGCTCTATTTTCCAATTACTAAAGGCCTTTACTCTTAAGATATGATCAAACGAATTTATTGTCCCGTAGAAATTAGAAAAACATTGGATGGCACCATTTTTCGTGAAAATAGATCATTAAAAATACATTAATGCATTACACCCTTTAAAATACAATTAAAATGTCATTCCAATAATGAAATTCCTTGTCATTAACACCTTAATGTCGAAAAACCACCCAAAAAACAAACCAACAAAATAGAGATCATGTCATACTCAATTTAGTCTATTTTTCATTTTGCCCAAAAAAAGGAAGGAATCGCAGACAATGCGAAGGCAATAAAAACTGTTATTTTTCTCTGATCGACAGTGACTAAAGTAATAGATCTTTAGGTTTCATATTACGGACAAATGATTTCTCCGCTCTTTGTGGAATACTGGAATTTCCTAACGTGATACAGTATGTCAGAGTAATTACTGGAAGGCAAAAGAACAAAATATGCGAAAAGGCTTAAAATTTAATTTAAAAAAATTAATTCTCAAGAATACTGAAATATTTCAAGAATGATACCTTTACACCATTTGATAATTATATTTGATTTCAAACGGAGGAGATAAGATAAATAAGTAAACAGTTACACATTTGGTGTTTTTATTAAGAATATATAACAATGCAGCATGTTTTTCAGAATAAATTCGGTAATTATATGCAGAAAACAAAATGTAGCGACGCTACCTCACATTCCCAGTACTATTTAAAAAATAAATTGAAAAGGATACGAAGAAGGTATGCTAGTTCTCATTATTGATGCCTCAAATCGTATAGCTTTGGAGCACTTGGAATCTATCTTTATACATATCAATGAAATACTGCAAAAGCGAAGTTCCTGGATGACCTGTTCATTTCAGTAATAAGTACGAAATTACAAAACGCGTCACACCAACACCTACTTATTATTAGATAAGAGATTATCTTGGATTTAGTTTCCCTTGTGACCTTGAATTTATGCCGTTTGTGAAAGCTATTCAATATTATCGATCATCTGATCTCACTGTCGATGACGAGAAAATAGCCCGGGCACAATCCGAGGTCGTCAGGTAAGTACAGTGTAGTTAATCACACAGTCTTAATTAGCCAGTTAAACTGCCATATATAACCATTCCTCTGTATTCGCTTACACCGTAAAAAAAGGCACTGCAAGAGAGAATGCAATGCAATGGCACTGCAATGAAGAAAGCAGAAACATTCTAAGGAAAAGACCTCCCTCGAGCAAATCTTTCTCTCATTACCGAATCATGGTGTTCTGAAACCCCTATCCACATATTCTTAAGCTATGTGATTTTTTTGGATAGGCCGGTAGCTAAAAGTGGATCATCGAACAAAGTACTTTATTAGCCATCAACTGCACGCGTTTCATCTCTGGAAGTATTCACCCTCTATGCGGTGTTGTGATTTTGAGTCTTTTTCTTATATTTGTGTTTCATATGCATTTTATGTTATAATTTCAACTGTCATTCCATACAGAACGACCCCGAAGTTTTGCATAAAGGCTGCAATAATTCCTACGCAATTGTTAAGAAAACAAAGTTTGACGACAACTAGACAATATGTGCCTACTTATTACAATTTGTGTTTTTGGCTATTCATCTTCAAAACCTGAGCGCGTTACTCACATGAATGTGATCCACAGGTAATATGGTTATTTTTATTTCAGGATTTCAGGTATTTAATTTAAAATGTGATATATGTGTAATTTCTTTGTGGACGTTAGGGTACACACGCAACAGATATAATACTCTAGTTTAGCACTTAATGTACTGTAAATTCGGTAATAAACTACTGAATCAAATAACTATCCTGATCCAAGTAGGAAGTTGTACATTTCTCTAAAATAAAAGGAAATTAAAATTGCAGAAGGCGTTTTATCAAACCGACAAGATTATCTTTGAATAATGTGCCCATTAGCTCATGCCCGCTATGCACGTGAATTTTTTGTTCTCTTTCGCTTGAACATTCTGAATTGATATGCCGGAGTGATAAGAAAAAAAGCATATTTTTAAACAAAATGATTCAAATTTTGTTTCGAATGCAACGAAAGAAAAAGAACAATGGGTGTCGTACTATCATTTATATTTGAAGAGGCAAATATTATATTTCGTTAGTTAGTTAGTTTCGTTAGTGACTGCTAACGATAGCGTTTAACAAAAACTGGATGGTGAGACTTGCGTGTTTAGCTTAACTTTTTTTCTGAATTTTTCTTGTAGATAATAGACTACAGTCCTGCCCAAGGGGTAAAAGGCTTGAGAAACTACGTATGAAACGCCGAGACCGTAATTTTAGTGAAGTCAACCACCATTAAGCATGTAGATTCATGAATTTCACAGTGTGTACATTATTTACATAGCCCGAGCTACAATCCTGGATCCCTCAATTTCCGGCTGAGTGCCATAGTCATTTAAGCTACTCAGGCGTTGTCCTGTATTGTGAAATTCTAAGGGATTAAAAGGAACAAGGCGTTTTGCGGAATTATCGTGTTTATGATCTCGCAATTCACCTGTCGTCTTGCGTCTATGACCACAGTTCACGTAACTAAAGCGAACGTATAAACGCAGAGTTCTTTGATGTATTCAAAGAAACTTGCGAGAAGTTCCGGCACCGTAGCTTAAATGGATTTTTCCGCTTGTGTGCAACGAAATTCGAGCTCGGATCCCACCAGTTTGAGAGAATGATTTTTACTCTCTGAAATTTTCGCATTTGTAAAATTCGTGTGGAAGCAAAAAAAATTGAAGATTAAAAAATGTTGTTCTCTAATATTTTACAGATTACTAGAGAAAATTATGCCAGTTAAATTATTGCCAAAGCAAGTACTACGAATTTCACTTTTATTTATGGAAATTTCGCATTAATGCACTACATTTGCCTTGCGTCATATGAGTTACAGAGCTGAAAACTTTTACATTATTTAACCGGTAATTGCATCCGTTGCAATAGCTACCTATTGCTATAGCTATTGCAACGAATGCAAACAGTTTATGCCAGTAGCTTCATCTCAGGTTTCCAAAATAAACCTACTCAGCCATTTCTTACGGTAGCTTGTTGCAAATCAGAAGAGTTAATTTATCGAAGTCTTCAGTTTCCCTACAATAAATATTACTTATAATTCCAGGAAGAAATATTTATAAACTGCTCCACTAACATTTACAACTGCTAATACGAAAACGTAATAACAACATTTAGAACGGATAATCATATAGAAAGGTATATCTTCTTTGAATGACTTCTTCCTTGGAGAGTATTTTTACTAATGAGAGCAAGGCACTCGTAGTTCTCCATAATTTTCATCTAATAACTGATCATAATTTGGTGGAAAATAAAGTCAAGAGTAAAGCAATGGGCAGGATAGGAAATGGATTTTTTGAGGAAGGACGTTAAGGCAACATGAGCACCATATCACAAGGATATAGGCGGGAGTTCGTGCTCTCTGCAAAGAAAGCGGCTCGTCTCACTTTTGCTCGCTTCCTTTCATCGACGGCAGCGGGTATTGCCTTCCCCACTCTCACACCTCCACCAACTCCGCTACCCTCTCCCCTACCCACACCGAATCATACTCTCCCTTCGAATAACATCTTCCCGTCGCCCCATCTCCACCCCCTGAGTCCGCCTTCCATTTCATTAGACCCGAGGTCCCGTCTCCATTGTTCTTATTCCCACCGCCCCGCGGAACTCCCCCAACCCACCCACTTCCACCCACACCTTTCCACGACCCCTCACCCTCCCCACACAACTCCCGCCAATCCCCCAAAGCCCCCCCCCTCCCGACCAGGGGCGTCCTCCTAGTGTGGAGCGGCAGAGGAAGAGACGGAGCAGGCAGGGAGGGAGGGGGGATCGGTGGGGAGTGAAAAAGGATGGAGGGATGCCTTCAACCCGTCAAACGAAACCTTTTACGACGCCCCTCGATCGATGTCTGCTCAAATTCTCCCCAATGTTCCGTCTCTCACCGTGGAGGGCCTCCCCGAATATCACGAGTGATGGGGTGAGGATATGTGAGCCACCGGTGGGGGGTGGGGGAGCTGTGGGCTAAGGGAGAGAGAAAGGGCCACGCGGGGTGATGGTGGTCGCGAGTGGAAACGGGAAAGCGAGGGAGTGCAGGTGGGAGAGACAACGGGGATCTCGAAGGGGTAGGACGCGTGAGTGGGGGATGGAGAAGAGGAGGGTGGCGGTTGTATAATTGGGCGGAAATAGCGTGATAATGAGATAAGGAGTGGGAGGACGCGAGACGAGTATGGGTGGGGGGAGTCGGAGGGGGGGTCGTTCAGCAGGGGAGGGG
>LYUA01000177.1:700385-712810 GCA_002093875.1 Calopteryx splendens
AATGAAATGTGTGAGTCCGATATATCGGACGCTATGCACTAATGGGTTAAGTCCAAACTCTTTCTTCCACTATTCTTTTGTAACGTCTTATGTGATCTCATGCCCTGTTATAATTTAGTTTATGTGATTTTAATTTAATTTGTTTTGTTGAAAGATTTAAATGTGCCCAAATATCATTATTTTTATGAATATTTTATTTTGCATACTTTGTAATTTGTTGTCAATCGGAGGAAATGCTTGTTCTGAAGAGATGAATTTAAACTTCAATGGGTACAGCAAGTAAAAATGTGGTAGGAATGTTTAAGGACATTTCAGAAAAGTTATCTGCCGTATATTTGCATTCTTCGCGGCCAATAGAAACAATACATTCTCGTAACCTTCATGCACTCGCATTATAAGTATTGCACTTCAATTCTTACACTTTGGTTTGAATTTTTGTCTTTAAAAATCATTATTCACAATAGAAATAAAATTTGTAAAAAAGTTAAATACTAGCTCCCTCTCCAAGAAAAAAGATGGAGCATCAATGGAGAATGTTGTTTGGAGGGGGAGATCGTGCCACTTACTCGACAGCCTCCGCCTCCCTCCGACTTTACTGTCGACTTGAGAACAAAGACGTGAATTTCTTAAAAATATAGATCCAGTATTATGTCCTACTTTACCCTTTTTTCACTTTTATAACCTCTTTCCCATTCAAATGAAACTATTATCGGCTACCTCGTTTAGTTCGCCTGCTGTGATGATTAAATTCAGTTATTAACAAGCCGCCTTATGCCTCTTTGATGAAATTTTATTTCAAAATCAATTGTTTTGGATTTTAATGGTCCCTATAGCTGCCTACTTAACGTAAAATATCAGTAAAAGGATATGTAATGCAAAATAATGAATATTTTTAATAAAAGGCTATGTCCTCCTTTAAATAAGTTGACAGGTAAAGTATCAATACCATTGTAATGCCGTACGAAAAATATTAGTGCACTAAATCCCTAATATTGACTTATGTCCTTGGTGCCTTCAACTGAGAAGAGCGAGATTAAAATTTAGAACTAATTCAATTAATTTCAAAATGATTATAAGTTATATCAATGTTTTGCCGAATATTGTGAAAATGGAATACCTGTTTTTGCCAAATAAAAGTTTTCTCTCTTCTTAAAGTTAAACAAAGAGGTAATTGATTGACTCCATTGATTGATTGACAACATTTCCATGCATTTTTCTCATCGTTTGCGACGTGGTTTTAGTTATTTCTTAGGATTTCTCAGCGATTCATTAAATTGAATGGAAGAAAACTGAGGGGAAGCAGAAAATGTACTGAGGTCTTCCATTAGAGCAGGAACGAGGGGACTATTTCTGGAACAAACGTTTAAGGAACTAAATACTTTCACAGGATGGAATAAAATTGTTAAATATATTAGGGCTGCTCGTTAATGATTGTATTAAATTTTACATTCACATAATTCATTGTGTACAGATTTAAATTTATGTAATGTAATTAGATTATTTTTTAACGTATAGGTTGCATTTGTTTTATTTACTTGACTCCAGTGTTTTGTCAGTGGAAGGCGTTGCATGTTGAAACATTAAGATCGACAACCGCAGCGATGAGGTCTGGAGGCGATATTCTTGAATTAAATTTGGCTTTCGCCTGAACAAATCGTCAGCCAAGGCAATTCAACAAGAGACTTATGAAAAGTCCTTTCTTCTCTGTAGAAGTACGGGCACAGCTAGAAGTTGTTTTAAAATGTTTAAAGATGGGAGACAATCAATTTTAAAGGAAGGTAGAGTCGGAGCTTCAGTAAATGCAATTACGGAAGTAAATTTGAACACCGCTGCTGTTATTGTGAGAGAAGACCGTCGAATAACGTTATATTATCGATCAAAAATGTTGAAATATTCATTGAGTACCACCCATGTTGGAAATTGAAAAACTTCACATGAGTTGTGTTTGTGCGAAGTGGTTTCCGAGACTGATCATACCCGAACAGGACGTTCGCGTGCAGGGGGAATATCTCGCAAAATCTGTGTAAAGTGGGTTCCTCATCCTCCCAGTAGTATCGATCTAGCTCAATGTGATTTTATCCTTCTCTCTTATGGAAGAAACACGTTCGCGCAGAGTGAATAGTTGCCGTATGTGAACTGAACATTTTTCAGCTTTCAGCAGATGCCGCTATCGCTCTACTGGAGTAAAATAAATGAAACCGGTACCACACACACTTCGCACAATAGCTAATAATGTGGCATCACACTAAATTTGGACACAATGAATTATTTTAATATAAAAATTAATGATACTTTTTACTAAACATCCCTCGTACAATCGATGACCATTATTACTGGAAGGAATTAATCATTCGTGACAAAGATCTATGTAAACGGCAGTGTGGCTAGATTGGAGATCTGTGCTAACTATCTAAGTTCTTTTGGAGTGGAGAACATTTATGTGCAACCACTCCGATTCTGGATGGTCTGAATCTTCTGCTCAGCATTCTGCTCTAAATATTTTTCAATGCCTTTCCCTCTATGAGCATCCTGACACATGCTCCTCTTTGTAGTGGTGAAGCACCCACTTCATTCACATCCCGCCATCTCTGTTCTGCCAGAGTAGAGATGACGGTCCCTTCTTGTCGTAAAATTAATGCCCCGTTGAGAGAAGAAGTATTTATAACCGGAAAAATTGTGGAGACGTCATTGTAAGAGTTGATTGAAACAGAAGAAAGGTACTTAAATATATTAAGTAGCATTAGTAGAATGTCCGTCATATATCTAACTCTAACACAGTCTGATGGCTTGATTAAATTATATCCCGATGCAAAACTGCATATTCAACATTAAAATTCGTGGTTGAATTTCTATATCTTTTCGTAACTCAATATGCTTATTCCCATTTAGTTGAACGTAAAATTTAATAATATCCAAATCTTATAAGTTTTAATCGACTAATATTTTGAATTCATATAAATATATTTTGATCCATGTCAATTGTTTTATTAATCGGTATTTACATGCAGAATTATGTTTTAAGGTTTATGTAAAATTGTATGCACAAAAAATTAATTAGTGAGTAAAATTTAATTGTATGCAATCATTAATTAAATTCTCTCATAATATCTTTCATAGAGTATGACTTCCAAGTGTTTCAATGTATCTACTAACGTATTCAAACTAATATATCTTCACATTTCTTTATAAATTCCCCAAATATTTAATCAGTATTTCTCTTTCCAATTCGTACAGTGAAAGGAATAAATGATTAGTCTCAGTAAAAACTGTAGGAAAACGTTTATCAAAATCCATTCGCCTGTTTTACTTTTTGATGAGTTCCAAAACTTTGCAATAGTTTCTCGGTGTTATTCACCGAAATAACGAATTAAACTACGTCCTCGATGAAATATTGTAGATAACCGTTGGCCAAAGAATTTCACTCACGCAACTTGATCCTAAAAATAACTTTTGTTGAAAGGTTATTTATCTCCAATATGATGACCTTTTCTGTTTTCTTGTCGGATTCTTTTAACGGTGGGTGCCTGTAATCCAGCAATGCGTTTCAAAGGCCTTGCTCTTGAACTTATTTGCGTTTTAACTCTTGGTGGATAACGAGAGAAGGAAATATGTCTCAGCCAATCCCTAATGCTGTGTAATCAAAGAAAAGCATTATCATTTTTATCTCTGTAGTATCCACATCACATACTGTAGGCAGAAATAGAAAGAAATTATAATACCCTATAAGTACGTTTTGAGTTTTCGCTGTGGTAATGGTTGCGCGATTACCCTAAGTTTGTGCGTGATTGAGGTTCACGAGGGTAATTTTTTTACGCACCCAGAGTGGCAATATATTCCTGTTATCATGTCATTTTTTTAACTTAACTGTAATTTCTTTTGAGCCTTCACCGCCAGGAAATACTTCCTCGTAGTCCCTTTGTAGGTTTCCGTTAGAGAATATGGTATTTTTCTCCAGCACCAACTTCCTATAGGCTATAGTAGGTGTAATTAATCCTAGTGATAATTGCAACTATTTTAGACTGTAGCCTTCATAAACATATCTGAGGTCAATAATTCGACCGCATATTGAAAATGAATATCGCTGGGTCTAAATTAAACGTTCGGAAATAGACTTTTCAGTAAATGCAAGAATTAAAATCACTGTGATTAATGAAAGGAGTTTTGAGAATAATTTAAAAAAATCACGGTAATCAACCCGAAGGTCGGTTTGGTAGGTGTGTGTAGCTTACCCATTACTAGGTCCAACGGCGTGTGAAATTCACGCATCAGATGGGCAGTTCCTTTACCTGAACGGTCATTTTGATTCGCCAGGATGATGTGGTGCCCGATAAATGGTACACAGCTTGGGTGAAGCTGAGGTTGCTCACAGGCGTCACCCGGAATCGAATCTGGGGCCTTTGATTGGTAGATCAGCGCTCTACTCACTGAACTACCGCGCCTCTGTGGATTATATACTGGTTTTAAAATTAAGTTGCTAAATTCTTTCATTAACTAATTCAGAATTGAAATTTTTTACCATCCTCCTTAATATTATTGTAAAAATCATTAATAATTTGTTTGATAATTTTTGTAGCTATTTTTTTATACCCGTTTGCAATTCTAGTAGAAATATTTCAAAGGAATAGGCAAATATGTTTTAAAATTTTAATTATGGAATGTGCTGATGAAAAGATGGTTGGTTTGGGAGTTATTGTCTTTGCATAGTAAATAAAAATTGCACCATTGTCAAAATTTGTTAAACACTGACTTATTGGAATATTCTTTAAATGTGGGGGCTTACCAAACAATTTTTTATTCTCATACATGTCACTGCTTATCAGTTTATTTAATCGTAAAATGCTAAAAAAATTAAAATTAGCAGTGAAGAATGTGACTTTACGTTATTTTTGTTTTTCGTTTGAACTTTGGGAGTACAGGTAATATTTTACAGAAGCATAGCTTAAAAAGAAGGTTAATGTGTTGAAATAGTTAGTTGGTAGAGAGGCTAGTCCATTTCAGGATGAGCATTCGCAACTAATTTGCTAGCAGGTATATATGACCCGAATATTACTACCTACGATGTATTTACGATACATCTAATTGTTTTACCGAATTTTGGATATTAAATTTAATACAAGTGAACACCAAAGTACATATATACCATTCAAGTAAGTTTTCTGAGTTAGGTAGATTAAATCTCCGTACTAGATACTTTGCAGCAAGTGTAAACTAGATATTTATCGGTTAGCACTAATCGATAAACCTTAAGTGGGTGCTGAGACCTGTATCTTTTCCGCTAATGCCAAATTTTCGTATTTCGAATAGTACAGTATGGTATTAGTGATTAATAAAACGACTCATTTCTCGCAAGATGGCCATAGTATCGGTCTTAACTTGGTGTGAGAAATACATCCAAAACATATGCGTATTATTTACTCCCTTTACCCTCATTTGACCAAAGTTTTTGTTTAGAGACATAAAATTATCCATGCATAAGTATGTTTCACTTATTTTCATACCAATTCTGAAACTACCAAGATCTAATGCAAACATTTTCATCGATTTCATCCATTTGGACGGTAATATATAACCCGAATAAATTTCATAGTTTTTTACCCTCGATTTCAAAACAGTAGTCATAGAGGGACCATCCATTTCCTGCAAATGAAAATGATGGAGCAACAATTTCTCGCACTCATATCGGTAGAGCGCTCCAAAGTGCACCCGGTAAATGCTCATTTGACATTGGTTGGTACATTTGACATTGGTTTCCCTGGTCATCTCAGTATCATAAACATCGTGCCCCGTGGTGGAACGGTTACTGCAGCAAAGGCTATAAATACGGAGCTATTACTTCTCTGTAAGAGTATACTATTATTCATCTGCGCTAACCCAGAAGAACTTAAAGGGTGCCATCGAACTGAAGTATATCCACCATAATGAAAAATTTCGCAACCCTAGGCTCATGCCATAATAATAAGTTACATAAAACGGTCAAGTATATACATGTTGTGCCCAATCGTTATATCCGTTAAAACTCATTTAGATATGAAAGCGTAGCTTTTTATGCATATGAACATTTTTTTAAAGATTTCATTACTCCCGGTGAAACAAGAAATAACAAAGTTACCTTTTTCCATGGTATAAATTAATTGATATTAAATATATTTTCCTTGACCAAGTGTCTTCATACAGTTTTCCTATATACCTATGCTTTTATAAATAGGTATGCACATAAATTTGAGCATCGGAAATATGTAAAAAAATGTTTAAAATTTAATTTTAAACCAGCAACATTTAGTTGGATAAACCAATAGAAAAAACTCGCATGCTGAGGGTATGACTCGGACCAGAGTTAAAAAGATCCATGGAATAGTTACTGTTCCGTAAAATAGAGAAAATATTTTTGGATGGCTATACGCATTAGATGATAATATAGGTATCGTGTAAAATGATTTCCTTTACGGCGATTCCTTTGCTGCAGGTTGCAATAAATAAACTAAACTACAGTGATGAACACATAAGTTGGTTTTGTTTCGTGAGAGAGAGTAGACCTGACCCAAAAATATCCCTTGCCACGATATGGTTCAAGAAGTCGTCTCGTCGTATTCGTCAAGAAGTCCATTTAATTGAAAATCACAACAATCGATGAAGTAGCCATAACAAAGTGAAATTATATACCATGGCAACTTAATAATTTTATTTTAGTTTGTAAAGGATATTCAAAGGGAAATTTATTTCATATGAATGCCATCTTAATTCACATCAGGAGAAAATGTTGTAGATCCAGCAAGTAAAATGCCTTAAATAGTGACTCAAAATATCTATCTACATCTGATAAATATTGGATATAAATAAAAACTTAACCCCTTTTTATGATAGAAATCATTAAAATAATGCCATTTAATTAATACTATGTTATGATTTCATATTAATTTTATTTTAAATTTGTTTCTAAATTAATATTTGAAAAAATATCTTTCTCTAAATAACTACATGAAATGATGCATGTCTATAATAACTTTTGAAGTTATTGTTGTAGCCTTCACTCTACAATAATGCATAATTGTGTACTGGGCCAAAAGTTCGGAATTTATATTTCAATGTACATACTGTAATTGAAATTACAACTCCATGGTTATTTTTATTCATATGAATGGGTAACTAATCTGACGCGTTGATGTATCTCATTGGGAGGGGCTTTCGCTATCGCTATTAAAAACTTGAATTTGTTCTAAAACACGTATTGCGATCTGGTATTATGTAACCTAGCTCAACTGATTGATTCGTGGTAATGTCGGGTTCCCTATTGTGACATTTGAAGAACGGTGATTTTGTTTTCGCTAGATGGGGCAATAATAGTGATAATGTGTTCACTAAATTCGTGACCACACAATTGAAATAACTGGAGAATATTTATATTCTTTATTGCGTTGTCAATTTATTCATCTTCACAAATATCAATCAGCGCACGTGGTTTTTTTTGCTAAAATCACAGCATATTATATTTGCAAAGCAATTTACGTAAAATATTTTGTACTGCTGTTTCTTTTATAATGGTTCAACGAGCCCATGCGCAAGACTATGTCTTGAGAAAATATATAATATTTTCTCAAAAAAATACGTTTATAAATATGCGAGGTGCCACCCAAAGTTGTTTAGAATTAGTGAATTCCAACCAAACTTATAGTACAAACCATTTCCGCTAAATGCCAAATTGGTGTGTGTTCCAGATTCCAGGATACTAAGCGGTATATTTGTGATTGCATGTGTTTCTTAGTTTTAGTTATTTTTGCTACACCGTCTTCTTCTCTGTCTACAAATTCTAAAATCTTTTCACTCTGAAGATTACTGCTTTGTATCAGAGTCATAACCCGAGATTCTTCGGCAGTTAAGACTCTGGACTGGAGTTTAGGGTCACCTTAAAAAAATTGCTTGCACTTCAGAACACACCTAAACCCTATGGTCTAGTTGATAGCTGATCAAAAGACCAAGAACAAACTCATTTTCGTACAGTACATATATTCGAGGATTATCCGTTGTCATCTCCCGTATTGCAGTTCAACCTTCTACAGACATCATGGATTGCCTTCCTTCCGTTATCAAGGATCATCTTCGCACTTTCGCGATCGTTCTTGGAGTTCTTCATGATGACGGTTGATCCGAATTTTCTTTATTTTCCATATACTGCTGGTCATCTTTTACACGCCTGAACAACTGAAATGTTGATGACTGAAACACTGATCACAGCTCTATCGCGATAAGCCTCTTTTAGCATACTGTAGGTTTTAGCAGCAGCTTTCATGATCTTGAATAAAAACTTAATGCAGATGAACTTCATTCGTTCACATCCATCATTTCTTATATCGTAAACAGAGAAGAACACGGTGTTACAGAAATTACAAAAATTAAGAAATCTTTTGACTCACGAAGATGACGCTAGGAAGACTGGCAGCTGAATTATTAATCAATAGGCATTTATCAGAATAAATTCGCATTTCTTATGATTTGGGTAGAATATTCAAATTCGCGTCATCTCTTATCGGTAGCAAAATTATACGCTAGACGGATTTTTTGACAACACTGTTATATATTTTTATTACTTTTTATTGCAACAACTACGTTTTCCGAGCATTGTACAGTGCTTGTTATAGCGCCAGTGTGCCTTCAAATTTCGTTCATCTTTTTTAGTGTCTTCCTCCCGTGTAACTGTGCATCAAATAAGAATAAGGATCACCCACGTTGGACCTCGTGCAAATATTTAGTGTTTTCTTATCCTCTTGCAGTCAGAACGTATAAATTTACATTCAAGGAAATTATCGTTTCTTGAGGATGACAATCTTAAAGTCTTGAATTCCCAAAACCGAAAAAAATGCTTGATTTGGCTCTTTAATGCTGAATCGTTCGAAGACTATGTTGGCATTGTTTTGTATCCTACACATTTAGACGTCGAAAACCACACCATGCTAACGTGTAGGATCTTTGGGTGAAGACAAGGACAGGGAGAGAAACAAATGTATCATGAATGAGATATAATCATTTTTTTCTGTGAAGCCGTTGCGTTTTTATGATAATTCCACTTGCAGAGAAGAATAAATGAATGGCAGCTGTTGGGGAATGTCTTCATTTATTTCTTTGAAACTATAAATTTACATAAATTGCGTAACATTTCAGCGAGTTAAATTATATCAATGAAAAGTTGAAACAGGTAAGGGAAGATACGGCCTAATTCGGTAAACTGTTGGTAGTTTGGTACAATATGACCTGCAGTTTTTGCGTAATTTGAAGGGAAAATATGAAATAAGAAAAGAAAATCTAACATGGAAATGGATTGGTTGGGCCGTATAGTGTGCCAAATTCATCAAAAGGTATTGTGAATAGGTTAACATAAATTTCACCTTAGAAGGGAAATGGCGAACGCACTATTCCTCAGATGTCTTCAAGTCAAGTCGTTATTTTTCTGAGGAGGATTGTAATATTTGTATTTTTATAAATAAGCATTATAAACGTCCATGAACTGAAGCCTGTATCACTCTAACAAAAAATCTAATCTAATCTTTATCTCACAGCGGACATATAGTGCCTTGCCAATCGCCATGCCATATATCCCTATGCTTGAATATAAAACACCTCTCATAGGCACAATGTATAACAAAAATATCAGAATATGTACCTAGAAAAAACCAACTGGCATCTCCTTCCGTTTTCAGATTTTTTGAACAATAATGTCTTAATGCCCAACAGGAAAAAAAATGATTAGTACCTAGTCCATCAAGCATGAAATAGGGAATTTGATAATGCAAACTTGGAAATCAACATTATCGTGGGCTAGAACTTCCAATCTCTTATATGTTGTAGAGACAGTGGATTAAATATAGTTTTAACTAATTTAATTTTTTTTAATATTGACTTTAAAGAATTTGGCTCATGTATTTTTTTCAAAGGAACGATTTATTTTTGGGAATATATCGTCTTTTATTTAAATCTAATATGCCAAATTTACACGGAAAAATCAGCATTATCTGGCGAGGTGCGCTAAGTGGTCCATGTGCCCGCTGGAAGTTATTTTCCCATAAACATCTAAAAGATAATAAAGAGCGATGTGTGGAGAGTGAATCATGTAAATTAGGTGAATTTAGCCATTCGCAATGCAGCTGTGACAGAGTGAGAGTCTTTATATATGGTTGCTTTTTATTTGTTGTATTTGAAGTGGTTGGAAACACAGCTAAGGAGTTTCTTAAATCTTTTTTTTGCGTGTTCTATAGTTTTCTTTATATAATGGAATTGAATAACTTCTTCTGTATAGTATTTAAGCTTAAATAATTTCTCACCGACGATGTGCATTCACATTGTTTAGTACGTAAATTTTGGAAATTTACGAGCATCAGCGCCGCTCATAGCATCCATAAAATGCACACAAATGGGTATTTCTTTGCCGTATGGGATCTAGACTTTACCCTTTAGTCTGTGCAATCTGTGGCATCTGTGGTACTTTTTGTTACAGTTATCTTATGCATGAATTTAAAATTCTCTCCAATTCATAGGTCAAGATTTTATCGTTTTCTATTTTTTAAGGCAAACGATCTAGGTAATATTATAATATAAACTGACAAAATTCGGAGTGGTTGACATTTGGAAAATAGATTACCGTTTTAGGTTGGCAGTTTCCATTGCTTTAAGCCAATTATTTTCCGTTTTTGAATGCAGAATAAACGCTTCAAAGCAATACCTTGATCACTTGCATGTCTTCATTGAGCATAAAGCTATTTCATGAATCGTTATCTCCTGTAAACCATAGTTCTATTATATTTTTTTTGGTTTAGCAATCAGATGAATAGATAATCTGTTGCAGACTCATTCACCCAAAATAGATTTATTCAGCCATCTCTTTCTCTCCGTAAGATATTTTCATAATAAGTTGGAGTATGTTTTGTAGTTTCCTGTAAGGAATAAACGTAGCTCATACTTTTACGGTAAAA
Source organism: Calopteryx splendens (assembly GCA_002093875.1). Taxonomy (NCBI): domain Eukaryota; kingdom Metazoa; phylum Arthropoda; class Insecta; order Odonata; family Calopterygidae; genus Calopteryx; species Calopteryx splendens. The sequence continues at coordinate 711,344 of LYUA01000177.1, forward strand.
TTCCTGATCTGGCTGCAAAATATCAGTTTCTCAGTGAATTAATGTCAACCAAAAACCTTTTGACTAGCATAAAACGGAATTTTATTTACCTACTATCTCTTGTATGAAATCTATTTTTAGGTAATTTTTACCAGGCCAATTCATACGCATTCGTAGTTCATACTCACAAATTATTCATGTGAATGGTGTTACATAAAAATATAAAAATCCTCGTAAAAATATGTCATAAGGTTATTGTCTGCAGTAAATCCGAAAAATACCTTCCATTCCTTCTGTACGAAATGCGGTATAAATGATAAATCTGCTCACTCAGAGGTTATTTTACTTCAAATTGACATGGGAATAAAAAAATATTGGTCGGATGACAACGTCTGTTATAATAATGTGCGTGCATATTCTCCATTTCATTCGCTCATCAAATTGACAGTCGTAGCAGTCAACTGCTCGTAAAAATGAATCCTCATCCCTTCATTATTCCGCAGGAAAAAATTTATCTGTCACAGATATTTGCAAAGTAAGGGAATTTGTTCATTGACTAATTTATTGCATATATTCATGTTCATACAAGCAACAGTTCATCGTTCGGTCATCGATTCCTTTCCTGGGGTTTATCATGGAATTTTTAGTGAACGTTTATGATACTGATTTATAATTGAGTTTCTTTTTTGTTTGGGCAAAGCCAACAGCACAGTAATCAACGCGAATTTTATTTTGATTGATGAGGCTCAACTAATGGTATCCACATGGGTGAATGATTTTCACACATCAGTCAATCATTCCACTTCTGTGCCACGTGGTGTTCTGGTATTAGAAAAATCACTCAGCTTGGTAAATGTGAAGGTGTCCGTAGGCGTCACCCAATAGTGAGCTTGGGCCCTCAGGTCAGAAGCCAATCGTTATCTCCATTCGACTGCCTTTCGCATTATCCCCAGTCATTAACCTGTTTTCTTTGAGCAGACGCAAATCTCTATGAAACTCGTACAAAGCAAAAACATTTACAATTCCAGAAGTATCATGTCACTAAAGATGTTTAGATAGCACAAATTCCTAGAATTCAGATTACATGGATCGTCATAGTACCCACGTTTTATAAGAATCACTGAAACCTTAAGGCAAATGATTCCTTCAATTCATCATCATTGCCAGTTGAAATTAGTGTTTAAGCTATAAAATGGGATGTTTTGGATTCTATACTCACAAACCAAAACGATTTTTGTTGTGGACACTAAAAAAGAAACTGACTTTAATTTTTGACATTATATTTTGAGATATTGAAATCTATAAAGAAAATAAGGGGAGTGGTAGTCCAGTGGTTATAGCGCTGGGTTACTTTGAGCTACTAACCCCAGGCCCCAGATTCAGTACCGGGTGATACCTCTTGACACCCTCAGCTTCATCCAAGCTTTGTACCATTTTTCGGGCACCAGGTCATCCTGGGAAATCACAGGCGGTGCATGGAAAGGAACT
>LYUA01000177.1:761766-772414 GCA_002093875.1 Calopteryx splendens
ATATATATATATATATATTTAGGCACACACTACGCGTCCAAAGGTTCTTTTCCCATCACCTATCGATTCCGTTATCCGTTCTTAATCCTGTACAACCGTATATTCCCTGTTCGAGGGAAATGCATAGAAAAGCCCCATGAGAGAAATTACGCAATTCCATCTCGTACGCATGGCTTTCATTCTATTATCTCTCTCCATTACTTACAAACGTCCTGAGTCCGAACCGTAAATCCTTCTACGATCACGATCGGAGCATGGGAATTCATACACAAGGCAGACGTCATTTGGTACAAATTTCCAACGGTTTAGGACAACGAATCTCACATTCTAAGCCCTACTAAATCCACGTACTGTGGCTAGTGCTTGTGAATATGTTTTTACACTAATATCCGTAAAATCGTTTATTTAATCTGAAACTGATATGGTTGACGTCGCTGAAATATGGTTAAATATATCAATTTCATGCCTCTGTCAATACTTCCTCATTTGAAAAATGATATGTATATCTTTTGTAAATAACTTTCGTCTTTACTTCTCGGGAGTATATTGTTAGACCAGGAGGACAATTGGAGAAATCGTCATTTAAAACGGCTCAAGTATTTCAATATATTTTCCACCTGCATTTCCATACTATTTTATCGATTCAATATTTTTTTAACCGGTTAGAAATTAGACTGAATGAATCAATCAGAGCGGAGTAAGTTTTCACTTTCACTTTATCCCATTTTTGTTGCTTTATTTTCAAATAAAATTGATTCCAGAATACGGATTCATTAGTTTTGTCTTCTTGATGATGTTTCTGTACATTTTTTTTGTTGAAAATCAAAGCTTTCCAAAGGTAGAAGACAATATCATGAACGCCGAAATACCTAACATGCGTATGAATGCCTGTATTTATAACTCAGTTCCTAGGTATATTTGCATATGTGTAATAATATTTATACTTAAAAGTGTGTGAGCTTGATTATGTGTTTACCAAAACAATTCAAAGAAAGTTGATCATAATTTTCTTAGCAACACACCTTCAGATATCCATCACATTTTAATTGTCCTAGTCAAAGCAGTCTTTTTTGGATGCAATACACTACGAGTCACTATTTAGTCCATTTTGGGAGGCATGCTGGAGGCGATTTTTGCTAGGTCCTAAAATCCCTTAACCAGCCTTCACTACTGCTTATGATAAAGAAAAAACTTTCCATGAAGCTTTTATCCACACTAGGGAACGATAAATATATAAAACTAATTCAGGTGTGATGTGGTGGAAACGTTCCATAATAAGAGAAACAATGACAATTATCAATTTTCCTCTTAATAATAATTTAATGTCGACTAGTTTCGATGAACTACATCACCTAGTGGAAAATTGCAAAGTGTCATTGTTTCTCTTATTATAGAACGGTAAATATGTAACTCGGGGATGTCTTGACTATAGCGATGACGAGGAATATACTTCACATTGATTTTCGCAAGATTTCATCAACAGCATTTGGGATGTGCGACCATCGTGGCGAAGCGAACAAGCCTGTTGCTTTGAACTTGTGCATTTTGCGATTTGTATCTACATCTACATACCTACCTACTAGCCTCCGCAGGGCATGTGGCAGGGGGTGTTCGGTCACCTGCCATTGTTGAAATTTATTTTACATTCGGTATGCTTAAACTGTCGTACATATTTCCTTCTATTTCTGTCGTGAATTGTGCGAGGGAAAAAAGTGTCCTCATATCTACCTGTTCCACAGTCAATCCCTCTCAGCTTTTCATCTTAGTCTCGTCTTCAAATGTTTTTCGGTGGTTAAATAACTCACATTTTGTCTCACCGAACTCGAGCAGAAACCTGTATATAATTGCCTTCAGCCCTAGAATGGTTGACTAGGCCGTTTAATCTTGTGTAGTGTGCAGTAGTGCAAATGTTATTTTTATTTCATTCGTCAATAAGTCGTTTTTTGAGCATTTATTGAGTGGTGGCTTACTTACGATTAAGTGTTCTCATAGTTTTCTTATTTATTACCGTTGAAGCTTTAGACCTTCGCACCTGCTCTGCTAATATTTATTAATATGTTGCTATTTTTATTTTACTTTATGGGATGGTTTTTTGGCTTAATAGATAATTATTTTGTGTATTCTATAGTTTATTCTTGAAATACTGTTGGAGTGTGTTACCTTACAGGTGTGCGGATAGTGTATTTGTAGCTTAGTCTCAATTGTATGCTTCTTTGTATTAGTAGCGATATACATGTTGAGACTTTGTGTGTTGATGATTATTGTCGATACGAAATGTATACATAATTATTTTATTCACCCGTTATTTAGTTTCCATTTGCTACGATTAGTGAGCCTGCGGGTTATTTATTTTTATTTCTTTTTGTGGTTTTTACTTGATGTGTGGTAACTTTAGGGCGTGATATAATTCCTCACTCCAATCCATATTAACTTACATTCTTAACTTATATTGCGCTCTAGTTTTCAACTTGTATATATTCATGAACCTTTAACTATTATACTGCTGAAATAGTTCCTAAGTCCTTCCTAGTTCTATATATTCGCTATTGGTATGAAGTTACAGCTCTGTTGATATGTTACAATGTTTTAATAGTTATAATTTAACGTCAACATTTATGTTTAAACTATTTTTATCTTTTAATTGTCAGGTTACTATACAAATATGCGCGTGTATCTCATATTTATCTCACAACAACAGCACACCGGCGCATTTCTAAATCTCCACACCTCCCCTTGGCAGTTAACTAATTACTACTACAGGATTAGAGTAGGTTGACTTCTTCCACAAAATCGGCTCTTTTCCCACCCAGGAGTTCAGCCGATTGTGAGTAATAACGAATCCGTGTCACTGACCTTAAGGATTGGCGAGAGAAATTGCTCCCTCATTGCACGGTTGGAGGCGAATGCAGAACGCTCCAGAATGTCTCGGTGGTGCGAGTTATGGGTCCTCTAAATGCGGGAAGGAGCAGCCTTGTGTGCCATATTCATTCCTTAGTGATCCTTTGATAATAACTATAATGTCACATGAAGTACAGAACCAATTTTGGCTCTCGTTTCACGTGATGCAGACAATTTTTAAGCGCAGACTACTGTTTTTATGTTTTTTAAACCATTTTCAAATCGGCTTCGTTAATATTAGCCCTGCAGGGACAAATCGATTTTTAGAAGACGAAGGTGGTACAGTTTGGTTGTGTTTTGCATTAAAATCAAAAACGACATAAGTCTAATAAAATCTGTTAGGTAAAGCTCATTGATTATTAAATAGGTTATTGTGCGAGGAAAGAATTTATAAATTTTACTTGATTAGTTTTCTTGCAAATATCATAACGTTTGATCACTCTCCCGATTGCTCTTTGAAGAAATACAGTAAATTTGATGAAATTAGATTTACGGTGCCATTCTCCAGAGCTATAAGTGCTAGTGAGATGAGGTCGAACCACGGCGATAATGATGGCTTTTCTAAGCCTAAGTTCTAGCTGCATAGACTTGCAAAACTGATGTGACTGCCCAATGATATTCTAAAGTGCATATTTCGAGTTTGCATCGATCTGTGGGTAATTTATTTTTAGCACGCGTCAAAAATAGATCATATCAACCTCATAATTCTCATTAACCTCTTGTGGGAATTAAACTGGTGAGAGCGTTTGATCACTATTAATGCATCTTCCCTTAAATGGTTCAAACCTATGTGTACCAGCACTAAATCTCTAAAATGACCCTCGGTCGCCAACAAATATTCTGGAAATTGAACGATCATTACCTTGGCTCCACATGCCATCCTTACTTGAAAAAGACCGATTGACAGAGAATTTTCCTAATTTTATTGAATTGCATTTTGGAAGTTCATATTTGGTAATAAAGTATATTACGACTAAAATCGTAAATTTCCATATTGTCTGATATAGAAACTGAATTTTTTAAATCAGTATTGGTAGTTACGGCTCATCCGAAGCTCCTATTTTTTCACCTGTATTGTTAACGATTTATATTTGTCTTTTTAGACAAACAAAGAAATTCAATTGCATTTATTTAAGTTATTATTTTATTTATTAAGAGTAATTTACCGGTTAAGGTCTACATGTTGATTGACCCAATGGATAAACATTACTACTCTTGTAACACGATAATAAATACCATATGAATATAATCTATCAGTTAAATCCACTTTCTTTCTACCGCCCTTCATTCTGTCCAAAAAGAGTTACCACTACTCTTTACTCCCTCTATCTTGCTTTCCCAGCCTCTATGTATCACAGCCTCAGGCATTCCATTGTCAAAAAATATGCCCAGCATCCTCTTTTTCTGAAAACTTTGAATTTTTCCGAACAACCTCTCTTCACCATACCCAGCCTAACATTAATTTCCTTGCCTTTATTTATTTTCCTTTTTCTTCATCAAATTACATCCATTTTGTTCCGCTCTTCAATTTCGGGAGCTTCCTATCTACTCTTATTCTCTTGTCCCTTTTGCTTTAAAAAAAACAACGATGACTCAAGACCAATCGATAATCTCATTTACCTCATTAACCCGATGAATGACAACATAAAAACAGCAAGGGTAATAGTCGAACAACTTCAGATTATTAGAACTAACTAATCTCCAGAACCGGAAGGGATGGATCCCAGTAATGGTATTAAGGGAGATGAGAAAAGAAATTGGTCCCCATCTGGAAAACAAGTTTATTATATCTTAATCGGAAGGTAAAGTGCTGCAAGACTGGCATGTAGCCCAAATCACTCCCATCCACAAGAGCGGAAGCAAACCAGATTCAGGAAAATTCCGACCAATATCATTAAAATCCCTATCCTGCAAAATTCATGAGCACATAATTGTGAGTAGCGTCATGCACTTCCTGGATAGTCATTTATTTTTCCCAAATACAAAATATGGGTTCAAAGAGAATATAACCAATGAAAATCAACTTGGTTTATTTATCTATGGAATCGCCCGATAGGGAGAATGACGAAACAAAATGACGCTATCGCCTTAGATTTCAAACACTCATTTGATCAAGTCACACAGAAAGCAGGTATATAATCTGCAATGATGCAGATACACGGAAAAAGGTAGTAAATTGGGTTCACGATTTCCTCACTGAGCGGAAACAAGAAGTAAGTTGGAGTTTCCTAGATCTATTTTTTTTGGAAGCGGGCTCCGGCCTTGTAGGAGAGTGTAATTGGTCGCCTCCTTTTTATTATTTTCACCATGAGGCTAACTAGAATTTCTAGAAATGCCAGATTATTCGCTGACAGTTGGGTGTTCAACCGGAAAAATGTAATTAATCCGACTATGAGGCATTTCTATAGTTCTCAAAAACGTTAATGCCTCTGAGAAAACTCGGGTCTTAAATTAAAATTTAAAAAGTGAGATGATAAAATTTTGGCAAAATAAATCCATGCACCCTTGCACTTGTAGACACGCAGGGGTTGACATCAGGAAAACGGAACCAGTAAATTATGATTTACTCCTACATCAGACCAAAAATGGGGTAAACACGCTAGGACCATCTGAATAGGAGGATTGAAGATAATGTGAATCATCAAAAGCTTAGTGGGAAAACATTATAATGAAAAAATTCAGAGGTATGTTATTTTGCGCTTAGTTTTTGAGCTTACTTAGGCCTCTTCATAATTACTTTTCGAGCATTAGCACCCCCAATATAATTGGAAAACTAGGAAAATAATTATGACCCGAAACACTACTTTGTCATATCGGATGTCTTCCCACAAAAAATATAATAACTAGTATGCTTACGTTTTTGTTACTGAAAATTATTACATCGTGTCTTTCCACTTGACAGATAGTATTTTCTAAAATATTTCATACTTGGAATAATTTTTATTTAATTGGCTCCTTATTTATTCATAAATTGAAATGAGCTAATCATTACACATTTTTTATGCGTTGAACAGCGTAACATGAGCATTTCTCAAATTTTAAAAACATTCCTTGGTCCACAAAAATATGAATGATGAATACGATCGTGAATACACGATATTTAGTAAATCCTAGAACTAGCATTGAGCATTCATCTTTAAAATGTTCATTATAAGCTAAAATACCCTGTTTTTTCGTTGGATATGAGGAGGTAGGTTTTGAGTTGTTCGTCAGTGGGCGAGCTTTGTGTCCATGGGAACATAGGCGAAAATTCAGGCTGCGTTTCGAGATAAGCTGAGGAGTCCGAGCCCGACAAGTAGATGGCAAAATATTATTTTCCACTTCATAGCCACTCAAAAAACGAGAAAATTCAAAAAGCTCAATCGTGGGCTTGCTCGTGAAGGGAGGCAAAAGGGCTGGATGAGTCAAGCCTCTGGAACATCCTGGGGCGCTCTCACTACTCCTCAAATCATCGCGGTCTACGCTTCCGCGGAAGAGGGGTTTGGTGATGTGGCGTCAGAAGTTCCCCATTAGTTGAGGAGGAGGTGGACGAGTGGGATGGAGAGGAGACGATGCTATAAGTGATCTCCCTCGAGGGTAAGTCGCGGGTGGAGGTGGAGAGGTATGGTCCCGGTCAGGGCGTGCGCGGCGTGGGGGTTCGCATGAATCAAGGTGCATGGGAAAGTGGGCGGAGGCCCTCCCCGCGATGGATGGAGTGGTCGACATGACAAATCCCACCGCTCCCCACTCGACCCCTGCCCCCGGGGGCGCTCTCCCGCACGCACGCGCTTCAATTCTCAGATCAACTTCTGGGATTGAGTTTATGAGGGGTAAAATATGATTCCGGGGATGGGGAGACCACGGATAGAACAGGAAAGGAGGAATTTATCGGAAGCTCCGCTCCCCCAAACCCCAAGCCCTCGAGTTTGTTCGCGAGTCTTTAAGATGATTCGCGAACGGTGGAGTACGATGGGCCGGGTTGCTGGGTGAATAAGCGCTGCTCAATTCTTTCACCCAGTCAAGAGCGAGATGGATTATTTTATTTGCTACTAAATAGAAAATTACTTATGCATGAATAGTACTGATTTCTGAAAACCTGACTACAATCCGTTTTCCTATATGTTGCACGCACAACATTCTTTACTTAAGTGTTACCTTGTAAGAATAATCCATCCATCCATCGTATTTATCAACCTTGATATCTCAAAAAAGTATGTGGATTGCAGCCTACTTATTGTTTGCTTTGCATTTATCCTCAAATAAAAGTAAGTGAAAAGGAAACAAGAGAAATATCCTTTGAAAATGTTACTTTCAGTGGAGTTCATGGAGATAACAAGGCTGAGATGTGACTGCTGAATTCATATATTGTTTCCGTTTGCGGAATGATTTTACACTGAGAAACTCATCAGTTTTGATAATCAAGCGTCATATTCGTGTTATAAGAAGGCTACTTCAATGTAGTGCCGATGTAAGTGAAAGGCTTCCAAATGTATTATTCCACTTAGGTCATAATTTATTTTGGAATGAGTAATATTTTGACTTGAACAGGAACATCGGTATTTTAAATAGACAATTGAGGACTCAATGATGACGCTTTTCCACCTCATTAAATTTTGTAATTTCATTGGTAAATCTCTGTTATTTCACAGCTTACCCAAGTTAATCAAAATAAGGATAATGATTTATTTACATTTTTAATTTTTTTCATTTCCATGGTGGTTACATAAGGAACATCCATACTCTTGCTACAAAGCAATTTAATGTCCAATATGACAAATTCATGAAAAATCCTCTTTAAATTAAAGGCAAAAATGCTTAAAATTGTCACAATTGAGGCAAGTAATTCACAACAAATTCGAGGCACATGGATCATGTTAGGAAAGAGGTATAATAAGTTAACGTAGGTAATTAGTTAGATTACTTCATTCTTTAAAAAATAAATGTACGTTATTATTTTTAATAACCTTTTGGACCATTCGAAAACTGCATTCGGCTAATGTGCAACAAAGACATTTTTTACGATAAAATTTAAATAATTTAAATGTTTATATTGTTGCATTTTTTAATGTATGGAGACTGGCTCAACTCCACGCTATGAATTCGAAGGCCAATTTTAAGAAATAAAATTATAGCTGATATGCTATTTCCCAATATTCTGAGGTTATATTTTCAGCATTTATGTTTATAAATGATCTGTAGTTGACCGGCACACCTCCAACAAGAAAAATGGGTTCCTTTCGTATTTTTAGGTTATTCATTAAATTTCAGTCTACAACCACCGGGTGGAGATGAATGGAATAAACTGTGCTTGTCTGTTTCGCATTAATCTAGGAAAGGATGTGTCTGGAGATTTAGATGGATGAAATGAAGCTAGGAAGTCCTAAATCGTACTTCAAGACTCTTCGTCCAATTCTCACAACGGTCTCAATTTTGGGATTGGAGCCCGTTCCAATGCTTTTTGGATGTTTTTAAACACTCCTTTGTTTATACTGGTTAAGACGTTGAAAAAATGGGAGTTTGTTTCGGTCATTTAGACCATAGTTTTTTCGGCATAAATGAAAATTAAGCAAACTACCTGATGATTAGTTGAATTGCCAAATTTAGGGATAAATTTCTCATCAGAGATTATGGCCTCGTTGTCATAGTATAGCTCATTTTAAGCAATATTTAACTCTCTGTAGTTTAATTTATTAGATCATAAATAACTTGAAAAATTCATCTGGATTTAAATATGTTTCTCATTTAACTGTTAATACCAGTGCGCGATATTCGAAGGATGTTCGAATTTATCACAAAAGTTTGTTGAGTTCGTTGCACACATTTATTATTTAAATTAGTACTCGGATAAAATATACACAATGATTAAATTCACGGATTCCTTTAACCATATTATTACAATTTTTCATTAAGAGCTTTTTTTAATAATGTGGACCACAAGTGATTAGCATGTTACGATTTTGAGGCTCTCTGGGAGGGCCTGGTATAAGACGGGATGAAAGATGAGCAATCAAGAAAAATCGCGACACGACGTAAAAAGGTTTTTAAATTGAAGAACGGCCAATGGTGAAAGTGATTTTACCCAATGAAACGTTATTTATAGCTGACATTTCACACTGACGTCGGTTGTAAGGGCTGACGAAGGAAACCTTTTAATGGTAAACGATAATTGAAACGCTCTGCTGGGGAAAGAGCACGTTCCCCATAAGAATTTTTTATCGACCAATCAAAAGAACTGGTGGCGAGAGAATTGGGAGGAAAAAGGGGGGTTCATGGAGTTAGAGGTAAGGACATCCGCACCCAAAATGTCAAAACTGTACCGAACAAGGACATTGAATATAAGCGTTTAGCGACACCGTGTCACGTGAAACACAGTTCAATTCCGTCAGCCATTCATCAAGTCAAATCTTTTGGAAGTCTTTGGAATGAAAATGGAATCTGGGTTGTAAGTCATCGCCATTGGAGGAGGATATAGGGGGAGGGCTGGGGCGGAAATGGGGTGTGGAGGATGAGGAGGAACGTGGAGGGGGGCTGTGGGCGTTCCGAGAGTGGCGGGCGGGGGAACGGCGAAGGCCTGGTGGGGAAGGATGGGGCGCATTTTAATATATCTTCCAGGAATAAAATCCGAGGCGAAGAGAAGCGGGAGATGGAGGCCAAAGAATGTATGGATGATGAATATGTTTGGTTCATGAAAGCTTTATCCGCCACATGTTCTTCCTTCTGGCATGGGAGTAGGGCATGGTGGGCTAAGAGGAGCCAAGGGGGGGAGGGGGTTGGGGTAAGAATGGAGCCAGGGAGGAGTAGCAGAATGGGATGGAATTGGAAGGCATATTGTGAGTTGGAGGGATGTGAGCCGCCGGGAGTCGTAGTGGTTTTGGGTACCAGAATGGATTGGAATCTTTTACAGAGGGAGACAAACGCTTGGAAGTGAAATCTGCCTAAACCCGAGAGTGTTGGATGGCGAAAGTATTGAATTGGTAAGGTATTAAGGCGATTTTACTAGATATGATGGAACGTGTTATGAAGTTGGCGAGTATTTAAATGGTTTTACAAATCCCTATAATTATACTTAGGTGGATAAAGATGGAAAGGAAGTGTAATTTTGCTGAAATATAAGATACTGTGACATAATTTTAAATGAAAAGAAGGTGAACGAATAGGTGAGGATACTTATTAGAGTGATGATATCGAGTCGTGTAAGGAAAGTTTCGACTAATACGAATGTATCAGGTTCTTTCATTTCCTCGAGAATGGATATCAGTGCGCGTTTTGGATGGTGATGTGCCGTACAACTTGGTCACAGTCTTTGACTGTGTCAAATGGCTTCCAGTACTACTTTTTTTTTGCAAATGGAATGAATATATATTGAGAGTGGAATATTTTTGGAAGTTGAATATATTGGACGCAGATTATATAGGAAGTGGAATGTGTTGAGGGTGGAATGGGAAATTACGAGCGGGTGAGTGGAATTGGGGATGAGTTTGAAGGATCGCGAAACTGGATTTGGGGACGGGGAAGGGAGGGGCGCGTGTGCCGAAAATTTGAGTCGATGGAGGGGGGGGGCGTTCGCANTTTGGGGGGGGGGGGGGGGGGGGGGGCGTTCGCAGGCGGCTGCGGATCGGGTGGAAGGGGAGAGAAGGTCCGGGGGGATGTAGGGGAAGTGGAAGAGTTTTAGTGGAATTCCGAGGAGGTAGGGGAAGGGTAGTGGTTGAGAACAGGGTTGGAAGGAATTGGGAGTGGAATTGGAGGCTCGGTGGGAAGGCAGGGAGTTGGG
>LYUA01000177.1:802332-820092 GCA_002093875.1 Calopteryx splendens
GTCAAAACATAGATCCACAACGTCCATATTTTTTCTGATGGTCTTGCAATGATTCTGGAACTTTTTCCTGCGAATTATACTCTAAATTAAATTTATGTTTGGGAAATAAATCCAAACTTAGTGAGTACCTATAATTTACCGAATATCTCCTATAATTTCGAAAATCTCAAGTATATTTGATTCATATTTGCAGGTACACTACATATTTTCTCTTCTTTTCCCATTCCAACTCCTTCCAAAAACGACCAGTGTAGTAGAGCTCAATACCGAAATAGCACCCGAAATCGTTAATGAACCTTGGACCATTTTATTCCTGACAGGGGGGGTTAAATGCTCTTTTGCTATTACACTATGTAGATTTGTGCAGCTAGAGCTACGTAAAGACAACATTCCACTATATGGCCAGATTAAAAGTCCTAATTACGATTTCGGCACGTGCTTGAAAATTTGAATTCGAAAATTAATTATGTTTTCCAATTTTCTTGAATGCGAAATGTTCATTACTTCAATAACAAGGAAAGCTCTCTTCTGGAAATATAATTACTTTCGTCACAAAATAAAGCTAATATGACAGAGTACTCAGACTATGTAATGCTCGCAGCATGTGTATCACTCCTATCGCTCCCTTAATCAAGTGCATCATATTATTCCTCAAAATGTGTCAAATATTCCTCACGGCGTTGAAGATCACAGAAACGCCTCCATCTCATAAACACATTACTAAACGAATTGTAAGTCATTACTCAGAGCGCGATAACGTCCTCTCCCCCTAGGGCACATTTCCAGTCCCTCAATTTATCATGAAAAGATAACCTGAAGATACCTGAAGGAGTAAGACGTCTGTAAAAATTAGGGGCAATGGGAGTTTTTTCGCAGGCTGGATTTCATGATATAGTATTGGGCGGTATTTTTCCAAGCTAATCATTAAGAAAATTCTGGGCGCATTATTTGCACGCTTATTAAGTTTTTCGACGGAAAGCAAGTGCGGAGGAACTAAGGCATTTACCCTGAGAATGCCAATCAAATTAAATCCGGAGGCAATCCCATTTCCGAGTGCTCCTTCCCATCCCCCAATCACCATGGTGCTCTTAAAACCCTCCGTGCTCAAAAGTCCTTAATCCCATTCGGCATGGATACCCAAGTCGACCGCATCCACCACAAAACCCCACCCCCTCCCATCTCACTCTCTCTCTCTCCATCTGGCCTAGAGCACTGCCTCCCCACATCCCTTCCTTTCACACCCCTTCCTCTTCCACACCCTTCAGAAAGCCCTCCGGCCTCACCCCTTATTGCAACTGGAGGCACTCCAAGGGCCCGCCCACCCCGACCTTTTCTCCGCCGATGACCACCTGCTGATTCCAACGTTTCCTCTCTCTCTCTCTCTCTCACTCTTACTCTCTCCTTCTCTCTCCCTCTTTTCACGCAGCCTCAAAGCCTCAGCTCCTGTACAAATTCATCCAGCAGACCCTTCAACCGGGACCGGACGTCTCGCTGAAGTGTATCGCCACGGGTCAGCCCACGCCGCAGATTCAGTGGACCTTGGATGGATTCCCACTCCCGCAAAATGAAAGGTAGAATAGATCCCTCAGTACCCCCTCCCCGTTCTCTCCTCCTCCGCCGCTCCCACTCATCTTTGCCCTCTTCCTGCCGTGGTGCGCCGCCACGCCTCACCCTCCACGGCGTGGCGCGGCGTTCCACGATAAGCAGCGGCGCTGAAATACATTTCCGCACGCTTCTATTGAACGGTGGTGGGCCACTTTGGAGCTTCTAGGACTCCATCTACACGAAAATGATTCTGAGAACGGAATGGTAACCGTTACCTGCCCCGTCCTCGTGACTAGTGGTAGAGAGAGTGTTATTGGCTTCCTTAATTTTAACCGCCGTTTGGCGCTGCTTCCGAAAGTAAATTTCTATTTCCATAAAATATGTTTTTGAAATCAGAAAAAAATATTCAATTTATTTTAAACACGCAGCACCATTTTCTCCCATAGGCAATTTCTTTGAAATAGTGCTCCCTCACTCTCTGCCACTGACAATGATTTTTTGCCATCCTTCAAACCTGTGCTACGACATCAAAATATATTCTTTAACAATGAGGAACAGCATCATAAAATATTAAAATATCATGTTCAGCTTTAGAGATTTTAAAATAATCAATTAAATTTGGTTAAATTCCATTTATTTATAATTGAATCCCACGCTATTATTTTACACTTGTAAAGATATTAATTCCTAATTATTTGTTATTGGATTTCAAGAAATAGACGTCAAAAGTATATGCATCGTGATGTATCATTTTGGAAGCTCTGATGATGGAATTGACGCGGCTAAATGTTTGAAATGCAGAAGTTAATCCAGTGATGTGTAAAGTTTAGTGAAAAGTAGTATATATATATTCCTCATCATATATCATATAATATCATATCATATAAATATATCATATAAATAAATATCATATAAATATATATATCGCAGAGTAGGTTTTATAAATGAACAATATCCGCAAATTTCATAATTAAGCTATAATGTTGTGGAAACATTCAACTTAATCATTGCGTATTCCTATATTTATCTCTGAAATCAAATAAGAAATACTTAACAAATAAATTAAAATATAGCCTCATGAAAGCTAGTGGTCATGACAGTGAATTATTTTTTTATAATATGCATGGAAAATGCGATGTCGATTCGTATCTTGGAAACAAGTTCTACTTGTTGTGAAATTGTTTAAGCCATATTAGGAACCTATTATATTGTTTCTAATAAATATTAATCTACCATATTTATGGTGTGCAACTCAAAGCAAATTTAATATGAAGTTAAATATTTTCATAGGAGTTGTCTAAGTTCTGTGTCAAACAATCGCTAGGAAACTTAATTTTATTGCAAGTGTTCTCAATTGAAATGCTTTCACGATTTCGTAATAAAATATTAGGTATAACTACGTATTCATTTTCACTAGAATTGTCCATTATCCACTTGCATTATTTTAAAAATTCCGTGCATTAAAATCACGCGAACTATTATGTGAATGTATATTTCATTTGCAATACGAATGTTTTAGCACGAAATCAATTTTTTTGCTGAACTTAAAAACTAAAATATTAAATGAATCACCCTAGCGAAGGTATTGAAAACTTAAACATGCAAATCTGCAAACGACTTCATAAAACTATTTAAATGGTAATAAGAAAACTGTACCGTACAAGGCCATAAACGATTGTTCCTAAATCCCATTTTCCGCCGAATAATAAGTTCAGCGGAGTTCAGAAAGTTATGAAAATCGTTTTATGTTCGTAATTTACTGAAACTTGGTCCGCATGTGGCGTTCGTAGATATTGATATTTTCAAAACTAGGGATTCCAATGTAATGGTTTTCGAATTTCTTATATGTACCTTGTTTGATTATTCAATCCTCTTGTGGCGCACTGCTTTAAGCAGTATATTAGTTAAAGCACACTGGAGCCCGTAAAACCAGTGTTATGTGTATTCGAATGAATACTTTACCATTTTTTCGTCAAAGATTGATGGGTTTAATACGTCGATTAATGATTATCTTTTTTTTCCCACTGAAAGTTTCAACATTTGGGAATATTTTAAAATCCCATAATTTTGTCTGTACTCACGCAATGTAATTGATGGAAACAATGGAATTTATGTTGAAACTCTAGCAGAAAATATTCATGCTGGATAAATTTATATTTGAAATGTGTGGCTCTAGCCTTGATTCGTATCATCACATTTCGCGAGACACATAAAACTATGCGAGACAATTCACTTAAGATATTGCTACTTCTAACTAGCCTATATTCGTCAAAAAGTAAAGAGATTGAATTTTAAACTGATTTTAAGTTGGCATTTTAATACTACCTGTATTTCATTAGTTTCCAGTAGCCATCTAATATACGTAATTACATATCCTCTTGCCATTGTTTGATTGAATAGGTTCATGATAGGACAATACGCAACGGTATCTGGTGACGTGATCAGCCATGTCAATATATCCAAGGTGTCCGTCGAGGATGGAGGCAACTACGCCTGCGCAGCCATCAACAGAGTGGGCATCACTTCTCATACTGCTCCACTCCACGTCTACGGTAAGTCATTGATTGCGCCTGAAGACCATTATTACATTGGGGTTTGTGGAACATATAGTAAAAAAATATTTCCTATGCCTTAATTGTCTTCAAATGCGAGAATTGAAAAATGCCTAAATCCCTTGAAAATCACATAAATCAGCATCAATGGAAAATCGATTGTTCATGAATAAAGATGGCTGATGTGTGCTCACAAATTAATTATGTGTATCTACGAATGTTACAGCATTTAATTTGGTACTCTTCCATAGTTCGGAAAGAGACTTTTTTTTAATGCTTCAAAATAATAGCTGATTTATAATGGAAAATATGAAAACTATCATTATTAAATGTGGTATGCATTAAATAAAACATGAATGGTATGCATTATGAAACAGTGGAACAAAAATATTTTAACTTTGCTTCAATTAATTTTATTTTCTAAAGGGCACATGCTAAGCTAAATCTATGTATTCTAAACGCATCACTCATTTTATGTAATGTTAATCTTCTACCAGAGCATCAATTGGGGCCGAGGGAGGTGTCGCCGCCTTTGGCACCTAACCCAACACGCTTTGTTATCCAAAGATGAGGCAATGGGCATTTCTTTCCATATACATATTATATGAATAAAAGTATGGAAGAGGCAAACCAATTATTTTCTTCTAACTTCCTTCTTTCTTGGAGAAAAATATATAATTTATGGTCGTTGGGGGTCAACTACTCAAAACCATGCTGCTCGCTGAACCCTACCAACCCCGTTAAAATGATCAGAATAACATCTGAATATGCAATTAAGAGGGGACTGTTTTAATGTGGTCTATTGTGATAGTGTAATAGATGATTCAGCTTATAACTACATCAAATGAATTTGTCAACATATACCCTGATGACTTTAGTTATGTACTTGTCATGGAGTAGTTTTACATTTAGTGCCCATAATTAGCGGAATTTTTATTTCACTCAGTCTCATGGTGTTATGAGAATAATTGGTGTATGATCATTCCGTAAATTTGAAAAAGTTTGACATCATAGTTCAACTATGCCTAGGACTTCCAATGGTGAGGAAAATGCCGCCAATATCAGCAGTAGCTGGAGAACCCTTATATGTGACCTGCCCTGCTGCAGGTTTCCCCATCGCTGGAATTAATTGGGAAAAAGGTAAGTGGATTGATATATTTCACCCTAGATAGTTTATGAACCTGCCGGAAGATGCCATATAGCCCTTAATTTTATGATACCGAAAAAATGCAAGACTCGGTGATTTGTGCTAATTCTTCGAAATAGAAGATATACACATGTAGTACTCATGATGTACATGAAAACCCGAGCACCTATAATATATGGAGGTAAGATAACCTTATCCATCATCGTGAAATAGTACGTATTAGCAGAAAATAGACTCTACCACCGGGAATTTTCACCGGGTCTCTCACGTGGAAGGAAGTTAATTAGTTTGAATGCAGAAAAAAAGTAAGAAAAACTCATCAATTAGTTGCGCAGTATATATTTAATATATGTTTTACGGGATCTGGAATCTCTTCTTTGAGTTCGGGATTCTTGTTCTACGAGATTGTCTCCATAAAGAAATGGATTCTTGTACTCTGGTCAAAGCCGATTAAGCAAGAGGAGTTGTATTAAATGGGAAGAGGTTATCAATCAACTTAATACGCTCAGAGAGGGCTATTAGTAAGGTTTCATAAAATGAATATGGCGAGTTTATTATTCATTGGTCCATCAGTAGGCCACCTGTTGCTTTAGAGACTGATGAAGTACCTTATTTCTTTGAGATGAATGTTTTACTGCTCCAAAAAGTCTATTTTCTTTACTTTTTACGCTTAAAACGTCCAAACTGGCTATCATATTCAACCATAAACGTTCAATTCATAAATTAGCTATATTTGAAATTTTTTATCACTCTTTATTTTGAAAAGATTTACATTTTTTATAAATATTAAACGGCGTCAATCCTTGGGTTCTTCGAACTATTAAAAAATCAAAGAGAACTGCAATATCTGCATATTCTTCGTGAGTTTATGTTCACACAGCCTGTCTTTACTATGTAAAATACATGTGGATTTGTACTAATTAGGTTTTTATGATTATCATACAAAAGGTTTACTATCAACGTAAGGGCACCGAATTTAAAAAAATGTAGTTCATTTCCCTGAAATTGATGGCAGAGCACTGGACAACTAACCGGTAGACTTGGGTTCGATTCCGAGTGATACCTCTGGGCACCCCCATTTTCATCCGAGCTGTGTGATTGCTCTTGTACATGGTCTTCTTGGGCAGGACAGGGAATGGAACTAGCTCCCCTACCCTGATGTGCGAATTCCACACGCCGTTGTGCTTAGCATTTGGTCACCTCTACCCTCACCTACCAAACCGGTCTTCGGCGACTGTGGTGGTCCCTGAAGTTCTCCCAGCCAGTAACCTAGTTCCCCGCTAAGTGTTGGTACACAGAAAATCCGCACTGCTTGAACAGTAGGTGGGGCGTCTAGTGGTACCTCTCGGGGATGAACCCGGACTTTACATGTCCAGTTGCAATACACTATACAAACCAGATTTCCATTTCGCTATTCTTTAATTATCGAACCAATTTCGTAACAAAAGGGTCCATGCTGCTGAATTTTATTACAAACGTCGCAACTTTCAACAGTACCATAGTGTTGCGGCATTAGTTTCCAATGCTTTGATCGGTGAAAAAGATCCAATTTTCGAAAACATATGTATTATCTAAAATTAAGTGGCTCTAGTGTCTGAAATTTAAGGAGTAAATGTTCTAGGGTTACGGGGTATCTTTTGAGGTCGCACTGAATGCTACCAATAAATTTGAAAACATATGTATCTTTTAGAATTTATCTGCGTCACGTATCCCCATCTCTCATAGGAAATAGTGGACATTAATTTCCTATTCATATATTTCATGCAATAATCATGTGCCCAGTACTAAGAGTAATTCAAATGTTGATTATATTTATTAATCCTAATTCCCAAAGCTCTTCGGCATTATTTGCAGCAGAGAAATCTGGATGGAAAATAAGCATAACCTCGTTCCTTCATATTAAATCCATTTTTATTCGTTCCAAAGAAATTTCATGAAAGTTGACGAAAGCAAGCGATGGAGTTTTCCTTTTTTGAGTGGCCTAATTGTTCCAGATGGACGTATCCTCCCTGTGAACCACAGGCAGACTGTCCATTCCAATGGCACTCTTGTCGTCATTAACGTTCAGCAGCGAGACGACCGTGGAACATATTCTTGCACCGTGAAGAATCGGCAAGGGCATTCGGACCGCGGAAGCGTCGAGATCACAGTGACTGGTAAGTTCTCTGCCCTTATTTCCATCTTTCGCGTGAAAAATTAAGGGGACATCATCTGAAATTTAAAATTCATGTGAAGTGCGTTAATAATTAAACGGTTTAACCTTTTAGGAATGCCAGCTGAACAGAATAAAATTTATTTTATGAAATATTCCAGGTAATCCCAATCAAATTAAAATATCGGTATGTAATTATACTTTTATTAGTGAAAATACTGATTTTATCTATAAAGATTTTAACACTAGCTGATTTTCTACAGTACAGTTTCTACAGTAGTTTCATAGTAATAGCTCACTTTCTACAGTTAATATACTTTAAAGGATCATTATTAAATATTTATTAACATCGATGCGGATAATCAGCGATGCATTGCGTAGATAATTTTTAATTTTTAAAAATACAAGCAGAAAATTAATATTGATAAAGTCCCAAAAATTTAAGTTAATGTCAGTGATTTTCATATACATAGGACGATTCTTAGCAAGTTAAGGCGTAAAAAATTAAAATAATTATTCATTGAAATTATTTGTAGGAGTTTAATTCTAATTAATACGACTGAGAAATATATAATTGTACATACTGGTCACATAATTTATTCTTAGGAATATTTTTTAGATATTTTTTTCGTAATAGAACCTATATATGACAAGACTTTCATTCATGAAATTGGATATTTTGGACACTCGTTAATGATAGTAAATATAGGCACAGTGGGATTATTTAAAACGACAACGTTGTTGAAATAATAAAAAAATTCAAAACTAAATTATTATCCGCAACTTCCAAGTTTCTAGAAAAATGACTGTTTTGGTATTTTGGGGATAGATATTAAAATTTTTAAAAATTAGAGGTAATAAATATAATAGCGAATTTAAGTCAATGATTCTTCCTCGCACATGTATGTTTAACATGCGTTTTAAAAGCCCGCTAGTGTGTGTATTTCCAACGTTTTTACTTTTTAAGTTCCACTAATAATTGATTTAACAGATTTCTACGCAAGTCCATCAGAGAAAAATAAATTTCTCAAATGTTGAAACAGTCAACATGGTAACTGAAGGATCTTTGGCTTCCTGTGATTGACGGGGTATACAAAATTACTAAATTTGTTTATAAATGACGTATTATGTGCATGCCCTAATTAAAAAACCACATTATAAAATATCAAATCTCATGTTACCAAATTGAAAAAGTTATTCATTTCTTCGAAAGGTGCTTAAAATTTTCAAGTGTTAGGTGGCCCGCATGCAGAGAGATGTTCCATTAAATAAAATTAATTTAAAATGCTTCTAGTGTATGGTAATTCCCAAAAAAAAAGTTACCCCTTCCCACATTTTCCTATCGTTAGAAAATTTTACATTCTTATGCTGTTAGGCAAGTGCTAACCCATGGTTGTCTTCTTACGGCTGACATATACAAATATAATTCTCGTAAGTCGTATTTTAAGAGTGTCCGTGTCAATGACGATAGCATAACATCAGGTAATCCAGTAAAATAATAGGATTTCAATAAATTATTAAAATAATGTAATTGCGTGTTCCTTATTCTTATAATTTTCGTTCTTTTATGAAATAAGTGCTGACATCATTCTTCGTATTATTTCCGTGCCAGAAGATCGCATGAATGAAGATTATAATCTGAGTCTGTTTTACGTCGGCCTTTGGCTTAGTTTTCTTTGAGACTGTCAGGGAGTTGGGATGTTTGTTGATTGCACTAAATTTTAGGCTAAAAATTCCTACTACTCTTTTAGAGGTATATGATATGTAGAAGTGAAACATTTCATCAGAATTTCGATTTTTTACCATTATTCCCTCAATGAAACCCTAGGTGGTGGCTCTCCCTTAGCCCTCAAATACAAGTTTTTCCTGAATTTGGAGGAATAAAGCCAGATATCTCTTGATAGCATATCACTTTCTTTATTTTAAACTTTTTTAATAGCTAAACCCATTCCAACCTAGGGGTACCAAATTAATTTTCTTTCCATACCAACACATTTTTTCTAGTATAAAGAAAAAGGCATTTGGGATGAACCACCAATTTTTACCTTAATATTGCGTCTGTCATCTGAGTAGTTTTCATACCTGTGCATTTTTACCATTAAAAGTGTAGTTGCTCCCGCATCTACTGCAATTTCTATATATCAGGCTATTTCGTACACTAAAAGATTCAACTCAATCTTTTTTCTGAATCCCAAATGGTGTCATACTTTGGGGGAAATTTGTTGAAATATTTCCTTTCGATTGCAAAATTAGTTTCATTATGTTTATCGTGCTCCACATTCTTGCACAAATAAGACGCCGTGACGTGTACTCACCCGATTATAGTAAAGTCATTTCCTAACTTTCCGGATTTATTGCGTTAATTTACATTTCATTTCCGTGAGCTTGGAATTCTTATTTCCATTGCACTTCCTCCTGATTCTATTTAAAATTGAGAGTCAAATCGGAGACGGGATGTAAATAAATTAACAAAATATGTTAGAAATAGATACATATATGTACACGCCACCCTTAATGAAAATTATATCTTATCTTTATGCCGATGAATAAAGATAAGTTTAAAAAATACATCAGCAAAAATAACCCTATTGTAATTGAAGGGGGTGAAAATATAATATTATAATGTTTTATTCCATATTACCTCATGAAAATAATCGTAAATAAATAGTCATAAACTTATATGAATTATTTTATAATTTTTAGGCAATACATCAGTGATACTACATTGTTCAAAGAGCGTTTTTGCTCTGATTAAAAATTCATATAATATTTCGATTATTAGGCCTCGTATGAGACCCATGACAAACCACTCACTCCTCGGAATGTGAAATGATGGAACCTGAATACGAAATAAATGTGATTTATTCTGAGTGGCGCTCCTATGGCAAGGGCTACCCTAGGCGAGACCGTTTATCCCCTCAATTTTATACGGTAAATTCTGAACTAACACATTAGAGTACCTCCGCAATCCATCAAAATGCTTTACCAAGTGAGGGTGAATTTGAAACCCGACACAAGGCTTTTGCGAAAATCTTCAATTAAGAGGACACGGTATTACTCTCGCGTTCCGCGTCAACGGGTCTCATTTATTCAGGGAGATGGCGCTCCTTCGCTAAGAAGGCCAAAAAAGCCGGGGACCCCAACGCCTCATGAATATGCAATGATTTGAAGCAGCCGAGGATGGTGTGCTGGGAGGGTGTGAGCAGGAGGGTGTCGGACGTGGGAGGATGGGGGATGGTGGGTGGTTGGGTGGGTGCGTTTAGAGAGAGAAGGGCCAATGGAGAAGGGGGCCGCTTCGATCTGTATCCAAGCGGACCTTAGTCATTTAACTCGTTAGGGATGCGACCTTGTGTCACATTCGAGGTGGAATGGAAGAAATGAGAAGGATGTCAGAGAAGACGGTTACGTGCTCCGGGCAATAGGGCATAAACGGGTGGGTATAGATAGTGTTGGAGCTTTGAGTGGTTTGGATTGGGGGAACGGTTGTGTGAGGTTTACGGTGGTTCGAAGCTTCAGGCGACGACGCGTGATTTAAGTGAGAACTTCCACAGGCACAGTGCGGTGGTAACTCGGTTAATTACGCGGAAGTGTCCCACTATTTGCGTGGCGAATGGTCGACTGCCACCTCACCCCGGGTACCATTATTTATACATTCTATGTAGGTCAAAAATGTCACCTGTCGAGCTGCATGCAATTGCGCCAACCGTAGCTCATAATTTAACCAAAGGTTTTTCTTGTCCAAAATAGTAAGTCCATGAATATATTATAAAAGCGAATTTCCTGACATGACAAACTCCATTTTATTGAGGTTCGTGGAAAAACGCATTCTCCAATTCCTGGTAAATGAATTAATTTGAAACTAGGTGATCAGCTGTGACCGAGGCACTAGACTAGAGGGTTTTCTTTTTGCTGAGGAATTCGGTAAATTTGATTTTTCATTCGTCAATATGCATACATATATGCATACAGAGTAAAACAATCGGAAATAAAATTTTAATTTTTTCGGCCGTGAATGTATTATTCTCTCATCCATGGAAATCAGGGGTGTTATTATCTTTTATCCTCCAAAATGCTAATACTATAACGGAAGATGATTCTAAATTCATTTTTTTGTCTGCTTATGTCCTTCAAGCAACATATGATTACGAATTACGTGAATAAACTAGCAGCACTTTTCAATTCTTTTACCATCTTGAAAAGTTCGCTATATTACTGGATTAAGAAAAGCCTTATCAGGAATTGGTTGTACATTCTTACGGATTAAACCATAATGGGCCGATTTAGTCGCTACGTGACTACCAATGAATGATGCTAAACAAAGGACAATACGGATTTTCCAGTGATAGTTTTGCATGCATCTGCCCTCAAGGGTGTAAGCGCCAAATAAAACGATTCAAAACCCATTAATTGGAAAGTGCAGCTTAGCATCCACTTGATGAAAGACAACGCAGTAGACGCAATCAAAACGATGCCTTTCAGTATAGTTAATGACGCGTAAAATTCTCTCGACACGAGGGGGTATTCTAGGCGACGATTTCAATTGCTATTTTCGTTGCTGCAATCCTCCTCAGCCATTTCCTACTATTCACCAGGCAATTTGCTCCATTGAAGACCGATAAAGGTCTGTCGGTGATTAATGATCATTGCTATTGGTATTTGAACCGTTGGCTAAAAAATAGACGTGCTATGAGTAAACGGTATGAGGTCGGATTCAATTCGTGTTTCCTGCATTATTCGGCATCAATCAGTCCAGCTAACATGTGGTTGCTGAATAGCAAGAGAAATTAATATATAGTTATTCTTCAGTGAATGTGTAGTTTCATCGTTATGTTCATGTCTCATTCATTAAGTTCTTATGTCAAAAATAAATGCGTAAATCCTTCTTCCGGAAGGGATATTATTTTAGTTTATTTCTTAATATTATTAAATATCTTGAACTCCTCATTAAATTTTACCTATCTTCCTTAACGGGAAGCCCATTTGAATCATGGGCTACGGTGAAGTAATACAAACACCTGCCAGGTTGCGCTATTTCTTATCAAGCTTTTTTAAATATTTCCTGCACGGTGAATTAAATAAACACAAACATAAATAACATTTGAAAAAAAATATGAAGGGGAGGTAAGAGGTGGCCACAAAAAAATAAACTCACCCTAATTCAAAAAGTTCTCTCCTTTCTTTCTCCAAGGTCAAACAGAATATTCAAGCACACACTAGCCACTGAAGCATTAAAGGAGTTTGAAAGTGACAAGTGAAGAAGCTTGGGAGGTAAAAGCATTGGTTGGAAGAGAGCGAGAGATGCAATACTGCCAAATAAAATAGGTAAAACTGTAAAGTAAATGAGTATTTTTTGAGAAATTAAATATTGTATAACCAGAAATAGTTTCTGGAGACATAACTAAAATCCAGAATGGACAAGGGCCTGATGTAGGAATTTTTTCAAAGTATCTCCATTAGAATTATTACATAAATTGATCGGGATAATTTGATTGCAGACCTATAAATGAAAGCTGTTAACAGAAACTTTTTAACAGAAATGTTTTTACGAGAGACGACTAACGAGAAAGATTTTGAAATTCCAAGGCCTTATGAATATTAGTAATGGTCCCTTCCCTAATGCATATAAATAATTAAATTTTAGTAAATATTACTAATTAAATGTTCATTTATGCACTATTTGATTGAGTTTTCAATTCATTTAATTACGGTAGAACTTCAAATGCATAATACTTTACTGATTACAAGATGTATTACAATTTAATGTACTGGCAATTTTCATTAGGTATAGTCTACCACTACATCTCAGGTAAAATCTCATCATTTTTTCCATAGTGGCGTTGATGAAAATCAAGAAACATATAATACACCTATAGACAGCCTATAGGAACATACATGAACGAATTGAAAAAAATAATATTTAATAAGGTTACGTAAGGTGCGAATGTTTAAGGCTATATGAAATATTTTGACGGCAGTGGCAGCATGAAGAAGCTTAATATTAATATAACACACCAAAAAAATCATCTATTGTCACTACACATTTGAATATTCCCTCTTTCCAACAACTAATAGGTACAGCTGTGTGTTTCTTCCATTCCATTGTTTAAATACGTTTTTAACTGATTTTTCTAAGGGCAGTTCCAGTTTTTATTCTTCGTGCCTGTTAGAGTAAGTACTCATTTAATCCATTAAGTGTTTTTCCATGCCAATGGAATCGGCCACTCAATGTGGTAATTTAGGATAACAGTATTGGGGCTAGATTTACTAAATGAGGACATCATTTTTGATAATTTCTCGGAAAGCGGTTGGCCAATTTCGCCGGATCTCATTTCAATGTTCCCTTGGTCGACGGAAATTGGCACGAGAACTATCATTTCGTTCACGCTGGAAAGACATATCGTTCGGTTTCTGCGTTGGAAGGGCTTGGCTGAGAGGTGGTGTCCGGTGGTCGTTATTTTTCGAATGGAAGACCCTTCACTCCGGTGCCTTATACAATATACGGCGCAGAGAAAAGGGAAGGGGTGGATAACGGAAGGAGGACCGGGTAGGGGTTAAAAGGGAGTAGGGTACATTAATCCTCAGTTACGTGCGCCAAGGACGCGAGGGAAGCAGGAATCCCCTGCCTCATGACGCGGTGTTTGTTCAAGCCCCCAGGGGGCCGCGAGTGGCGGAGCCGCGAATACATTTGCTAATGACTCCTGGGGAATCGCAGGATAGTTCCCGGTTGGCACAAGAATTAATAAAAATGCCTTGGTGTAAATAAAAATAAACTGCTTGAGGTGAGTTTGCCGTTCCCGAGAATATCTCCCTTTCCGTTAGTGTGCCACCGCTCCATTAGTGTGGCGATATAAACTGCTCAGTCAGTGTATCCTTAAGACATGAAATATACCTTCTGGAAAGCATTCACTCCAGCGCATGGAGTCAAAAAACAAGAGTTGCAATTGTAGAAACGCTGAATTAGCCAGTCTCACTTTCATTTGATTGCCGAGTTCCATTTAACTTTTGATTGTCCTGGTTAATTTGTGTTTTACTTTTTTCTATTCTCGATTTTGGAAAAATTCATATTTAGGAAAAATTCCGAGTGAGGTTACGACCGTAACATTAGAGGGAAACACAATTGAAATCCAAGCGCAGGAAAGGGCTGCTCACACCATTCAGATAAGAAGGTGTAAATTTCGGGTTTGTTTCCGGGAAGGGGCAGAACAGGATGCTGGTGTTGTGGTCCTTTTCACTCGTTTACCAGTCCTCTGGAAGCAATTAAGAGGAACCCCAGGTAACCAACGCCCATAGTCAACACGCTACCGTGATGGCACCTACACACGTAATGGGTATCAAGTTACCGATTTCACAATTCTTTCTCTCAAATAAACGACTTAAAGAACGCCTTTTGAAATACCTAACTTTCTCATTTGGATTAATGCATAATCATGGTGACTGTCATGCAGGTTGTCTCTAGCAAAAAATATGTCTTTGATAGAGAATATAATATTTTATAAACAAAATTAGCAGATACATTGCCTTATGGAAATTCATTCAAGCTAAGAGTAACGCTGTCACTTTTATTCATGCATTAATAGGGTAAAAATAGCTTTCCCATTAAAAGTCATCTTAAATAGTTATATTGTTTACGTTAAATTGAAATATTTTAACTAAACGTCTAAATGGCAAAATAGTGAGACATTTTTCAAATTATGACCTTCTATCAAACCTACTGTTTTACATTTGATTCTGGTTATGTTTAATAATCCGCTGTCCTTTTATCGCAAAATTCAGGTTTTCAGTCCCTCCCTGGTAGAATCAAAAGATGTATAATGTGGTGTGGCCGATATTAAAACGCCTAAGGCACGAACTCATGTATTAATCACAGATTTTTAGTTGGGAAATAAAAGTTATTTGCAATTAAACTCCATCACACTCGTAATCAGGTACTCCCTGCTTACACGACAGGGGGAAAGTTGTAATTTCACTTGATTCCAGCTGAGAAGTTCACATTCTCCGAGGCCAAAAGACGCTAGGGTGATAGATTATATTATTGGATTAGATTATTCTACCATATACTTGATCCTTGATTGGATTAAATTATTGGATTGTTATTAGATTGGCTCCAATTAGTCATGTAATACTTTTTTTCGGATGCTTAGTTGCCATCATGAGCAAGAAGGAGTTCTTTACATTCATATGTCTTATTTGGCAAAGAATATAGAAACAGAGATATCGCTGTATTCTGATCCAGTTACGTGATGGTGAGGTGAGGGTTGGACTGATGTGGGGAGTGGGAAGAGAAATTGGAAGACGATGACTAGGTCCGAGGTTATGGTAACCAGAGCGGCAAGGAAGAGAGAATTGAAATGGGCCCAAGTCACCGTTTAAACATTTCTCCTTTTGTTTGTAGATTAAAGTGCTTACAGCCTTGTTCAATCCGGAAAACGGTGTTCCTTCACAGTGAACTACTTGGTAGTTAAAGCACGTGTGACCTGGGGATTGTGAAGCTCTATATTTCGTGCTTGGAGTGGAAGATTGAAGACGACGAGGATTACGCCGGAGTGGAATGGGAAGTCAACATTCTACCTGCAACACGAGTATGGTCTGTCCGATAGCGAGCGTTTAGAAGTTTTGTTTTTTTAGTAACATTCTTCCCCAACGAAAAAGCTGTGGTTATTGACCGAATCAACATTCTGGCATTTTTATGATCATGGCGTAAATGTTGTTGGTTCTGTCACTGAGAAACCGTGTGTGAACCAAAGGGAACCGGGATGCCAGGGATTCACGGACCACCAGGTGTGTCTGAGGGTTAGAAAATATGATTTGTCAATCTGAAAAAAATAATATTTGCCTATTAGAGGTACTTTGAGCAAAAAAATGGCTAAAGAACCTGGTGTGTAGTTTGCTTAGAGGATGTAAGTCTTTATATTGAGATCATTTACTCATTTAGATACCGTTAATGAAATTAAAGTTAACTAGTGACTTGCTAAAATTGAATAAATTTCTTCGGGATAAATTATTTATTGGGACCTAATTTCATCATCAAGTAGCAAGTGAAATCATATACTGCCTAATGTATAGTATGCAGTATTATACTAAGCCAACTTATACATTTAGAATTTTTTCATCGCATCTTTCTGGAAAACCCCCTCCACTCTAATTTCTCTGGGATATCCAACACCTATCATTCTTCCAATCCTCTGGCTCTAGGCTTTTTCCCCTTCCCAGACCAAAAGTGTGTTTCTCAGAAAGTTTTCATTGCAATAAAATCAGGCACCGTTAGTTATTGCATGCGACATCGAAAATCTTCTTCGTTGAATCCCGGGTTTTTAGTCGGAACCTGTCACTCCGTATTTCTCTCCGATCAAGGCTGTAAAAAATTTCATTTCCTCCTCTTTTGGAATTCTTGATTGTATTCATTCTCAAATGCTGAAGGTCATGATGATTGATATTGATTTCACATGCTCATTTATTCGCATGGGAGTATCGAGAACCCAGGAAAAAGTCAAGGTTCACTTTAATCCTTCGAAAATTCAACCCAAGACGAAGAGGTTTATCTTTGAAATGTGTCACATGGGCATAAAAATAGTTCAAATATGAAGAGTTGTCTAATATGTGTGTAAAATGTTTTGAAAATATCCCATTGGCTATTATAATTTTTCTCTGGTCAATATATATTTGATTTTTAGTGTATTCTTGGAACTTTTCTTATTTTATCAAAAAGGGTAATTTTTTCCAAATTTCATTTGCTTTGTTGATTTTTTGTCGATATTCAAAGAGCCAATTTATATACTAGTAATAAAATGACAGCTATTAAATTATTATTAACACTCCACTACCATTATTATGACGATAGCATTGACTATATTTTAAAAAATGATGAATAAATTTCATAACGAATCAACAAGAGTGTGTGTGCCTAATGTTCGGTGAAGTTGCAATCTTGCTCTTTTTATGTCTATAGCTAAGAAGGGTAAGCCCCTCTGTCAAGTTTCTTTCCTACGCAGGCATGTGTCGTATTCCGCAAAGAAAAATTCAGGATTAAGAAAATTTAAATGGCGTAGCTCTAAGTTATATGTCTATAATTTTAATCATTACATACTTGTCGGTGTTATTGACTCTATTATTTAAAACGTTCAAATATATTATGTGTAACTGAGAAAAAATGATCGTTGACGAAAAACAATATAATTTCGTCGAATCAGTGCCTAATTCCTAACACCTCTCATCTTATCTATGCTCATCATGGAAAGTATTATTTCGCCTCCAACTAGTTTTACCCAAAGTTAAGTATCATCGACAGTAAAAGTTTCTCTCAGGGTTGGGTTGTAAATAGTCTTTCTGTGAACAGTCGTTTTTATTCACGACTGCTAAGCAAAAAT
>LYUA01000177.1:822178-834672 GCA_002093875.1 Calopteryx splendens
AACCTTTAATGGTAGTCGCAAGTGAATGACTTGAACAACCCGAACCCCAAGGTAGGTAAGATCCCGTGAGGATTCGAAATGGTACACTGTACAATGGGACGCAAAAAAACTACGGACTAAAACTTCGGACTATCCAGCTTTTTCGGCGAAACCAAATGAATATAAACGCAAAGAACCCCCGAAGATCAGCAAAAGCACCACTTCTCTGAACCTCGCACTGAAACTAATCCCTGTTCGCGTATTTTTTTCGGTTGTTTTGAGAAACCCTTAACTCTATTAGAATAGGTTACCAATATTCCGCAACTACCTGCGCAAGCCTTTTTTTCTCTCTCCCTCAATCGATTTCCGAAGAGTAGTTTTCTCGGCAGGCACAAAATTTCCGATTGCCTTTGAGTGCATCTCAAATACACCTTCCAACCCCTCTATGAGGCCAGAATTTTTGGAGCACTGACGGTGGACGACCGGTGGTTTTGTGGGAGAGAGGGAGAGGCCTAATGGCCGGCCAGTGGGCCGCGGTGGGTGGGCAAGACCCGTGAAACCGGCCCGAACAGAGGAAATCACTTAAGGAGAGGCCGGGGGAAGGCCGCCGTTCAGTTTCCAGTGTCCCCTCAAGCCACAAAAGCATTCGTCGTAGTCGTGGGCCTGCAAGTGGGTACTTAAGAGGGTGGCCGTCTCTTGAGATGGTGAAGGGAACAAGGGACCCATAGGTAATAATGGTCCAGGATCTTACGCTCCGCACCCTTTTTACTTCGTGTTTTGATCTGTACGTTCGTGATTTATCTGTGTCCAATAACTTTTTTATAGGCTGATAACATTAACAAGCTATTGTTTTGATTCCCAACAATTATATAATCTGAACTTAGTCATCAAATTTTTAATATATAATTCATAAAATTAACTACATATATGAATTTTTTGCAAAAAAAATCGGGCAAGTGGAGAAACTATATTTTTTATAATAATAAAGAATAACAATTTCTTCATTAATTTAATCTGTGTAAAGGAGAATTTGATTCTTCCCTCGCAGATTTTTAGGATAATTACTGATAATGTTTGCCTACCCGAAATTATTATAATTATTAAGGGTTGCATTTGAACTTTCTGATCATTTACGATTCCGCGTTGGATTTTAAATTTTAAAATTTAATTTCAAATTTGTGTAATCCACCTATAAAAATACTTGTCCTTGATTATTTTGAACTAAATTACCAGGTATTGAGTCCTGGAAAAGTTATTAATAAGGTCATTACGGATTCTTTCTAATAAGAATTTATTTTCTGCTATCGGCCGTTACTGGGTGTGCCTAAGCGATTCCTCTCAAAAGACAAACAAACTTGAATATTCCACAATTATGGAAATATTAATTTCGGAAAACTGTGGAAAAATCAATTTTTTGTATTGTATTATTAAAATGTATTACATGTAACGTTAGTCTGACGCCTTTCGCAAAACAAACTCTAAACATAAACTGCATATGTATATTCCTAAATCTGCACGTATTGTTATTTAAACCTTCCCGTTTCCTCCGCCATTTCCAAGTGCGTCCCTGCATGTGATCGTGTTAAGTCCGGGTGTTTGTTAATACTACCATATTTCTCTTGCAAAACTAAACTGCCATCTCTCCGAGGTCATTACTTATTTTCTAACCGTACTCTCCAGTTTTCCGCCCATCTTTCATTTCAATTGACAATTGTTCGTCGAACATAACGTGACTGATTAATCCTTTATTTGAATTATGTAAAACACTGCAAACGTACCATTCCGTGCGTTAGGTGGGTCATTTGCCGTAAGTTACCCTGCTCGGTCCTCTTGAGTATTTGCTTACTGGCGAAACATTGAATCAAGAGGCAAGCAAGGAACGGCAATCTCCCTTGCACATCGATTTCGCCCCTCAGATATTGGAACTCTCAGGGTCAGCAGTACCGGTGTGTGGAATGGGTTGCGGATGGAAGACTTCTTTTTTTTCGAATGGGAGAGAGAGTAGAGAGGCTATGAGGCTTGGATTATAGTGACGTTCATGATAAGTGGAATTCCGAAGCCCTGCGATTCCAGCGTGGTGACGATTGGGAAAGAAACTGTTCGGAGAAATTTATTCCCCTCCGACGATTTCGCCAGGAAATATCCCGTCACGTTCTCTTTATCCCTGCGCTAGAAGCGGATTGACGTGGCCAGGGGAAGAAGGATAAAATATTTTTTTTCTGGAATGAAGAAAAAATGAAAATTTCCACCAAACTAAAAACGGATTTAAATCAATGCTTGGCTATTGATTCAAGGAACGCCATTGGATTGATGGTTTTCGGGGGCACCCATGAACACATAAGTAAGGAG
This sequence comes from Calopteryx splendens, assembly GCA_002093875.1. Taxonomy (NCBI): domain Eukaryota; kingdom Metazoa; phylum Arthropoda; class Insecta; order Odonata; family Calopterygidae; genus Calopteryx; species Calopteryx splendens. The sequence goes on from LYUA01000177.1 coordinate 824,507, forward strand.
ACAAGGGGGAGAACAATGCTGAATCTCCTGATGATGCGTGTGGAGGCAAACAAGTCGGGGGGAAAAATCCCCTGCAGCGCGCACTGGCTTCGTTTGGTATTAAACAGTCGATTCCTCGAAGCGCGTTTATTTGTTTGCGAGGGCGTAAGGTGATAAAAATTTCCAAGGCTGCAATGAAGAGATATGGAATGTATAGTAACTATGCGATCAATCTGTGGCAAAAATGAAATGGATTCTTGTGATTTTACGATAACATGAGGCAGGAGAACCTCATTCCTGCCTTTATACTTATAGTTTCGGTGAAGCGCTGATAAATAATACCACGAATTTTTAATTTTTTCACTCTTTTTACCTGCTACTCATTCCTAGGTTATTGTTAGGAAAGTGTAAATGTAGTCAAGAAAATTAACCATAGCTATATATAGCAGACCTATATGGACCATCTATAATCAAATTGATCAGGAAAATAGTTATAGAGATTATAAAACCAAAATGCCGCAGATATTTTTTAAAATTCGATTGCAGAGAGATAAGAATCCTTATATTTAAAGTTTCTAGCAAATCTATTGCATTATTTTTGCGGATAATAACATGTGCATTATTTAGGAGATGAACGAGCTGAGAATCCCTAAAATTCTCATTACGATCGATGATTTATGCAATTCCGTTTGCATAAACATGGATATCTCAATAGTATCCTTCCGGCTACAGCTAGGGTGTGTGGCATTATTCGTACATTGTGACATTACTTATTGCCTATAAAATTGTATGGCTGTGTTAATTACCCTGAAAATATTCACCAGGACAGATTAGAGAATTTACTTGTGATCAGCTAGTATAAGATTTGTAATGATCATTAAATTTTGAAGACTTATCGTAAGTAATTTATTGGAGTTTAGTTGTAATTGTTCTCCCTCTCCATTGTTCAATGTTGTGTTTGCAAATTTGGTGTTCGATAAAAACATTACTTGCACGATTGCTTCAAATATCTATATCTGTCTCAATTTATAGTATCATTCTTGCCAATCTGCTTTTTTGGGATAGAATTTGTTTACTGTGCTTACTTTTACTATCACGCATTTTCATTTCTCCATTTAGGTTTTCCCTCATGGAATTTGACATCAACTGGATTCTAAGCTAGGTTTTTTATTAATCGCATGACGGTTTTTTTAGCGAGTTGGTATTTCAATGTGATCCCTAATATATCATTTTAATAACTTTGAGATATAATCTCACTGCTGCAAAATAATCCCACTTCAAATAGTTTTCTCTATTATCCGTCTTCTCTATTAGTTTGGAGAGTAAAAGTGCACCCAAGAACACAAGTTTGCGGCACGCCATATAATGAAAAAGCAATTTAGGCCTATTAGAAGTTACTGTAACTATAAGTCGTGTCCGGGTTTCACATATGGACTCCTTCAAGAAAAGGGTTGGGACATGGTGGGACGTATTTTCCTATAAGACCAGTGCTGCGTGTGTTTTCCATGCTTAGATGATTGACCGATAAGACAGATTGTTGATTGTATCTAATAAGTATATCTAAGGGTCTCACACACTGATTGGGTCTTAGCGGGAGAAGCTTTCACAAATTCTGATTCATTGCAATTGTAGGAAATAGTTGTATTTCAAGTACGTAAAGTAAAAAACTCAAAATGTTACACTGACATTTATTTATTTAATTCTTGCAGTTTCATGTCACTTACTTGGCGTAAGTTATTCAAAAAAATTTTGAAACGTAGCATTTTTTACATTATTTTCATCCTGTTTTTATAAAAATCGTGAAATAACTAACACTGCCGATTTCCACCGGATTAATGCCATTCATTGCTTCGCTGATTGTTGTAAACTTTGCGGTACTTCATCGTTTTATTGGACTTGTTGAATATCTAATTTTGGCGACGTTCAGCATCTAGGGCTATTTCATTCGCTATTCAATCAGGAACTTTCTTTCTCTCAAGGGAATTCGTTAGTTTTGAGAACTGTTAGTTGTTGAATTAATCCTTTAAACTGTATGTCCAGGTCACCTATCAGATCAATAAAACGCAATGGTTATCACATGGATTTCATGTACATCCACTTCAAGAGTACCCATTTACTTACACTATTTGGACCCAAACTATTTTGGTACCATATATAGGTAACGATTGAATTTTTAAACACAAAAAATGCATGTGGTTCCAACAAGAAATCTCTAGATCAACTTGATAAGGAATAAGTTAGGGAGTTCTAAAACAATGCTCAAACAAAAAAATAGGAATGAATAAGGAAATGCCATTAAACTCATGAAAATACGAGTAAATGCAAACAGCGAAATTTCTTGGTCTGAAATATTTTTTTTTTAATATTACCGTTGACTTGATGTTTCTGCGACCTAGGCATGCCTTTTTCGGCCGCGGGGAAGGTGGTGTTTTTCACTTTGACAGTTGCTGATTTGTTTCAGTGTCATAGCCGTCCACCCATGATTCATCGGCAGTTATGACTCTGGAGAAGAAGTTATGGTCATCTCAAACTTCAGCTTGCAGCTCAGTGTGCACCTCAACCCGATGGTCTCGGGATGAACTGCGCTGTAATTCTTCTCATGTTCAGTAAATAGGTTCGAATACACTGATAAGTTCCATGTGACAGTGCAACCTTATTATAAATGCCATTAATTTTATTCCTTTGGTCCTCAAGGGTCAGATATCGCACTTTCGCGATTTCTTTTGGAGTTGTGCATGATTACAGTTGATCAGAATGTTTGTCATCGTTTACAAACTGTCGGCCGTCGCCGTGAAACGTCTAAGCCACCCAATGTTATAGCTTAGCTTAGAGCTTGCTCAACCAAAGAGTGCTTTGGAATTCGGTGTGTATTATCAGCAGTTTTATTGGACTTAAAACAAAACTTAATGCAAAGGAACTTAATTTCCTCGTGCTAGCCTTTTTGTACATGATAGACAGAGAGGAAAAAGGTGTAACGAAAACCATAAAATCTAAAATAAAAGTAAATTGACAAAGATGCTGTTTTACAGGCTGTAAGCTGAAAGACACAACCGTTATCTTATGGTAGAAGTCCGTTCTTTCACTCTTTTTGGTGGAATATTAAATTCTCTAAAACTTTGAAATGCATGTCTCATCAGCTTTAATAAGACCATAAAATAAAATTATTTTTTACTCAACTCTTTCCACCTCTCTACGGTGTCAGGTTAAATTAAATTTCAAATGTAGATTTCACAGTTCGCAATGCGAAGTATCTTCATGTAACTCTCTAATCAAGTAGATAATCCAATTGAAGGATCAATATGCATGGGAATTAGTAGGAAACTATTGAATAATATTGCATATTTCAAAACGCTATGGGTTCCCTTTGACGCCAAAAATGAATGTTGAAGTATCAGCTGCTAATGCAAATAATAGATAGATATTTTCAAATGTCTTTATTTTAATATTTTGTTGTAATATTTTCCCATGTAACACTACCAAATGCCATTATGGGACTAAGTAGTTCAATTAGAATAATGGACTCTTAAATGATTGTATGACGAGTTGTTAAACGTATTATGCCAAACATAGTCTTATAATATAATGTTTGAGTATGTTAGAGTTTGTTCATAATGCATATAAGTACAGGTACTTGTTTGGTTAATATGCTTTCCTGAAGCAATGAAAACTGATTTTTTTCAATGATTTGATTTTGGACGCTCAAGAGTGGATTTTCTCAAAGCTTCAAAGATTTTTTAAGAAGGCGCATAAAGTGCTAAAATTCTCAAAATCTACATTCATCCTTAAACAACGTAAAAATCGTAATCCTAAAAACGAAATTACAGTCCAAACTACCGATAAATCTTGCATGAATGTTTATAATCCTGAATCAAAGTCGCAAATCTTTAAAGTGAAAAGACATTGCGGATTTCGCAAACAGGAGAGAACACGGCGGAACGAAAAAAAAAACAAAAATAAGAACTCATGTACTCACGAAGATGCCTTTAAGCAGACTGGCAAATGAAATACTCACGGAGTGGTAGCTAGCGTCAAAAGTTCGTACTGCTACTGGTTTGGGTGGAATATTCGAATTCTAAACAACTATGGGTAGCAACTCGTTGAACTAATGAATTCAGTCGAAGCGCCGATATACGTACATTATATGTAATTATGCTGCACACGGTGTGCCGTGAGATGTTACGATCTGGTAAATGATTATTGCAACAATAATTCACTAAATTATTTTACTTTTTGACACAGTGTATTTAATCATATTTTTTTTAATTTCCTATAGAAAAAAATACATTTATACTCAACAAAAAGTTTTACTGTATTCATGAGAGTCAAGTGACTGATCGGTTTTATTGGTAATAGCCTTTAGTTGGCCTTTGGCCTAGATTGATTATACCTTTTCCCAGCGGATTGTGAACATTCTCTCATGGTTTTTAGCATAAATACATAGGTATTAAAAATTCCACCTTTTCCTTCCTTCGCCAACAACGCAGAGACGACCAGTTAACAGATGGCTGAAGAGGAAACCGGATTTTATTTTCATTTTTCCAGGGGAAGCATCAACTGGCAAGTGGAGGAGTAGATACATAAAAATACTTCATCCACCAAGTATAAACACTCGTCAGCGCTTATTCAACTCATTTTAGGAATATTTGGCAAGCCGCTGAATTCACCGTGAAGCGTTAATATTCACGACTTTAAAATATTCCTGTATTTTCAAGAGTAAGATTTCTAGCTTGCTAAACGCGGGATTTGATTAACTTTGTGTGCATTTCAAAATTCGACATAATATTTCGATCCTGTGGCATCAAATTTATTCCAAAAAGTCGGGGAAAAAAGCATGAATGCTCTCTTTTTTCCCACCAAGCTAATCTATATCTTTTCTTTTTCCCATTTCAAAGGCACGCTTTTTTCTTTCAGAGCCTCCGAGTATTTATCCATTTTCAATCCAAAATAGCCTCCACCTAGGAGAGAGGATTGGTTTACAGTGTATAGTGACCAAAGGGGATCCTCCCCTCTCCATCACGTGGCTCAAGGATGACCAGCCCATCAACGAACTCCCAAATCTCACCGTGAAAAGCCTCGGTGAATACTCGAGCACGCTGATGATCGAGGAGCTGAGCACGACGCACAGTGGACGTTACACTTGCACGGCCCGCAACGCAGCAGCGTCCGCTGCCCACACGGTCCGACTGGCAGTGAACGGTAATGGCCGGTGGTTGGGCGGGGAGCATCCGCCACGTGGCGGCCACGCTACCCCGCCTGCAGCCCCGTCAACGCCGCCTATATTCACCCTGCAGCCACCGTTGCAGCCGCACCGCAGCACGCCCCAAAGTCCTTCGCACCACCCGTGATGCACTGATTGCCCCCTTTCACTCACTCTCACATCCCACTTCCCCCCCACGATCTGTGCCACGATCACCTAATCTCACGCCTCGTTTCTCTATTATATAATATATATATATATATGAATCTATTCTCTCTCTTCTATCGCCTGCTGCTGGGTCTGTTTTTGCCAGCCACAACTAATGAGCTGGATTCACCCACTTGTCCCACGGCCTGGTCGTTAATTCGTTCCTTTCTGATTGTAAATTCAATGTTTGCTTCGTTAATCACTTGTGAAGCTATTACCCTATGCAATAATATTGATGTCACACTCGCAAAATTGGAGTTGGTAAGTCGCTTGGATGTCAATTAATAATGATGGGTAGATCCAACGCTCGCCGTCTAGGCCATTGGAAGACCATTGGAATACTATTGGAATTAAAAAGAGTATAGCGTTAACAAGTCAATTTAATTTACAGTTGTTTGAAAAAGTGAGTCCTACTCTCATTCCAGTTCTCTCTTATTATGCTATAACTCGAAGCCTCATTGGATGCTCCTGAGGTGAATTTGAATTTTCCTTAAATTTTAATAAATGATTCCAAGGCTGGAATTTCCCTCGAATTTTTTTTTGACATGAGTAATGCACCAAGATGAACGGAAACAAAAAAATTGATTTGTGGAGGACACTTTTACAGAAAAATTTTTGATTAAACAGAGTCAAAGTATAATTTCAGTACCAATATCTAACTTATAAAGAATAATTATCAAGCGAAGATGCATGTTTACCGTCAACTCTGTTTTAAACGAGTTATGTATGGTAAATACAGTAAAAAAGTATTTTTCTGGATTTTAATTTTATTTTAGGCTCAAACACGTTCAGCTTATTATTCCAGGATTATTTTATGCAAACTCGATCTAGGTAAATAATTCATGTTTTCCCTCAAATTAGTTAAAATTTTTCTCTTTTTTAATGCCACAGATGTCATTTTTTCAGATTCGAATTCGCGTCGGATATTATGAATTTATAAATGGTATCACTGTTGAAAAGGAACAGAAATGGGAAAGTGGACTTTCTTTCCCTTTTTTATAATTGTGTTAATTTTTAAAAATTATTATAAACACTCTTGACCCGATTTCATGGCTCCACTGATATTTCAAACGTTCAATCAAGAACTAGATTTTAGGGTTTTTGCCCATTGAAGACCTAGTTTAGTAAGGGTATGACCAGTCATGTTCTATCTGTTCCTGCGTGATCTAATCGAGATCTATCCTGCGTCGTACCGTTCTATTTTTCTCTGTAGGCTTGAAACGCCCATTAAATTTTAGCTTTCATGAACCAGTTATACGTTTCCTAACTAGCTCTTAAAAACAATCACGGATGTACTTATTACCCAATGGTTCAGCTGAGCAGACTTGAGTAGTGATTGGAAAACGGTTGCTACAGGATGATTAAATCTAATAACTATTCCATTTTCTTTAGCTTGTCCGTATACCTTCTACCAACAGTTTTAAACTTTTCTTGTTAGGTTCTCTACTGTTCTGACACCACGTAAAGTGTTCCATCCATGGAACGAAACACAAAGAAAGGGATCAAAATATATGAGCATAAACTTGAGTATTACAAAATGAAATACTGTAATAAAATTTCCGCTGCTTTTTTTAGTATGTATTAGGAATGAAACGCTTCTTTTCAATAAAGAATCATCATTTCAAATTGAGTTTAAAGATAAAACATAGTTCTATTTTGTTCCTTTTCCGTATTTTTCTAGGCATGAGTTAACCTTAGGCGAGTGGAAAGAAAGGATACTTTACGACAGCTGACAAACGAAAGACATCAAGTTATATTTTCCCCATGTCTGTGACTCCGATTTACGATATTTCGAATAAATAATGGGACACACGTTTTACGAGGTCGCCAATGAGGCAAACGATTTATTTCCAGGCTTTTCCTCCCCAAGATCTTTCCTTTTATACGAAATAAGTTCGTGGTACTTTTCTTTCAGTCCGAAAGTGGATCTCGGCCAAATTTTTATGTTCAATAGACAGCAACTATTGGGTAAACGAAAAAAAAACTCCTAGATATGGCCATTTCCTCCAATCTTTCCTTGAATTTTGATCACCATTAGTTACTTTCCGGTTTATAAAGCAGCATAACCAAGCATTCCAGTGAAAAGATAGCCATGGTTCAGAAGATACTGATGCTATCGATTGCACCACACAATTTTTCCTAAGACTTTCCGCAGCGACCATAAGACAAGTTCATTGACTAATGAAGGAAACGGGTAATTTTCTTTTACTACCCCATTTTAGTTAATTGCCCAATCGTTGAAGGGCATTTCTACTACTAGTTATGTGTAGCTAATTCAAATCTGGCCTCGGCCATTTGGAAAGTTTAAGTTTTTTGGTTCATCCATTGATAAAAAAAAACCATTGTAAATCGATGGCTGATCGTGAATCCAGGGGGAAACGAAACACCGGCCGCGCTGGCATGGAGATATGACCGATAAAGTTGTATTTCGTAGATCTACCGCATCCTCACTTTTGTTTGAACTGCAATGAATGGGACGCCAAAAATGAAAGGTCATAATGAACGCTCACATCCGTGAACACATGAACCTAGTCGGCGATTCGGAAACCAATGCATTTATTTGATCAGGCCCTGAGTCCATTTGGTGAACCCAGCTCTTGCACAATTTCTCTCCATTGTAGAACCCGGGGCAAATCCTTTGCCCACTCTCACCCGTGGGGCACCCGTACCGAGGTAAATTTGATGGTATGGCGCGACTAAGGATTGGAGAGTACGGGCAAATGGATTGTCTCTCACCATCTTTCTTCCTTGCCTTTTATTTTTGCACTTTTCCCAGCCTGCTCACAATCTTCTAAACTTTGCAGTGCCCCCCGAGATCACGCCATTCCATTTCCAAGAACTAACAGAGGGCGCACGGGTCCAAGTGCAGTGCATTGTCCAGCGCGGTGACTTACCGCTCAACATCACTTGGATGAAAAACTATGAGCCACTAGTCACGGACCACAACAACCACATCCATATAACAGACTTCAACACGTATTCTAGCATTTTAACCATCGGTAGCGTCTCACTGTATCACAGAGGGAACTACACCTGTCTAGCCCGTAACCCGGCCAGGAGTGTTAGCCATACATCTCAACTCAAAATCAGTGGTAATGTACACACACATACTTTTATATATGTCCCTATATCGTCCAAGTGATTGTTGATGTTGAGATTTATATATATTTATTGTAAGGATATATAATTACCGGAAGGGGGCAGCCCGCGGGAGTTATCTACGGGGGTCCCCCCCTTCTAACCCCGCCCCCACTGTTGCTGCTCATACCCGCCTACGCCAAACCTATGATACCCTGAAGACACAGCACGGTAATCCCACCCACCACAGTAGTTGTCGTAAGTTAGTTAGGTAGAGAACGTGTGCCCACATCCCAATAACACATCATAGACTACCAAGAGTAGGACTTCTTCCTCATACTCCAGGGGCCGGCCGAGCATGTGCTCCGAAACACCGCGCACTCGTAAACGAGTCCTACGGACTAGAACTTTCCTAAGCACTCGACCACTGGTCGATAGACTGTGAGCCAAACCCCCCGGAGTAAGGAAGACAAACAGAAGGGTCGGTTCCAGCATGCCCCGACAACTCTGTGAATAGATCTCTGTTTGCACGACTATAGTGTCCTTATCCCTCCTCGCCCTCCCCTTCAGCCGCCCGATCCATCTCGTCCCATCTCCTTCCGTATCTGTCGTAGCAGGAGGATATTCTCCCCTTCCTCGCCTTGCCTTTCTCTGTCAGCCTCAAACTTGGTTTCTTGTTTTTTTTTCCTCCCCGGCTTTCATTTCGCCTAATTCGGGGTGGGTTCTCCTATCGATTTCCACGGTCCCACGCCTCGTCCCTCCGTGCGTTGGTCTCGATGTAATGAGGGAAAGATGTTCAAGAGTCCCGCCGGTTCCCTTTTGTCCCAATAAGACGCCGCCTGGCCTCCCTTTTCCCCTTCTCCCCCCTTCCACAACACATTCCCACCAGGGTATTTCCCCTTCCCCTTTCCCAACCGATCCATTCCGTAAACCCTTATGGGAGGGCAACCTTGGGCGTAATGTTCACATTCGGAGTCCGTGTTTTTTTTCCTTTATTCTTTCTGGGTTATTCCACTAAAAGAACGTAGAGTTACCGGCCCTTTGTCCTTTTTCATTTCCAAAAGGACGGGACTGCGCGGAGGAGACGAACCACCTGCCCCCTCGTCCCAACCTCCCCCAATCCGCCTCCAGCAACCCTTTCCTTCTCAATATTCTTTTCCTATTTATCCTCTCTGTGGCTTTGGCGCACAATGCAACTGCCTCGTCGCATGGGTACTTCCACATCCACGACGGTCTACAAGACACGGTGAGTCTGTTGAATGCTTACGTTAAATGAGTAGCGCTCCAATGTCATAGTTCCCTCTCCATCCTCAGGGGAGGATGCCTGGGAGACCAACAGGTGAGTTGGCCTCTTTTTAGCCCATCTTATTCTACGTCTGCTCTCGCCATTCTTTTCCGTAGGGTTGCTTGCAAGTTCTCTGTAGACATTTGGATTAGTTTTAAGTTATCATTATAAAAATACAAAAAGTTTGAATTTTCGCATGTGTAAATATGATGGTCATGGAATATTATTGATCTGTTTACGTTTTAAATACTCCAGACTAATAGTTAGTGATATATAATTCTGATGCGAATAAAAACCATGATCTCGAACTCATGCTGTGCATTAAAAGTAAAGCAATATTTTTTCTAATCATTCACATTAAAAATATGATTAATCTTAATGCAAACGTACCTCTTGAGCTGGCATGTAATACTGATGAGT
>LYUA01000177.1:853024-868245 GCA_002093875.1 Calopteryx splendens
TATATATATATATATATATATATATATATATATATATATATATAATCGAGATGCAATTTTCCCATATGGAACAGGTATTTGTTAAATTACGCCTGTGCACTCAAAATCCAATTAAGAAAATTCGCCATAGAATGAAACGCGAAATCTTGCCTTGGAATGAAAATCCTACTAGTTTAACAAACTGGGAAACTTACGACTCTGATTGGGGGCATTATGTTCCCGGCACTCTATTTTTGCCTAATCCCATGACAGCTTTGAATAATGAAAGTCTATCTAATGTCACGTAAGCAGTATTTGAAATTTATGTTTTGAAACCTTATTTTCCAACACACTTTTGATAAATTATAACCATCTGTTCAACTCACCACACACCACAAGCAAATTTGCATAGCACCTACCGGTAATCGATGAAATCTCACTTGCGGAATAACTCCTATTTAGAGGTATTTTGATTGACGTTTTATCTCAAAGCTTTTAAGTTTAATTAACTACTTATTTTATAATAAAACGCGCATATAAAAATAAACAGTGGCACAAATTCACCATTTAAGTAGGGAGTTTCCCATTTCTATTGATTTGTTCGTGTTCATTTAACTCAAATTTCTCCTATTTTCAGTTTCGTGAATATGCTAGTCAAATATACTTTCAAATAATTTTTCCTGGGAATTTATCATTTTTATATTTATCATTTATTATCATTTTTATATTTTTTATATATCATTTATTTTGGATTTAAACTGTCATATGTCGGCAATGAGCATGCATAGCTATCACAAAATATTTAGAAAATATCATTTCATATGCATCCTTTCAAAAATGAGTAATGTTCTTTGAAATTTGCATTGTGATGGAATTTTATTGTTATTATTTTTTTCTTTTCATTACCTTAAAGATGTGAGAAACATTTTAAACAAGATTGTACACGTTTTATAATATCGTTCATTTTCTATATTTTAGTGCCCACAGCCCCACCCCAGGATATCAAGTGTCAACCTCTAACATCGCAAAGTATGCAACTCGTCTGGCAGTCTCCGCCAATAGGTCAACAAAATGGAAATATTAAAGGATATAAGGTCAACTATGAGAGCACCGATGACACATACGGTGCGTATTATTATAGTACTAAGTTTCATATGTAAGGGTGAAATATTTGCGATTTAATTAGCCACATAACGACCAGTTTCGTATTGTTATGGGCTCAGCATACAAAGTAAATATTCCAACGTCGGTCTACTACTAATCATTGAAAGTGTTTTCCTTGCAGATTGAAAAAGATACTTTGTAATTCCTTTCCATCTTGGATGTATAACCCGTATATCATAGGTATGCCACCCCCGTAACGCAAATTGCTTATGCATAATAGGTAAATTCCTTCTGGCATGATGCCGTTTCATTAACATTCACTTCATATTTCACGGTTCTAATATCTTGTCCTGAATTTTCTTGATTTGAGTTTCACTCATCTCAAAATGGTCATGAAAATTTGAGGAAACTAGTGAAAATATTTATATTGGTAAAGTCTAATATTAATATTATATAGGTGACCGTGGATTTCAAGCTTAGGAAGTTAGAAGTAATGTGAGTTTAAGCAGTAAAATGAAACAGAAAATGATTTTAAAATTAAGAAGTTAAATTCCAATGTTTTGATTCTTTAGACTACATTAGGTTTGTTTAAATAACAACTTCAATAGCAACACAACAATGTCGTAAAGGAAAATCATTGAATGATGGTCGGCATGAATGTTGACAATAATATATTTTTTCAGATATATAATTAGATTTTATCAGCTTTCTCATACATCTCGATGCTTGTTTCGCTCGGTACATGGCCCTTCAACTTTCCTTTTAAATAATGAATATGCCGTATAGATAGATTTTTTATTGATAATCAGGTTATGTCCTTGAAAATATTCACTATGGTAATTTTAGTGTACTATATTTGGCTGTACCGTCGTAAAAAATCTTATCTTGTGTTTTCCTAGTCACAGCTTTGGAAGTTTTATTTGATCCACCTTTCTTTTTCAGTTACATATGTGTGTTTTGTGGATATTTGCCTAATAAAAGACTCCCACCCACATGAAAGAAGTTATTATACACAAACATTCATAAAATTTGATTTTTATGGTTCATATGCCTTAATTTTTTTATACATGAGTAAGAAAGATAGTCTCCTCGCTGCCGGAAATAGTTCGTCAATATTCCTGATTTAAGTTAAATAATTGGTTGACCGATTACTAAATTCAAACTAAACCTAGAAAAAATATATTTATATTTTGAAATTCATGTGTAAGGGTCATAACATTTTAATGCATAGTGTACTTTGGTTGCTATTCGAGTATTAAAGTATTAACGAATCTAGTTTTTTTTCAATTTAAGACTGCATCAAAGACAAAAGAAATTTCATCGCATTTTGTAAGTAAGGGATAAAGCTTTCTCCTTTTTTGTAAAACTTCTTTTTATTTTATTCACAGCCACCACATTTAACCACATTTTTATATCTCTTGAATATTTACTGAGTTGATAATGTAAAGGTTCTCTAAAGTTTACCTGCGACTCAATATTTCACAATATATATTCCCCCGTTGAAAATATTTTGATTTAATAGTTACATTTAATGCCATTATTTTTTTAAATTTTTAAAATAAATTTTCGAAATATACCAAGAGGTAATTCATATTATAATGTTTTTATGGTCAGAACATGTCACTCCAAAGAGCTACAAAAAGTGGTTTGTATTTTAGTAAGTTTCGAAATGTTATTCATTTACTGTGCTACGAATACAATATTGGTAGGAGAATCTAGTCTTGATTTATTGCTTGGAGTCTATTTCAGGAGTCAGGCATGGAACTTATTAAAAACTTTTTACTCAAAGTAGGCTTATTAAAGATTTTATATCTTTTAATAATAGCTTCAGTATCTCCCCACAAATTTATCTTGTCCGATTATCTGTATTTCATGCCTATTAAATAGAAGTACAAGGATATATCTCATACTTCATCTGAGCATGTAAACAAATGATATAACAGCCTAACGGAATCCTTATGGATCTCGTACTTCATTACGAAATGAAAAACTTCAATTCAATGCTTCCTGAGAAACTTTGCACACTGAGATATTAGAATGTTAGAATAGCTTTTAACAAGTAATGGTATTTCATTCTTCACAATATATCTTCACAATTTTTTCAATTGTTGGCTTATATTTCGTAGGTAGCAATCTCTTTGGAAAGTGAGAAGCATTTTTTATAATACGTGTGGCTCATATAAGTCATCAGAGACCGGTATTTTTAACTCAAATGGTATGTCTAACATTCTTTACAAAATCTTGTAGACCACGCATTTTTCCCGATTTTCATTATTAATATTGTCCGATAAATATCGCGATCAACAATTTCCTGTTCGACAGTTCACCACGGTCAATAGAAATAGTGATGATATGCTAAACATCTTTTTCTTGGACATATTTACGTATATTATCTTTTCAAAGGAAAACCTTTCTCTGCATCACCGTCTCTAAAGGAAATTTTCACTATTTGCTGCCGGACCAAAATTTTAAAAATGGTGTTTCACGTGTTCGTGGCCGATGAAAAATTTGTCATGGCAACTTTTACGTCAAGAATTTATTCATATAACGTGAGGCTTCTCCTTTAAAGTGAAATGTTTACTTTCCATTGGGACATGAGCCCATGCTGTCGGACATCACGCGCCCTTTCAACCAGCCCTGCGGAACGGTGGCAAGTCCCTGAGCGACCGAGAGGACTAGTAACGAACCCTTCTGTAGGATCCCCGCTCCCACAATTCCTCTGGGCATCCACCCTAACCCTACTCTCTCTTCCCATCAGACCTCAGTTGCCCATCAACCCGTATTTCCCATGTGCATACCTCCTGCTACCCCGGGCCCAAAATATTTATCTCATGTTTTGGGCCACTGGAGCTACTTCCACGCGTCGGAAATTGACCACGACGATCTCAACAGATTTCCAATGTGAAGCACATGTAAATTCTATCGATTATCTGGAATTACCTTTCTAAATCCGTGCCGGCGTAGCTACTTTTTGTGTCATGGTGTTCTTCACAAGTCTTGACAAGTCATGCACTATGTTTCCCCATGCCAAAAATGTCAAACGTGAACAGATAGGGTTCCTTAATTAATACGGAGATATCCTTCGTTTAGCATCGCAAAATTCAGTTTCACTTAAGTGAGAGTGAAGTTCACCAGAGCGTAAAAATAATCTAGCGTTCCTTCGGACCGGGGATTAATCACGTCTTTGTAGGCCGTGCCTATGAGAATAATCTCAAAAGACGATAATATCGATGCGTAAAATTCCGTTTTCACTCCATTTCACAGAGATAGAATCCAAATCTCTCTTTACTAAATATTTTTTTTTGTTTTACAAAATTAATAATACAATTTAATGCTCTTTTTATTCACCAAAAACGTAATCGGACATAATTACGAGTGCATGTTGAAAAATGGTGCAGATTCACGCCTTTTCCTCTGTGGTTTCATGTTTATCAAACTTTTCTCCAATGATGATCAAGTGAGACTTTAGATACTATAGTACCTACTCAACTTTTAATCAATTAACATAAACAAGTATATAGTTTTGATGAAATGTAGGTTAGGAAAGTTTTATTTTATTTGTATTCTTTTTTACTCAACTTCCGAGAATCCATAGACGTCTTCCCGCAGAAGATTGTTATAGATGGGAAGATAAGCTCGCATGTAAAATATTTTGGACCAAAAACAAAATTCACGTGTTAATTATTTAAATCTTTTTTATGTTTTATCTGGAGGTTTAGCCATTAAAGTTTTATCCGCTGAGCTAAATATAGTACGAAAATTCTCACGACATTATTTTTTGGTAAACGTGCATGCCTGTGGTTGATAAACGGGTTCCTAGTTGCATTGGTAATCGTAGGTATTTGTAAAAGACATATCTCTAAATACCTCACCACCCTTTCGTAAATCAAATTACACCAGTCCCTCGTCAACTACTAAAGATGTGAAATGGCTTACGTCCGTTACCAACTGAAGAGGGTCAGGGAACCTTAGCAGATGTCAGGTACACACGATCTCTGAGTGACAAACTCATGACTGGAAAACTAATGATGGTGTATGCATAAAAGATTAAATTTATGATTATAGTTCATTAGTAACTTTAAATATTCCAAAAATATGTTATATTTTTTTACGCAGTTTCATGCTTTTACATCGTGGACAAATTTTAATCTATTACCTGTATTAACTTAGAGAATCATTTTTTTAAACATTTTATGGCAAAATTTTGGCCTATTTAAGTATTGCACATGGTTCAAACCTTGAAGTTTTCTTCTCAAAAAGTACACAGATATTCTATGATCCTTTTTTTCTACGAAGTCTGTTCTATAAATATTAATCATGAATTTTTTTTAAACACCTTTATTCACCCTCAATTTTTTTTACGGTCCTTCTGAAAGTAGAACCCATTGGATGCATTGAACTTGACTCACCTTTGCTTCCGTCTACATAGACATGCTGGTAGTCATTTGTTGAGAGGCCCTTCAAAATCGCTACACCAGTCTTCACCTCAACTTCTGAAAATGAAAAAGGCTTTCCACAAATTTGTTCATTCTCATAGCGGAACAGAAAAAAACCACATGTGGCTAGGTCTGGACTCTAGGCGAGATGTTCAGCAACAACATTAGCGATGTGTGGACTCTAGGCGAGATGTTCAGCAACAACATTAGCGATGTGTGGTCATGCACTATCGCGATGAAGCATCAGTATGTTGCCTTGAACTGGGGGCACATTGCGATTGATATTGCCTTGGAGAATTTTCAGTACACCCCTATAATATGTTCCATTTATAGCTTTTTGTGCTGGTACGACACGGTGATACACCATTCCCTGGCTGTCGAAAACTGACGTGACCATAGTAAAGGTCATCACATTGGCTTTTGTTGTTATTGGTTTTTCCAGAGTTATCCACACAGTATTTTTTATGTTTTCTCTCAGGATCAAAATCGTGGAGCCAAGTTGTTGACCTGCAGTGATAACCTTCGAAAGAAATTCCTCATCTTCCTGTAGCATCAACAGTGAAGAAACCTGCAGGCGAGCGTCTTGTTGTTCGTGTATGAGCAGTCTCTGAACCCACCGCGCAGAAGCACGATTCATGTGCAATTTTTCTCTTACCAACGAGTGGGTGGCACCCATTGAAAATTTCAATATTTCTGTTATCACTATTGCAATTTTCTGATATATTTCTGATATCGCTCTAGACATTATTGGATGATCTTCTCTCACCATGCTTTTTTTGCAATGAAATTTTACATTCATTTCTAAACAATAATTCATTAGGTATAAAGTGAGAGTTTTAAAAAGATTAAAAGAAGTGATTTGCCTCGTGCTACAGGTTTTATGAGCGGGTTTTCCCACACATTACAGTTACCTTTTTTTTACTACAGACGTGTTGCAACGCATTGTGAATTGGTTACGGTTATTTTTTGACAAACAAATGTGCCACAAAACAAGATACATTTATAATTTAAGCGTCATTGTGGATAAGTTTGGTAATGCAATGCCTTGGCAAACGGGCTGGTTGTCTCAGGAATTAAAATGAGCTGAAATTAGGTTATATGAAGATGAGAAACCTATTTATATGGTGGAGACATATGGCGGCGCCCTTGTGACGTTGACTCATGCAATAGCGTTAGCCCCTGACTACACACATATAAATCTTTAAACAGAAAACAAGGCTGTTTTACTAGCTTCACAGAAATCGTGATGACAGCTAATGATGGTAATCTTGTTAATATGTACTCAAACAATAAAGAATCGGTCACGCTGTGTGACGTGGCCATACATTCCTTCTGTTGAGAATCCGGCCGATCATCCTTCCCCCACGGTGCTGCATCCCTATGCTATATCGACCGCTGGTGGAAACATATGTCGGGGTATTCGACATAGGTCGGGTATATATCGCGTAGCACTATTTGTGGGGATGGGCAGTCGTTCAGTGACAGCATCCGAAGGAACGTGTTCCACACACGCGCAAAAAGGCAACCCTGTACCCGTGTGAGCCGCTAATGGAGCTCCATAAACCTCCTGTAGCATTACGTAGGCCTTGGCAGACGATTTGTTAAGGCGAAAGGAAAATTTCAATGCAGCGTTTTGCTCGTCGGCGTGCTACTTCCATCGTTGCCGTAGGTGAATATATGTTTCAACTTGAAATGGCTGTCACTGACGCAATACGATGGATCAAATGAATGAAGCATTTTACCATGCAAAAAGCCAATAATATAACAAAACAATAATTTTTATGTATTTTTTTTCTGGGTCAACCCTTTATTGAACATCCCTCGTAGTATTTGTGTACCAACCCTGGGTACATAACTGATGCGTCTCAAAGAAACTACAGAAAAAATATCTTTAACGAGTACATGGCCAGAGTGTAACAATTAGTGAAACTGAAATCAATTTCTGTAATTCAAAAACTCCCCATGCTTTCTTCCTGCTTTGATTCTGTTCAACATGCCCAATCTTTCCCTCCCTCTACCTCACATACCCCACATTCTATCATTGATCAATTTTCGACATTTCATTGCAACATTCATGTCTTGCATTCACTTTTCATAACTTCTCTTAATATCTCCCGACAGACTTTTCCCAACCGCTATCATTCCTAGATCTCCTTTGTTTGCCTTTTTTCCACTTCAATTAAACCATTCACATTCCTAATGTTAGTCTACCCATATATCATGGATCAACAACCATGTTTCCGAGCGATGCAAAACTTCGTTCCACATCAAAGTTTTCACTGATATTTTCTTTACGCATTTACTTATAATCCTTTTCACCAGCTTTCTCCTACTTGAATAAGCTTCTTTAACTAATGAAACTATGTTTTTAATGCCCTAACTGCTGTACTATTTTTGGTCTCTTAAACTTCCAAATAAGAGAAGAGTTTAACATGGTCTAGTTTAATCCCTATAACTGTAATTTTCAAGTTAGCCTTCTTATTTTCTCAAAATAATATTCCTTTTGCTCCCTCATCGATGGTTCTCATCCCATATTTATTATAATGATTATGTAACGATTGAAATTCCATGGGTAACTGGCAACTAATGCTTGAGCATTTACTAATCTGTACTGATAAGTTCTCCACCTACTTTCACTCCTACAATGGCCCCCTCACGATTTCCTCCGCGTATGCATTGTAAAGGGTATGTAATAGAATAGATAACCATGTATGAATTTCAATACTCATTTAGATTCTGGCCCTAGATGGTTGTAATTAACCCTAAATTTTGTTCTTAATCCACATCCGTTCCCAGAAAACCTAGAATTTATTAGCCTGTTTCAAAATCCATGTACAACCATAACATAAGCATATATCTCCCTCTTTCCCCCCGTCATTTTTTCAGGTGTGCCTACACCTGTTTACAAGTTTACATGGAATAATAAAAACTATTTTTCCAATGAACCTTAAAGTACAACTACGTTTGATGTCTAGGCCATATCTTCAGGTACCTAGAACATGAATTTCTATATGCCAAAACCTACAGCCATCGAATCTATTAAGTCGCTTAAACCAGATCTTTATTTTGAATCAAGCAATTACCCAAGAAAACGATTTTTCCCTCCACAGTTATTTTTTCTCCTAAACTTTTTTCTCATACCTCAATCCCATCCCTTTTTTGTCCACTTCCATTATCCAATTCACTACTATCATCAACACTCTCATGGTTATGAAATACATCAGCTTCCTCCTTCTCATGATTACTTGTTAGCATTTAAATATGAATAAGAACTTTGCTTCTATCTCCACTAATAGTAATCTATCAATCTTCTTTTCTTTGCTTAATACTCTTCCTCCTAATTGTTTGCATAGCATTACTACTACCTGACGCTTGTTACCTCCCTCTCTACTGATCATTACTGATTAACAATCACACCAATATTTCCTTGCTCTATTTCCATTTCATTTTGCACCTTCCACCACGTGAAGGTTGTAGCCCTTGAGGGGGGTTATTGCTGGAATTGAAGTCATAATGGGCGCCCCTTTAGTTACATGGTTCACTAAAGAAGCCACGACGTGGTGGCACTGTATACGGCCTACGAGCAAGGTCTGTTAGGGAGCTTTTTACGAAACCTGCCTCGCATACATTTCTGACGACCAGCACTCTCGTTGCTGTATCTCATTCCATCCTATATTAAATTATAACCCTGTAAATATCAATTGGTTTTATCCTAATTCTCGATAACCTCTACAGTTATTATACTTACGTGTTACCAAATGGTGTTTACATTATTTCATCATTTCCACAGGCTACTTGGAGTCCGAGGTCAAGGAAACTTCAGAGCATTTGACAACTATTCACGGTCTTCAGAAATACGCCAATTACTCAGTACGTGTAGCAGCATTCACGGGTGCCGGAATTGGAATGTACAGTGAGCCAATATCCTGTCTGACTGCTGAAGACGGTAAGCTGCTAAAATTCTGCCATATTAAAAAGTATCTAAAAATATGACTTTGGTGGTCACTATCACAGAAACTTTCGTGGAGTTAGTAAATGCATACCAATTTTCAAACGTACCATTATTATAATAGGAATATCTTATGCACGATTGTTCACAACCTTCATTCAGGAATGTTTCAGTTAACAAATAATTTTTCCAGATATTTTGGAGTGAATTAAAATAAAACGATCGCAAACATGAAACCATCAACAAATATGTCTGGCTAATTTTGTAATTTCATCGTTCATCGTGACTTTTACTCCTCCATACTCGTGTAGTATCTTTTCATAAAAAATTCGTTTACTAAATTTAAATTTTAAAGTTACCGTTCAGAAGTCTCAACTTTTACTGCTTCCATTTCCTTAGGTTTATTTAATGTTATATTTGTAGTTTTTAATTTAAATTTAATTGAAAATGTTATATTTAATATTTCTTTAAAGTTTATCACCGTCAAATAAATATATGTTCATATTTTCTTACGATCTTCTCTGCTAACAACTAATCTTCCTTCATTTGGAGTTGTGCATTGTGAAGGAGGCAAACATTATATTTTAAGGATTGCTAACCCCAGTCAATATTGAAAGATTGAACTGGGCAAAGAACTCCATCCTACCTTTAAAACGAGTAAAGTTAATCTTTCCCTTGCAAGTGCAATGAATATTGTTTGCTTGATACCGCATGGACGAAATACATAAGAATATTTCTTTAATGGTATCGTACGGTGGGCTTTAGTGTAGGCCAAAGATGCACTTGAAATAACGGGGTTTGAATCTATTCCGATGTCACATTAAAAATAAAAAATCAAGCCGCGGAGTTTCCCGTAGTTATTGATAAGGTACATAAAATTTAAGCATGCGTACGAAAAATAAGGGTAAGGGAAATT
The DNA here is from genome assembly GCA_002093875.1 of Calopteryx splendens. Taxonomy (NCBI): domain Eukaryota; kingdom Metazoa; phylum Arthropoda; class Insecta; order Odonata; family Calopterygidae; genus Calopteryx; species Calopteryx splendens. The sequence continues at coordinate 863,409 of LYUA01000177.1, forward strand.
CCTTGCATCTAGCATGGTGATCCGATAGTACTTATAAAAGAGGTTAAACTTTTGGTAACAAATTATTAAACAAATATATCCCAGTTTTTAAGAATTCTTAAATTACACCCACAGTCAAGTCTACTACACTACGGTCTCTACGGTCAAGCATTTTTAATCTCAAAGATTTCTATTTTGTAATTAAAAAATACATATAGAAACCGCCCAGTTTGGAGAAATACTGATAAGAAATATTGCAAAGCGTCACAAGTATTACGTATCCAATAGTGGGAGCCTGTTGAAAATAACTCAAAGCTATATAAAACTTATTTCCAAGCTAATAATTGCGCCAATTTTACTTGTAAAATCGTCGTGACGCCCCTGCAATGCATCTCGTTAGATTTGAGAGGCAGGTAAGTTAAAAACATAATAATAACTGAATGCATAAGGGATACGGTCAAAGAGTCTTTTTACTCTAGCACAAATTGTGCCAACAACGAGGTCATGTAGCTGTAATAATTTAATTAAATTCAATACAATTTTTTCAGAACTTTTTGTGCTTGTGTCTATGATCCTATTTCATGCCTGATATCCCAACACTCTTGCTACCAACTCTTGTAGAGAATTGCGTATGAGTAGTTGTAGACGAATGTGGATATCAGAAAGAGGCAATATTCATCCAGACAGGAGTTCTATTTGAAATGTTTTACTTTTTGTCTTACGTTTCAATTGGCAGAAATCACCTCAGGTGGTGGTCACCTCCTCAAATAATTCACCTACGCTAAAACTGCAAAGCAAGGTGACTGCGTCATTTAATTTAAATAGCTTGTTGCCTTGGTGAAAAGGGTGGAATTTAGTGTGACGACACACTTTTATTAAAATCACTGGTTTACTCAAACTAATTGGCTGACCAATTTTATCTTGTTTCTCCATATTCTCCTCCCAATGGTTTTAAAATGTATTTCAGCAGTGATATTTTTTCTAATCAGATTATGGGAAAAAGTAATTCAATTCGCGATGAGTGCTTACCTGATTAAATTCAATAATGACGATATAAATACTGACGATAAAGATACTGTAATAGTTTGAACATCGATTTTTATATTGGTTTTAAGTTACATTAATTTTTTAAAATATTGTATGCGCCGAAGTAACTTCTCAACCGGTAAACTGAATAAATTGAAGCGCAAATGAACTAAATTCCTACACCAAGCTTGAGCACTGGCCTTATTCAAGAAGAGGTTAAAAATTGTCGAGCCTTGACAGTTGCAAGTTTTAAACAATATGGACTCAAAAAAACCTGATCATTGCGTACAAAAATCAAAATTTCTGGCTGTGTGTTTTAAAAACGTCATATTCGTTGAGTCATGACTATTTGATTTCATATACACTTCTCCGATTGATTTCATGCACAATCGCATGCATTTCACACAATAATATGCAATAACTATACTTGTTTTTAAGCTTAAAGTTTTTCCATGAATGTCGCCATTTGGCATTCTCGGAATGGAACTTTGCCAATATGACTCCAATTAATAAGTTATTAAGTGCAAATGATGTACTATGACGTTAGTTTTGTATATAAGCATTGGTTCACGATGAGAAGGGATAAAATGATAGTAACTGCGATGTTAGGGAGGATGGCCAAGTCTAACACCTATTCGCCTAATTCACCTTGTCCTATTTCCTCACCTCAGTGCCAGGGCCGCCGTCTGGAATCCGCGTCGCCCTCTCAGCCCCTTACACTGCTATCGTGAGCTGGTCGCCACCCGAGGAAGCCCAAGGTGTCCTCATCCGCTATCAATTGTACGAGCGAGAGGTCCGCAGGGGCTCCGGTGATCCAACTCGACGGAGTTTCTTGGCTTCCCAGACACAGGCAACTATCGGGCCGCTTCGAGAGCACTCTTCATACGAGTTCTGGGTGACGGCTGCCACCAGGATAGGCGAGGGGCCAAGCACCAAAGTTGTTTCCATTTCACCGAACTCACGTGGTAAGTTCATCCCATAGGACTTAGGTTGAAATATATTCATGTGTACAGGTTTTTTTTTTATTTCTCTGCTTGGATATAATATGTGGCTGTGGACAGTAAGATACAAAGGATGATTATTGACTTGGGAGTTCAACCAGTTCAATGATCTCAAATCAAACTGGGATTCCTCAGCAGATAGAGATAACCTTTCACATAAAAATGCGCTGAATTTAAAAAAAAATTTGAACGTTATTTTACTAATGTAATTTTTTTAATGCCTTTGTTTTAATGATAATAATTTATTCATTTCTACTTAAAATAAATTGTGCGTGTACGGTATAAAAGAAGAATATTTCTTAACATCAACCTAAAAATCACTATTTGTCATTGAAATCAATGAATAAAAAAATAATTTAATTCGATATGAGGGCATTTTAATTTAATTAAATACTGTTATTTTAAAATAAAATAGTTTCTGTGCATAAGATTTTATTTGCAGCACTATGGTGGGTAATTGATATTATAACCTAGTGCTCAGCCTTCGATTCCTGAAATTGTCAGTTTTCATTCGTTCACTGTCTCAATTTTTTGTTACTGAGCATGAATATCTTGAGTCATGCATACAAAAGGCCTTTTTCAACCAAACGATAATCGGTAGATTGGCATGATCTCCTTGAAACTTGAGTTTCTCGTGAATTGCGGCTAAAAAGTAGAGTCGATAAAAATTTTGATATCATCTTCACGTAAATCAAAAAATGATGGAAACTTTCAAACATCTTTAGCATTTTAGGTCTTTCTTCAATGATCATTTCCTTTTAATCCTGCTTCATTGATCGCAGAACTGAAATGAGTGCTTTGAGATTCGGTCATTGACGTCGAAGTCTCGATTTTTGGCCACTAAATTGATGCACATCCTCCACCTTGCCATTTATTTCATTTACCTGTCATTCCTTCACTTTCGCGAGGTACTTTTAACCTCTAGCAAATTCAGTAGAAGGAGTTTTTTCAAGCAAATTCGATATGGCGAAAGAACCTAAGAAAAACGAGCACCATCAAAAATCCTCGCAGAAACACGTGATAATTTTAAACTTAGGATAACATTTCCACCATGTGCTCGGCATCGTTCGAAGATTAATTTTTTCCCATGCTATAAGGTCTCTGTTATATTACATAGATGATCGTTTGTAAACTCCTTTACAATTGCAGTACCAGCGGCCATCCTTTCTTTCGGCAAACTGCACGCCCTGCCGTGGAGAAGCAACGCTCTTTTGGCGTGCCAATTCGTTGGCATCCCGCGTCCGGAGCTCCATTGGACGCATGACCTCAGTCCCGTGTCATTCAGCCAACGAATGCGCCTAATGGACAACGGATCGCTAAGTATTCACGAGATACAGAAGCAGGACCACGGGAACTATACGTGCCACGTGAAAAATGTGCACAACACCGAGAGAATTGTTCACATTCTTAAGGTTTTAGGTCAGTATCACTGGTATCCCACTACTTTAACATAATTACATTAACTTATGCAAAGTCAGGGAATGCAGATTATCAATTGGCGTGCCATGGTTTTTCAACCTTCGTTCAACTAGTTCAGCATTAGAGATAAATGAACTCAATGAGTTGCTTAAGTTATTAACCTGATAAAAATATGAAAACGCCCTCTTTCTGTAAGAGTGTATGGTCTAATTGTTCTTAATGGACCAGTATACAAAGGAAGTTTGTACCTTAGGTTACTAAGAATGAATTACATCACCACGACTGCCTCATTAGTAGCAATATTCTGGATTTAAAACTCAGAGATTAGTCTTTGGTAGCGATTATGCCATCCGCCAGGTCCATCGTAAATTTTTATTGCCTATAAAGGAAAAGCAGTAATTTTAATATGACAATTCTCTGTAATTATTAATGACTTACTTTATACTATTGTGTATAATGTCACTAAATGCACATATTTTATTGTTATGATGACAATTTTTAAGGGAAAATATAATTTTAAAAATTATCATTGGAAATTGTTAAATAGCATGGGGTTCAAACGCCGCAAGAATAGTTTTTCATTGCAAGAGAGCGATTCCGGAAAGAAAAAATCGTAAGAGAAGACACCAGTGTTTTCGTGGTGCAGGGAAAATATATTCTGTAAAATACGAAACTCTATCAAGGATCGGGTCCAATGGAGTAAAAATATCATTGTGCATATTTTTATAACTTTTATTCCCAATATTGGTATTCCCGCTAAGTATTATTCGATTTCTAAGTGACTAGCGATCGATACTTAAAAATTCCCAAAGCAAATGAAATTTCTACATAAGTCAATTTTTTAATCGTCCAATAACAGTGAATACATACTACTTAACAGGCGAAATCGCATTTTCTTTTCTTTTACTTTAAAGCTGTCATATTTTGAACCCATCAAAATAGTAAAACACCCTAAAAAAATATTAACTTTTTCAATTATTGCTTAGATATTATTAAACTCCTAACTACTTTCCCGTTTTTCAATTTATATTTTTTTATTCATCCTTTAAACATAAAACAATCTATGTATCTATTATGCTATTTTAGCCATTTCATTAGCCATTATTGATATGTATCAATATCAATATATATATACTTAAACACACGTTAAACATAGGCACAAAAAGGAACACTCACTCGTTTTTTTAACAGTTTCGGCGATATGAAAAAAGGATTGCAAAGGGATAAGAAGATTGGAGAGAGTAGAGGATTTGATCATTCTTAGAGCGAGTGATTTTGTGCATTCTCCTGTATAGAAGGAGGGGCAAAGGTTACAAAGGAGAATGTAGACGACATTAATTGGTGAGGGAGTGAAGAGAGCAGGTCCCACTGAATTCCCCACCCTCCTTCCCCACACCACTTCTCCCTCCCCT